>NW_006497928.1:830045-848423 GCF_000471905.2 Amborella trichopoda
TATGCCCTTGCCCCCTACCCAGCCCACTACCCCTTGCGTTCAAAGCCCCCTACGCCCTTAGCCCTTGCGTTCAAAAGCCCACTACGCCCTTACCCCTTGCATTCAAAAGCCCTCGAAAGCGCCCCTACCCCTTTACGTTCAAAAGCCCCCTAGCCCCTTGCGTTCAAAAGCCCCCTACTCCGTTTCGTTCAAAAGCCCCCTACCCCCTTGCGTTCAAAAGCCCCAACTACCCCCTTGCCCACCTTGACCTCCAACCCTTGCCCACTTGCCCCCGATTGATTTATGCTGTTCAAAAGCCCCTTACGACCTCGTACCCCCTTGCTTTCAAAAGCCCCCTACCCCAAAGCCCCGTACCCCCTTGCGTTCAAAAGCCCCCCTAAGCCCCACCTACCCCCTTGCCCCTAGCCCTTGCTCAGCCCAACCCGATTGATTTATGCCCCTAAGCCTCGTACCCCTTTGCCTCCACCCTGATTTATGCTGTTCAAAAGCCCCGTACCCTCTTGGGTTCAAAAGCCCCTACCCCTTTGCCCCGGTTGTCCCCCGATTGATTTATGCTGTTCAAAAGCCCCACTTAAGCCCCCTTACGCCCGCCCCCTACCTCCCTTGCCCCCGATTGATTTATATTGTTCAAAAGCCCCCTACCCCTTGGCCCCCGATCTACCCTGCCCTCTACACCACTTGATCCTTGATTTATGTAATTTATGCCCCTACCCTGTAGCCCTTGCCCCCTAAGGCCCCTTCCCCCACCCCGCCCCTACTCCACTTGCCCCCGATTTATGTTATTTTTTGACCTATGCCCTACGCCCTACCCCCTTGCCCCCGCCCCCTACCCCTTGCCCCCGATTATGCTGTTCAAAACCCCACCCGATTGCCCCCGATTTATGCTGTTCAAAAGCCCCCCTACCCGTACCCTATTTATGCTGTTCAAAAGCCCCCCTACAGCTGCCCCCTACCCGCCCCCTACCCGACCCCTATGTTCAAAAGCCCAAGTTCTCGTTAAGGTGAAGGAAGTATGACTGGTTTACCAATAGTTGAGACTCAATCTGGGGACGTTTCGGCTGATATTCTCACTAATGTAATTTCCATTATAGATGGACAAATCTTCTTATCTGCCGATCTATTCAATGCTGGAATCCGGCTTGCTATTAATGTGGGTATTTCCGTTTCCAGAGTAGGATCCGCAGCTCAAATTAAAGCTATGAAACAAGTAGCTGGCAAATCAAAATTGGAAATAGAGTTAGAAGCCTTTGCACAATTCGCTTCTGATCTCGATAAAGCTACTCATAATCAATTGGCAAGAGGTCAACGATTGCGCGAGTTGCTCAAACAATCCCAAGCAGCCCCTTTTGCGGTGGAAGAACATGTAGTTACTATTTATACAGGAGTGAATGGGTATCTTGATTCATTAGAAATTGGACAGTTGAAGAAATTTCTCGTTCAGTACGTTTGCCCCCTACTCGACCCCTACCTTCAAAAGCCCCCCTACGTTCAAAAGCCCCCCTACGTCTGCCCCCTACCCGACCCTTAAGTTCAAAAGCCCCCTACGTCTGTCCCCCTGTCCCCCTACGATTTATGCTGGTCAAAACCCACCCTACGTCTGCCCCTACCCGAGCCCCCTACGTCTGCCCCCTACTTGAACCCTGCCCGATTTATTCTGTTCACAAGCCCCCTCTACGTCTGCCCCCTATCCGATTTATGCTGTTCAAAAGCCCCCTATGTCTGGAATCTTGATTTATGCTGTTCAAAAGCTCCCCTACTCGATTTATGCCTTTCAAAAGCCCCCTACGTCTGGAATCACGATTTATGCTGTTCAAAAGCCCCCGATTTATGTTGTTCCCCCTACCTGATTTATGCTGTTCAAAACCCCCTACATCTCGAATAGCGTGTTCAAAAGCCCCAGATTTATGTTGTTCCCTCCTACCTAATTTATGCTGTTCAAAAACCGAATCGTGATTTATGTTGTTCAAAAGCCCCCGATTTATGCTGTTCAAAAGCCCACTACATATGGAATCGCCTATTCAAAAGCCTGTCTCCCTATGTATGGAGAATCGCGTCTCTTAGAGACCCCCAAACGTCTGGAGACTCCCGCTGTTCAAAAGCCCCCCTACGTCTGGAATCGCGATATATGCTGTTCAAAAGCCCCCCTATGTCTCCCTATGTCTCCCTACGTCTGGAGAATCGCGATTTATGCTGTTCAATTCTTACGTCTGAAATCACGATTTATGCTGTTCAAAGCCCCCTACGTCTAGAATCTACGTCTCCCTATGTCAGCCCCTACGTGTTCAAAAGCCCCTATGTATGGAATCACGATTTATGTGTTCAAAAGCCCCTACGTCTCCCTATGTCTGGAATCGCAATTTATGCTGTTCAAAAGCCCCTACATCTCTTTGTGTCTGTAATCGCGATTTATGGTGTTCACAAAAGCCCTACGTCTCCTTATGTCTGGAATCGGGATTTATGCTGTTCAAAAGCCCCTACGTCTCCCTGTGTCTGGAATCTCACACAAGGGATCTCAATTTATGGTGTTCACAAAAGCCCCTGCATCTCCCTATGTATGGAATCGTGACTTAGGCTGTTCAACCTATGTCTAGAATCGCGATTTATGTTTTCACAAAAGCCCCTATGTCTCCCTATGTCTGGAATCGTGATTTATGCTGTTCACAAAAGCCCCTACGTCTCCCTATATCTGGAATCGCTATTTATGCTGTTCAAAAGCCCTACTCCTCATGCCTGGAATCACGATTTATGTTGTTCAAAAGCCCCTACGTTTGGAATCGCGATTTATGCTGTTCAATAGCTTGTCTGGAATTCCCTATGGAATCACAATTTATGCTGTTCAATACTCTACGCCCTACGTTTGGAATTCCCTACGTCTGGAATCGCGATTTATGCTGTTCAAAAGCTCTACGTCTCCCTACATATGTATCGAATTCCCTATGGAATCATGATTTATGCTGTTCAAAACTCTACGCCCCTACGTCTCCCTATGCCTGGAATCACGATTTATGTTGTTCAAAAGCCCCTAAGTTTGGAATTCCCTACGTTTGGAATCGCAATTTATGCTGTTCAAAAGCTCGTCTGGAATTTCCTATGGAATCACAATTTATGCTGTTCAAAAGCTCTACATCTCCCTACATATGTTTGGAATTCCCTATGGAATCACGATTTATACTGTTCAAAACTCTACGCCCCTACGTCTCCCTATATATGGAATTGCGATTTATGCTGTTCAAAAGCCCCTACATTTGGAATTTCCTACGTTTGGAATCGCTATTTATGTTGTTCAAAAGCTCTACATCTCCCTACGTACATCTGGAATTCCTGGAATTCCCTACGTTTGGAATCGCGATTTATGCTGTTCAAAAGCTCTACGTTTCCCTACATCTGGAATCGCGATTTATGCTGTTTAAAAGCCCCTACGTCTTGAATCGCGATTTATGCTGTTCAAAAGCCCCTACATCTGGAATCGTCACGATTTATACTGTTCAAAAACTCTACGTCTCCCTACGTACGTCTGGAATTCCCTACATTTGGAATCGCGATTTATGCTGTTTAAAAGCTCTACGTCTCCCTACATACGTCTGGAATTCCCTACATTTGGAATCGCGATTTATGTTGTTCAAAAGCTCTACGTCTCCCTAAGTCTGGAGTCACTATTTATGCTGTTCAAAAGGTCTACGTCTCCCTAAGTCTGGAATCGCGATTTATGTTGTTCAAAAGCCCCTACGTCTGGAATTCCGTACATCTGGAATCGTGATTTATGTTGTTCAAAGCTCTACGTCTCCCTAAGTCTGGAATCGCGATTTATGCTGTTCAAAAGCCCCTACGTCTGGAATTCCGTATATCTGGAATAGTGATTTATGCTGTTCAAAAGCTCTACGTCTCCCTACGTCTGGAATCGCGATTTATGCTGTTCAAAAGCCCCTACGTTTGGAATCGTGATATATGATGTTCAAAAGCTCTAATCTCTACGTCTACGTCTGGAATCACGACTTATGTTGTTCAAAAGCCCCTACGTTTGGAATCGCGATTTATGTTGTTCAAAAGCTCTATGTCTGGAATCGCGATGTATGCTGGTCAAAAGCTCTACATCTGGAATCACGATTTATGCTGTTCAAAAGCCCCTATGTCTGGTACGTCTGGAATCGTGATTTATACTATTCAAAAGCCCTTATTACACGATTTTGGAATTGCGATTTATACTATTCAAAAGCCCCTATTACACGATTCTGGAATCGCGATTTATACGATTCAAAAGCCCCTATTACACGATTCTCCTCTAGGATCGGGTGACTCCCGGTTTTGTTCAAAAGCCCCTATTACACTGTTCAAAATCATCGATTCTCCTCTAGAATCAGGCGATGCCCGGTTTTGCAGAAGAATTGGGTGATTCCCGATTTTGCAGAAGAATTGACTATTCGGTGATTCCAGATTTTGCATGTTCAAAAACATTTATGACGTTTTTGCAGAAGAATTGACGGTTCAAAAGCATTTATGACGTAATAGGGAAGCATTTATGACGTAATAAGATTTGACTGTTCAAAAGCATTTATGACGTAATAGGGAAGCATTTATGATGTAATAGGGGCGATTCACTGTTCAAATTGACTATTCAAAAGCATTTATGATGTAATAGGGGCGATTCACTGTTCAAAAGCCCCTATTACTTAGTGACGTCTGGAATCGCGATTTATGATGTAATAGGGTCAATTCACAGTTCAAAAGCTCCTATTACACTGTTCAAAATCGTCGATTCTTCTCTAGGATCTGGCGATTCCCGGTTTTGCAGAAGAATTGACACGGGATGCCGGATTCCTGTGTCGACTCATCGCCCTTATTACACTGTTCAAAATCGCCGATTCTCCTCTAGGATCGGGCGATTCCTGGTTTTGTAGAAGAATTGACATGGGATGCTCGATTCCCGTGTCGACTCAGGCAAGTCCGTCGCGACTCGCCGATTTTTAAAAACCTGAGTAGACCTATAAATATATGAAAATATAGAAAATGGACGATCTAGATAATGTGTGCAAGATGAACCATTTATGGGACTTAAAATCTTTCTATTTATTTATTTATTTATTTTTTCATATTTATATATATCGATGTTAAGATAATCAATTGTAAAGATTTTCAACATTAAAACAACATTTTTTGATGGATTTTTGAGGTGCATCTTTCATTCTACATTTTAAAGTTGGAACCCTATATAAATTTTTTTTTCAAAAATAAATTGTGACGGAGTTATTGAGAGTGAGCATGCCTAAAAAGTATGGTCCAGAGGTATCATAATTTTCGCCCAAGAAAAAGATGAGATCAGATCGATTTTAATCAAACGGCTGCGATCGCCTACCAGCACCCCAATACTATGTATTCAAAATACACACAATGTGTGGCTGCAACGGAAATTTCCTGTTGTCATCCATGGCTGTCTGTTTGTTATCCCTCCCTTTTCGTCATGTCACCTTCTCTCCTCTCCACTCCAATAGTTACGGTAATTATAGGTATAGGAAAACCCGTCAAATTTGCAAAGCTTTCAGCAAAAATCATTTGTCTCTTGATTTATTAGAGCAAAGCAAGGTTAGTAAAGTTCAAATGCTTTCTCTGAGTGTAATGCAATTAGGGCTTAATGCGTTTGTTTTTCTGTTGTGGAACTTAGGTTTTAGGGAGACGCATTAGGTCTCTTCTGCGTGAATTGTCTGTAACTCTCTGTAGGCGATGCACATTAGGGTTCAACGTATTGGTTATGTGATGGACACTTTGGAATTTGGGTTTAGGAAAAAATCAATAGGGTTTAGGAAAAAATTAAGTTTTTATCTGCGTTGATTGGACTTGTGTTAATCCTTGTGCTTAATTTCTTTTGCACTGGAATAGTGGATTTTTTTGGGCTGAAATTTAAGCAGAATTTTGGGATTTCAATGTTGTCATAAATCTATTCTTAGAGGTCTAGTTCTCAGGGCTTATATGAATCCATCTCAGGGCTTATATGGCTGGATTTGCATTTCATCGAAATGTGGTTTCATCTCATTTGAATAATTTTAATTTTAGTAATTTTTTATGCAAATTTAGATAATTAAAAATTGATTTTACATGATTGACTTGAGAACTTAGTCAAGGATTGAAATAGACACTAACTTCTTTCCCTCTATGCAAGTATTACAATATGCTAATGGGGCTTGTAGAAAAATGCAATATCATTTCTATGGTTATTCTTAATTCTTATTGATAATAATACCACCTATCAACCAATAAAATGTACCAATCACATTGTATCGTATCTAGAATTTCAATAGTTAGGCTAAAGAGATCTGAGGGGCTGAATTGCCGATCAAGGGATGTTCAGATTGGTGTTGCGAGAAAGGAATTTGCGACAAAAAGTTCCAGTGGCTGAGCAATGCACACAACTTTTCTCTGAATTTGTTTTTATGCTTTAGATTTTGACTTAGTGCAGTTTTATGATCTAAAGTCTCCAATGGTTTGGTTGGGGACAGCGCCATTATTAATCTAGATGTGCGTCAAGCTTTTAGAGGAAGTTGATGATTGGCACCTTGACATGGTGGCATGAACCATAAGAAAAAAAGAGAAATAAACATGACAAGGAGGAGTACATCATATCAGAAATAGTTTTATTGGCATATTCTCTAGCTTGGGAATGTTCTATTGCAGCTTGTTTTGGACGTAAAGGAAAAGCTTCAAAGACAGTGGCCTGAGCTTCCTGTCGGGAAGAAAGGAAGAGATGATGAAGAGATGATCCTTTGGTTTCTCAAGGACCGTAGATTCAATGCAGATGATGCTATTACTAAACTAACAAAGGCTATTGTATCCTTCACATTTTCCTTTTTTATAATGTAACTCATTTATAAAGCACATTGAGCATTGAATTTCTTGTCCCAGCAGCAACATATAAATAGTAGCTTGTACAGAGTCCAGTTTTGATCATTTAATTTATTATTAATTTGAATATTGTATATTGTTACTTACAAACGGCGGTATTTTGAAATTGACCTTGAATTCAAGTACTGAACAGGGTTATATTTGCAAAAGGATAGGGGAGTATGGGTATTTGTGAAGGTTTGAGCATAATGTTCAATCTTTTAATTATCAACACCATGCTAATCTTTTTAATGAGTGAATTTGCTAAAATTTTTGAGGTTGATTTGGAACATTGGGTTCCATTCCACTTATTAGAGGAAAAAATGTTGTTATTCTGTGATTGATTTATTACAGATAGTGAGGGAAAATCTTTTAATGCTTCAAAAGCTTTTAGTTATTCTCTCGAGGATGTATGATCGTGAAATCGGTATTCTTAGGTTCTTTGAAGAATCAAACATAGAATTTATATGTTATAATTCTCTTTATTTTAAATGTTTATATACATTTTTAGGGAGGATTCTTCTTCATATTGTATTTAAGGGAAATAACTCAGCTTGATTTTTTCTCTTTGTGAAAGTGAAGAAACATTAATCAAGTGTTTTGTCTTTTTCTTTTTTCACACAATTCTGAGAAAGATAGAATGAGATTTACAAAATAGGACAGAATATTCTTTGCTTGCCTGGATATGTTCAATTTTATTCCTTTCCCCTGGCGAATATTAATAGCACCTTTTTGTTTTCCCATTCATATTTTCCTCTTCAAGCTTACTTTAGATGTGGCGTCAAGAATTCAGGGTTTCCAATATATCAGAAGAAACTGTGAAAGATATAACAAGTACTGGAAAAGCATACTTGCATGATTATCCTGACCTAAATGGCAGGCCCGTATTGGTAGTGGTGGCAGCAAAACACATTCCAGCAGTAAGCTTAAATACTGATGTTATTGCACCATATGCTTCTTCATGTTAACGATCCAAATACACCTCTTTTTTTTAAGCATGAGAGTTATTCAATTGACTGGTTAGTTTCGAAAGCGTTCAAGACAATCCTACTTTTGTCATCTTGGGAAAGCGACAAACTATCTAATCCATGCAGAAGTGAAGCAATTGCTCTAAATGTCTTCTGTTCTGAATGTTCCTTGATAAGTTCTATGTCTGAACTAGTTTTTAGAAGGCAAGATGTAATTTACCTGTGCATTTTTACAGCAACCTGAGAAGTATATCATATTTAAATTTAGGTAATGGTTTCTTACACAATGGTTTTTTGGCATCAGAATATTAGTCACACCTTTTGGTGGATTATTTTTTGGACGCATTTTCAATAAAATTTTGATAGGTTTAAAGAGATTCAAATTATTTATCACTTTTGATGACCTTTTTCTTCGCTCTTTTGTCTATTTGAAACATAATGCTTACTTAAATTTTTTTTTTGGTGTCTTAACTGAATTGACTGGTTGTTCCCTGGCAGCTATGGTAGTGCCATGGGATAATGCTGATAGTGATTTGGGTGCAGAAGCATGACCTAACTGAGAGCGAGAAACTCTGCATCTACTTGATTGAGAAGGCCATGGAAAGACTTTCTACTGAAGAAGGGAACATACTTGGGATATTTGACCTTCGTGGTTTTGGTACTGAAAATGCAGATCTTGCATTTATGAAGTTTCTGGTAATTTTGTTTTATAAATTTCATTTTCCCCAGTAAAGTTTTTATGGCTGTGTCCATTGAGATATGCAGTTAATTGAGGTAGAACTTGTAGAAAATGATTGGAAGGCTTAGATTTTTTCAATAAATGGCATTCACCTTAATGAGATTGAAAAAACTTCATTAGTGCTCCTAATCATTTTTATATTTTCTGCAAATATCTAGAGAATAAAATAATGTGGATCTCGTTTTCCGTTGCGTCTGCATGGATTTCCATCAAAGTTTTATGTATGGACTGTTTCAAGTTCAGAATATTGAATGTTTTACATGTTGTTTGTTTGACTAAGTGACTAGCATTATAATAAGGTCCACAATATTCATCTTGGAGAAGATGAACTTTGTGGGCCTTAATCTAATTTATAATGCTTATTTGTGTTCCTATGATTTATATATTTCTTTACAATGCAATTATTTCTGGCATAACTAGTTCCTGCCTTTGAACCTAGATTTGAGGAGGAAATCCCGTTTGTGTTTTCATGCTAGATAAGACAACCCTCGGTCGAGACTTCTACTCTACTGCCTTCAAAGACTTTCCGGAGGTCATTAAGAACAATTCATTGGAACTTTTTCATGAATTTTAATGATTGGCGTAGGGTTAACTTGGTCTCTCATTTCCAGAATTGAAGAGCAAAAGACAAAGGATTTTAGAGTTAATAACCTATTGGGAGCTTGTACAAGATTCTACATAAAGCAATCTCCTGATTACTTGTGTCCATTTATCTTGTACACAAGCTAATGCTTAAACATTCAATCCCTCTTTTGCTCCTTATTATTGCAATAATTCGTAACTTTGTAGGGAAGATTGAAGACATCAATCTATGCTTTATTATTAGGATCTATATTGTAGCTTGTGTACAAGATAAATGCTACAACATAAATAGAATATAGTCTTGAAGCTTCTCTAGTAAATTGGTAGAGATAGCTCCAAATTTATTCCACCACAGCAAGAACCATTTTGGGATTTCTTTATGACTGAATGATTCTCAGAGCAGTATCATCCATATATGAATAAAAAATCTATTTTGAATGAGTAGAGCATGATTCCAGGCTTCCATATAATCAAATAATTATAGGTCATATAAGACCTATAATTTCTTGGAAGTTCTTTAGACCTTTTGCAATAAAAAAGTTTTTCATATAACCATTTGAGAAAATTCATATTCATTTGACTGTCCTCTAAATTGATTCTTTATATAACCGCTTTAGTGTCAAGTAAATGTTTTTTCATAGAAATAATAACCTCTTCAGTTGTTGTAATAGGAAATTAGAAAGAAATACCCAACTAGTTTTTTTCTATAACTTTAGCAGTTAGAGATAAATCCTTATTTTCTATAGGTATTGCAAACATTGTAAAAACCCTTCTATATAGTTTTGACTTTGGACTATTAGAGGAATTTGCAATCACATTTTTGGCCTTTAGACTTAGCCATCCTGCAAAAATTTACAAGTTACAAATTCAGGAACATAATTATTTTTTCCTTCAATATATTCTATATCAAATTAAAAATGGATAAAATAGCTTCCCATCTAAGTTTTTCACATATTTTTCTAACACTTCTTTTGCATATTTGTAGTAATTACTTCGTTTTTATTTTATTATTTATTTTTTTATATTTAGTATGTAGTTTGGAAGTTCAATATAACCTTAACAATGGCTAAAATTTCTTTTTTCATTGTAGAGTACTTTTGTTTTGCATTATTCCAAAATCCTGATGTGAATCTAACTAATTATGATATTATTATATAATTATAATATCTGTTATTATTATTATTCTTATTGTTGTTGTTGTTGTTGTTGTTGTTGTTATCATTATTTGAAATATTTATTATGAAATGGCATCAACATCATTAGTATTAATTCTTTTTTTTGAAGAACGTGAACATTGTATTACTGAGACAGTAATGGTTACAATGGGAGAAGACCGAGAGCCCCCCACTAAGGGTGGTTCTTGGTAAAAAATACATTAGTGAGCCATATACAAAAAAGGCTTATAATACTCGCCCATTTACAAAGATTTACAGGGATTGTCCACAAAATTAAACAAAAACCACTGAAGCTACGAAGTGTGCTTGTGGTCTGTGACAAAAAAGGAGTGGGACCTGGCGTTTTCTTCCTCTTGGATTCTAGCTCCCCCTTTCGCCATGAGATCAGCGAGCTCGTTGGATGTCCTTCAGGTATGCTTCTAGGAGACATCCATATCCCAACAAATGTGAGTAATTTCATAAAACATGGTGGTTAGTTGCCATGGGGGAGGGGTCTTCCCACTTGCCCAAGAGAGTATTTTGGGAGTCTCCTTACGCTATAAGGTGTGGTCCCCAAGAGGGGTTGAACTTTTTCAACCCTAGTAGCAAAGCCATAGCCTTTGCATATTGGGAGTCACCAGTACCGAGGTGCTCGGAATACGTTAAGAGAATTTCCAGGTAGTGATCTCTGAAAACTCCCCCAGCACCAGCCTGGCCAGGATTCCCAATCGAACAACCATTAAAGTTTAACTTGATGCAACCTGCAGGTGGAGGTTGCCAGTTGTTATGTCTAAGTGCCTTTCTTGGTTGGTGGTAAAGAATATTTTTCCATTGACTAGGGAAAAGGTTTCTTGGAAGACCCAAGAACGTCTGATGATTAGAAGCCCAGAAAGAGGCCAGAGAGGTAATCTTGTTAAAGAGAGCTGGGGTTTGGAGATAGATTCCTTGAAAGATTATGTTATTTCTTTCTACCCATATGGTAGCAGCTATAGTAGCTTTCCACAGTGTTTTTCCAGGTTTTGGCCATTGTGAATCCCAATCATAAGAAATAAGGGCTCTGACCGAGGGTGAAGTGATCCATTGGATACCAAACGACTGTACTACCAGACTTTACAGGTCATGTGCAACATTGCAAAGAAGGAAGATGTGAGGGTTAGATTCCTCCTCAGATAAACACAATGCACATCTATTGGGGATGGGGATCCCCCTCTTTTGGAGTTGGTCCACCGTGAGTGCTCTGTTGGATGCAACAATCCAGTTGAAGGTTTGCACCTTGGGTGGGGCGATGGTCGCCCAGACTTTTGCCAAGGCTGATGGAGGATTGGCAGGAAAGGTAGGGGGCCGAGAAAGGCTCTTATAGAAAGGGGCAACCGTGAATTGGCCAGATGGGGTTAGCGTCCACACTAGAGTATCATTCCCAATAAAAGGAATGAAAGTCATGTGTAGAGCTGCCAATAGAGTCTGAAAATGAATTGCGTCCTCTTCAATGAGATTCCTACGGAAGGAAGGGTTCCAGTTTCTTCAGCCTCCAAATAGCACCATTTCCTCAGCTACTGTGGAGTTTGTTAGTGCCAAGCGAGAAGAGGGTTGGGAAGGCTTGGCTCAGTGGGGCATGTCCCAGCCACATGTCAGACCAGAATAAGACCCTATCGTCCACTCTAGGATGAAGACGTACACACCTTTTGAACTGTGCGAGAGAGGTAAGAAAAGATTTCCAGGCTCCTGAAGCTTTCTGCCGCCATCTTCTATCCGGCATCCAAGCTCCTTTCGGGATTCTATATTTACTTCATAGGATACTAGCCCAAATAGAGTCAGGCTGAGTAGCTAGACACCACTACCATTTCCCGAGTAGTGCCGTATTGTGTTTTCTAAGGGTCCGAATCCCTAGACCTCCTAGTTTTTTAGGTAGGCAGATGTTCTTCTACGTTACTAGCTGAAATTTTGTCTTCTCCGTCTGCTCTGACCACAAAAAATTCTGCATGAGCTGTTTCAGGCGATTGGCCACCTGAGTAGGCATGTGAAAAAGGGACATGAGGTACACCGGGGAGTTAGCTAAGGTGGCTTTGATCAAGGTGTTTCGACCTGCCATAGAGAGATATCTACCTTTCCATCCCGCCAACCTTCTATCTACCTTATCCAAGATATAAGACCAAAGTCTCTTTTTCGGTTTTCTCAGGCCCAAGGGAAGGCCAAGGTAAGTAGTGGGAAGGTCCTCCACTTTACACTCCCATTCTGGGATGATGTCTCTAACTTCGGAATTTGATAGGCCTACTCCCATCATTTTAGATTTTTCTATGTTTACTTTGAAACCCGTAGCAATCTGAAAACAATTAAGGAAAAGCTTTAGGGAGTCAGCTTCATGGCATGAGGCATCAAGGAAAACAAGAGTGTCATCCGCATATTGCAGATGAGAAACAGTAGGGCCTTGTGGGCAGCTTTTGAAGCTCGAGAAGATGCCCGCCTGGTAAACGTGAGAAATCGAGCGGTTAAAGACTTCAGCTGCTATAGTGAAGAGGAATGGAGAGAGAGGGCCCCCTTGACGAATCCCCCTCGAGGATGGGAAGTATCTTTTTGGGGTTCCATTGATGAGGACAGAGAAAAAAGGGTGGGAGTAGCAACCTCTCATCCACTTCCTCCACCGGTCCCGGAACCCCATTCTAGCCATGAATTCCTCCAGAACGGACTAGTCCACGTGGTCTTATGCTTTCTCCTAATCAATTTGAAGATTAGGGAATAGTTGCAGGGAATTGATCTGCTCCAGGTTTTGAGAGAGGCTTTTAGAAGTTGGATTTCGTTTGGAGTCTATAGCCTGCCCTACCCTTAACCTGGGAGGAGAAGGAGTTCCACCAGGTTGGGATAAGGGTAGAGAGGGACGACTCTTTGAGCCAAGCCAATTCAAATCTAAAAGGTTTTGGGCCTCTTCTAACAACCATAGTATCAAGAAGAATGGGGCAGTGGTCAGAAGTGGGTTTGGGTCGGGCTACCGCAGAGGAGGCTGGGAAAGATTCCTCCCAATTTAGGGAAAGGAGAAATCTATCATGCTTAGAGAGAGGGTTCAGAAGCATGAATAGACCAAGTATAATGATAACCTTGAAGGGGGATATCAAGGAGTTCTTGCCGATTTATAAAATCAGAGAAGTCCCTCATGTCTTGAGAGATGGAGGTGGAGGAGTTCCTCTCATAGGACCATCTAGTGACATTGAAGTCTCTAGCCATATAGGATGAGGTAGGGCAGCTACTTGATACAACTCAGACCAGAGCCTGTGTTTAAGGGAAGCCCTTATAGGATGAGGTAGGGCAGCTACCTGATCCAACTCAGAACTAGAGCTTGTGTTTAAGGGAGGCAGAATTTGGGCCATAAACGGTCATGAATCTCCATGGGACCCCATCTGGACTACTAGAGAGGAGAACAGTCACTGAGAATTCCCCTATGAAGGAAGAGTTGAGGGTGTGGTATGAGGGGTTCTAGATCACCCAAATGCCCTAGAAGCCCCATTTGTCGATAGGGAGACCCACTAGCGAATGAGCTGGAGAGATGGTTCAGGTTGCTTGGTTTCAACGAGGGCAAGAATGGCAGGGGAGTGTTTTATAACTAGGTCCTTAACCGCATCCCTTCTGGACGCCTGTCTCAGACGCCTAACATTCCATGTTAGGATCTTCATGTATTAGGGGAAGGGGAGGAGGAGGAGGCCACTCTAGATGATCTCCTATGATGGTTAGTGGAAGGAGCAGCCATGTCACAGGAGATGGATGAGAATAAATTCAACAGTTCTTGTTGTCCTTTGAATCTAACCTTCATCCTACTATGTGCATCAGCTGTAAGGAACTTGTGAGCTGGTCCTTCTGGGCCGTCATGATGGAAGCCCATAACTTTGAACATCTCAATCATTCTGTCATCAACTCTAATTTCCCCAACCTAGTCGACCTCCTCGGCGGTCTTAGTGGCTTGAGAGGGACAGATGGGTTTGCTTGCATCTTTCCCATCCCAGTCGACCTCCCCTGCGTTGATGTTGACCAGGGAGGGAGAGATGGGTTCTCAAGAGGATTCAGCTATGTCCGGCTCAGGTTCAGACAGTGGTAAAGGTGGTTAGAGGGGTAAAGGTCAGAGGGTAGAATAGGGAGGGGTTCGGGGGGCAAGGTCGGGAGCATGATGAGGAGGCCGCAGGTGGACGAGGGGTTGTTCCTTTCGAAAGCACTTCCAGTGATAAGGTGGGGTCCTGGTTAGGAGATGAGGGGGTAGCACTTGAGATGGGGGAAAAGTCGGATGGGGGGGAGGGATATAGAAGGGGGGACAATACAGGGGGGGGGGGGTGGGGGGGTTACAGGGGCATAGGAGGAGATAAGCAAGAAAATGGTGTGTCTGGATAGAGGAATAGTGGGAGTAATGCAGTGAGGAAAAAGAAGGCCACACTATGTGGAGGGTGTGACCCTGCGAATCTGGACCCCGTGTGGAACAAAGGAGAGATGAGGGGCCAAGAGAGTGGAGATGGTATCAGGGTCCATTGGGGAGGGATCCAAAGAGTGAGCCACAACGAAGCCAAAAGGAGGGAGGTTTCTGTCCATACTATTATGGGGGCAAGGGTTGGCTGGCTGAAGGTTTGGGAAATAGCAGTATGAGCTTGACGAGAGGTGGACAGAGAGAGGCGATGGACAGAAGGTGGGGGTTGCAGGGCCACAGGTTCGAACCTTAGCACGGGTGTAGGAGGCGGGAGAGGGGCAAGAAGTGGGACCAGGTGGGCTGCAAGGGTATGTCCTTAGAGGGAGGAGCAGCGCACGTGGGGAAGGAGCGGGAGGACAAAGTTGGCACTTATAGGGAGGGAGTCGAAAAAGGGGAAGACGAAGAGCCAAGAGATGAGCCGTTGGGGAGGGATTTCTGTCGTGTTCCCTCATCGCAAGAGGAGGGGCCTTGGGAATCGAGACCGACAGGTGACAAATCGGCAAGGGTAGGTGACGAGGACGGCGGGGGTATGGGTGAAGCTGACGTGTGGGGGGGACGAGGGAAGGGGAATAGGGGGGACCCAGGCGGCAGATGGCGAGGTTGGGAGGGCAGCTCCTTTGCAGGGATCGGCAGCTCAGGAGACAGGTGGCCGGGGGGGGGAGGCACAGGTGACACATGGATCAGGGAGGGTTCCTCAAGCACCATGTTGCAAGGGGAGGAAGATGAGGTGGGCGGCAGGACAACAGCGGGGTGCGGCACCTATGTTAGAACAATAACAGGGGGTGAGGAGGTTGTTGGCGACGGTGGCAGTCCCGCAGGCGGCCACAATGGCGGACCTGACAAGGTGGGCGGCAGAGGAGTAGGGGAAGACAGGGGAGAGGGACACGTGGTAAGAGGGAGAGGCTCGAGAATCAAGGGGCAGCAGAGGGAGTGGAGGGTGTGTGGCAGAGAAGGCATTGTCGAGGAAGGCGATTTGGAGGTCTCCCCCTGGCTCGAAGAGAGGGGGGGGGGACAGAAAGGTCCACTAGGATCTCCGTCCTAGGTCGATGGGGGAAAGGAGGTGAGAAGGTGTGGTCCGGCCGGCATTAGTGACCCGGGGAGGTGTCCGGGTCATGAGTGGATAGCGGGGGTGGGATGAGCGTAGAGGGCCCAAGAGAGGCATCTCTCCTCAGAAGCGGGTCAAGGAGAGCGGAAAGAGGGCCCTGCCTTTCTGCCCGCTGAGGAGAGGGAAGATTGGTAGGTTGTCATGATAAGGCCGGGGCCAAGCAGGCGGCTGCCGGCGTCGCCTCTTCTGGTGGTGAGCTCTCTTAGTAACTAGGGTCCAAGAGTAAGGTGAGGGAGCCGGTGGTTTAGCCGGGGAAGAGTTGAGGAGAAAGTCGGGAGAGGGGGGAGAGGCCAACTTCCAAGAGGCCAAGACATGGAAGAGGAGATCATCAACTTCTAGCCATAAGGTCGGGGGGATGCAGGTAGTATCCGGGACGTCCACCAGAACACGGATAGCTCCAAGGGGAGAGTCTCAATAGAAATCCAGTGAATGGAAGCGAAGGACCCGCAAGCTTTTGCCAAACATCGGAAGGTTTCCGGTGTCCATGCTTGGAGGGGAATATGGTCAAAAGTAAGCCAAACCTTTTGTCTTCTAAACGACCCCTCACTGACCAGGCTCGAAGTGAGTAGGATGCCCCTTTGAAGGAAAACATATTAGCTTCCTGTAAAATGCGTTGGGCAGCTGTCGGGGAGGGAAAGGAGAACAAGATGTCTCCATTAGAGATATGTTGGCACACAAGGTTCGGCTCCCCCCAATGTATTTGGGCCCTTCTTTCTATACCTCTAATGTCACCCCGGTTAGGTTGGAACCTTCCAACCAGAGAGGCCAGAGGTTTAGACGAGGCCTTCTTGGATTCAAAATGGGGGGTAGGGATGAAGAAGGGGAGGACGGAGACGGGGAGTGGACAGATGGAACTGGGACCCCTTCTGGCGACGGGGTGTGGGGAGGATAAAGGGGGGTGGAGGATTTTGACGGAGCTGGTTTATGGGAGGTTACCACTTGAGAAAAGGAAGCAGGCAAAGGGGGGGAGGTTAGCACTCGAGGAGGCTGGGGGGTGGGTTGAGCAGGGGGTGCAACTGATGGACGAGCAGGCTTGGAGGAGAGTTTGGGGTACAACTTGTAGATGTCATTCCAGCTAAGCAGAGGTTGGGGATGACGGCTTTCACCATGGTTGCTCTAGCTTAGTTGCTTTTCCCCCTTTCTTTTTCTTATTACCAATTAAATCTCTCATTAGTGTTAATATTATTAATAATAAACTATAATAGCAACTATAATATCATTATACTTTTATTATTATATTATGTTATTATCTGAATATTTTAGTATTGTGTTATATTAATATTAAAATATTATATATTTGACTATAATACTCATCAATATTATAAAATTATTAATAATAATAATTATAATTATGATATTATTATATAATTGTAATATTTATGTGTATTATTATTATTTATGCATATTGTTATTATTTAAAACATTTATTATTAAAATAATGATCATTTAAATATTTTATTCTATTTATACATATGTTTCTTCCTCAGTTTCTCCTGTTTCTGAGGTTTCTTTCAGTTCAGTGGATCTATGGCGATGATGAGCGCAAGGAGACGCGATCGATTCAATTTGTCCCCTATGAAGCTGCTCAGAGCCAAATCCATGGTCACTCTTCTCCTTATGAGCTGACGAAAGTTCTTAAAGCCGATGCTTGCTCTATACAGAAGAACTGCCCAAAAAGGCTTGGCACTGACCAAGAACTCAAATGCACCATATCGCGTTACACACGTAGTCTTAGGCTCATCTCCTTTCGCAATGCGCACCACATAGTCTTAGGCTCTTCTCCTTTCGCAATGCGCACGTGATAGTTGCCAATGCTAGCGTAGCACTCAAAGCACCTGCTCGGGCAAGAAAACAGATGCGCATTAACGCAACGGCTTTCATGCTAGCGTTGCTTCTTGGCTTTCGAACCTACGCTTGCTGTTGTTGTCATTATCATTATTTGAAATATTTATTATGAAATATCAACATTTTATTATGAAATATCATCAACATCATTAGTGTTAATATTATTAATAATATACTATAATAGCAACTATAATATCATTATATTTTTATTATACTATTATGTTATTATCTGAATATTTTAGTACCGTGACTATTATATCATTATATTTTTATTGTAATAATATTATCTGAATATTTTAGTATCGTATTATATTAATATTAAAATATTATATATTTTACTATAATGCTCATCAATATTATAAAATTATTTTAATACTGATAAAATGGTATTGTATTATTATATAACTATTATAATTACGATATTATTATATAATTGTAATATTTATGTGTAGTATTATCATTAATGTGTGTTGTTATTATTTAAGAATTATTTCTTATATGATTTTGTTTGAATGAGTAATATATTCGAAACGATGAGAGAGAGAGCGAGAGAGAGAGAGAGAGAGAGAGAGAGAGAGAAGTAAGCACTATCGACTAATAATTACTAACTAAATAATTAATGATACAGTATTAGTTTCGTTTCTACTATTATTAGTAGTAGTAGTCGTTTACGTTAC
>NW_006497928.1:855496-870731 GCF_000471905.2 Amborella trichopoda
AAAATTAAAAAAAGTAAAACGTAACGAAAGTAAGTTAGTCGTACGTAGGGTAGGGACGACTACGTCCGACTAATTAGTTAACGTTACGTCACTACTACTATGTCAAGACTCCTCCCTCCTCTCTCTCTCTCTCTCTCTCTCTCATTGGACAACGAAGTTCATAAGTATGCATTTTGGTAAACACATCACTCCATATGCAAAGCTTCTTCTCTCTCCCCAGCCTTTTTCAGCAAGTATAACTCTTTCATCAGGAGACCAAAAAAGAGATCAAGCATGCCTAGTATCAAAATGCAAGAGCAAATAAGCCTTCCTATTCCAACCGCTGGACAAATGGAACAGTCTCACAGAATGCCCAATAGAGATCTACAGCCCTATAAGATGATCCCAGAATGCAAAAGAAAATGAACTCCAAAAATACAGAGAATGATCAAAGATGAAGGAGTAGTTAAGGAAACTTACAGCCAGTAATGTCTGGACATAATGTTCATCTGGGATACAGTTGTGTTCTTTTGAAGCATCTGTAGGCTACAAGAACAAAGTGAATGTATTAATAGAAACTCATTTTATTTTTCTAATTGTAATACAAACTCATTTTCTACATTGGAAACAAAATGATAGTTAAAAGAGAGAAAAGTCTTACTAGGGAATGGTCTCTCCAGAATTCTGGAAGTGACCGTCTCTGCACAAAATGCACAAAATTGTCAAAATTTTCATGTCACACAAGTATCAGAACTCTCAAGGAAAAAGGAAGCAGGAGAATGCAACATCTCAAGTAATATAAAAAAAGGTTTCTCTTCTTTTCCATAATTAAGAGACTACAAAAATTGACAAAAGAGGAATGAACGTGGGCTTGAATGGTTAGTTATTAATGATCGCAACACTTCATACCAAGTTTGATGTACTACTGCACCACCCAATAAAAGAAAGTGACCAAAAGAACATGATTCTGTACTGGATATTTTGAATATATTGATCAAATTACCGATGAGAGATGAACAGTTTAACATCTTATCATATCTTTTGATTTAATTTCAAAATACCCATAAAAGAACACATGTTCTTGAGTTGGAATAGTAGCAAATGGGTAAAATGTTAAATAGTTAATCTCTCATGGGTATTTTGATAATTTTACCTTTGAATATTGTGCTTCATGTTGCAGAAAATCACAGCAAATTAGTAGCTAGAACAGCTCTCCACATGACCAAAAAATAAATTTAGAATGTTCACAGCATGAACAGGTAGTGCATGAGCCACTGTTTCTGATAGCCGACTTAAAAGCAGTACAGAGGCTCATTTGTAACCCAACGGATGGTGGATTGGCTCTCCCATGGTAGTAAAACGCACATTGCTCTGTTGGGTAAAGTTCTCTAGCTACTATTATTTTTAGGACACCAAATTATAGGGATGTAACCTACTTAACCGAGCAATAAACCTGGAGAAAGGAATAATTTTATCCCTGAAGAAAGTAACGTCCTAGCCCAGGAATGAACAAAGACCTCCCAACTATTGGACGGCCACAATCACGTGTTCAAGATCACAAAATCCAATTTTTGTTGAGAAACTCATCTGGTGATTCTAAAGTGGATCGCACAATTTCTGATAAAGAAAATTCTCCAAAGTAGGTCTTTTGCCCAAGGGTGCAAGTGTAAATCCCCTCCCATGGTAGTATGCTATACGCGCTCTAAGGCAGAGCACTATAATGTCCCTCAAAGTTCAAAACCATGCTTGAGGGGGGGGGACTTTGGACCCCAAATTTGGGGAACATACCCTACTCATCCTAGCACCTGTTTGTGTCAAATGTGTTCATGCGAGAAAAGATGAATCCTAAATGATTAGAGAACTAGAGAGGAAAACAAACATAAATGGGAGTACAAGTTCAACCAAGATCACATATGATCAGGGCTTTTTCATTAATATAAAAGACAAGGTACAAGGAGTTCCTTTGGTATCCTATTTCATTCACAGCTAGATTGTTTTATGCAAGGGAGAACACCATTGATTTGGGTTTCATGAAATTTTACAGAACAAAATGCAGACGCTAACCTTATGACACTTATATACTATTCATATTGTATACCATTCATATGCTTGACTATGAGTGCAGTGGATCCAGCTGCTTTAGCTCTTTGATGTAATGCTTTGAAATTTTACAGAACAAAATGCAGACGCTAACCTTATGACACTTATATACTATTCATATTGTATACCATTCATATGCTTGACTATGAGTGCAGTGGATCCAGCTGCTCTAGCTCTTTGATGTTATGCCTTGAAACTAAAAGGTGTGATTGTGTAGAATTCCAAAGTATAAATTCTAAATTTTTTCTCTTTCTTTTAATAATTGGATTTTCTATTTATAATTGTCACAATACAAAATAAAATAAACCTACTACAGTCTAGGATCTTTAAAACTTACTGCCATACAGTACTTTATTAAGAAATGAATTCTAATCATCGACTCATATTTTTGATAGAAAAAATTTAAAATTTTTGTTTTTCCAAAAATTATATAGATAGTTTTTAGTTGAAGCAACTTATACCAAAAGGCATTGTTGAAGGTTATAGCAGCAAGATATAAAGTTTCCTATATTGAGAGTTTCCTATTTTGTGAGATTACAGTTGTAATAAGATTTGTTTCCTAAAAGACAAGAATTGTAACTCTATAAATCTCTGGTAAACCCCAGAGTAATCCCTATGAATGAAATACTGGTTTATCCTCCATGGATGTAGGCACAATTGCCGAACCACGTATGTCTTGTTGATCATTCGACGTAGGCACCATTGTCGAACCATGTAAATGTCTTGTTTTTTTTGGGCAATTATGTATGTGTCTTGTTGATCTTTCTCTTTCTCTCTTCACTATTTCCTTTATTGCAAATTCTACAAGGTATCAGAGCAGGCCGATCTAGCAATAGCGATTCATTGCTCAATGGTGGTTGCGTCGTCTCTCTTGATCGTGGTTCATATCTCGTGGGTTCGTTCATAGTGGTGGAGCAAGTTTGAATGGGTCCATCCCTACCTTTTTTTTCCCTCTCTCTCTCTCTCTCTCTGCTTCTTGCTTTGTAAATTTGAGCCAAGACGTCTTTCTCTGATTTAATTGAATTGGCCAAGCAAGCAACGATTTGAACCCCAAACTTTGGGTTGGTTGGAAACATATTTTTTTTTGACAACTGTTGGTTGCAAGACGTCTCTCTCTTATTTCTTGCATTAGTTTGGGTTAGTTGCAAAACCTTTCTCTAACTATTGAAGAACTTGACGAGCCATAGTTTGCAAGTTCGACCAGACTGAGGCGTCATCCATTAAAAGGATCCCCAACTGCAACTTTGACCAAATTGAGGCGTCATCTATCCTTTAATCCTGTTTGCTACTATCAGATCAGTCTTCTAGCTTCTTTTATCTCATTGTAATGGCAGGTCCATAACATAACTCTAGCAGGAAACTTCCTATTGCTCCATCGAATGGACTTAATTATCTTGCTTGGTCAAAAAATGTTTCTCATTCTCTCTTTGAAAAGTCTAAACTTAGACACATAACTAGGAAGAAAATCATGAATCTTGATTTCAAAACCTCGGAAGAAAGTGTTGAGAAATCTTCCCTAGTAGCTAATAATGAGAAAATGAAAATAAAAAGCCCTAAAACTAATGGTGAAGGTGGAGGCCCTAATAACCATCAAGATGGTGGAAGGTGTCGTAGTAATAGAGGGTATTCTAGATGTGATCACTGCAATAGTATAGGACATGTGAAGGATAGGTGTTGGGTATTATACCTATGCTCAAGGCCCATCAATAACAGGACAACCGACAGATCTACCGCTATGACCGCAATCATTCAAACTCAAACCCATCACTGCAACTGTGATCATTATCAGCAACCAAGTAACAACACTGGTTCTTCCTCCACACATGATCCTTCTTCTTCATTCCCAAACATAGGTAACCGTTATGCTTCCATGTCTTCTTGTGATACTTTTACTAGGATAATAGACTCAGGGGCCACATATCATATGAATGGTAACTTATAGTGTTTATCCAACCTAAAAAATAATAAAAATATAAACCTTGTGTCTATGGTTAATGGTTCCTTGATTCCTGTTCATGGTGTTGGTAAGACCAAATTCTTCTCCAAGTCTCATAACTCAGAAGTTATTTTTATGCCATCCTTTTCCTCTAACTTGATGTCTATTAGTAGAATTACTTGGAGCATGAATAACACCGTTATTTTATCTCTCAACTCTGTAACTTTCAGGATTAAGCCACGGCGTAGTCTTCTTCTTCTAAACCAGTTTGGTGAGTTTTAAAGGTATCTTTAGCGTCGGCTGACTCATCATGACTTGTTCCGGGTGTGTTGGACACATCACTGGTACTAATATCGTGTGTTGGAACACCTCAGTAGAACGAAATTGTTAAAAGGAAAAATAGATACCTTTTGGAAGCTACAAGGTCTTTGATGTTTCAGATGTATGTTCCAAAAATTTATTGGTCTGAAGCTATTTTAACTGTTTGGTATTTGACTAACAGACTTTCGAGTAAAATTCTTAAAGATAAATATCCCTTTTGGATCCATGGATGCGTTCTATGGTGATGGCTGATGCTCTTATGGCTTCCTCACCCCCTCTATTCCTCTCCCTATGGAGGGGAAACCTCCTGATCCTCGGGAGCTTCTTTCTCGTTTCTACGGTAGTAGTTTTGTTTGTTGTTATGGTGGTGTTGGTCCCTTAGAGGCTATGACCAGATGTGCTCGCATTAGCTTTGTTTATGATGTTCGAAGATCCTCTTTTTATGGCGGTGATCATCTCAATAATGATGGGGATGGATCTGGTTATGATCCATTCATTTATGGTCACAACATTATTGGCGGAGATGGATCCAGGTCTAACAGATCTGCTCATGCTCTTTACATGTGGATAATATTGATAATCGAAGATCCACTTTTAATGGAGGTGATCATCAAACGGATCTGATCCTGCTCTTTTGCATGCGGATGATATTGGATCTCGTCTCACGAGATCTGAAGATTGCAGAAAGGACAACGAGGCTATGATCCTTGACCCTGCACCTCAGGATAGAACTAATATCAACGGTATTTATGGTTCTAGTGATCTAGCTTCAAAGGTAGATTCTGGTGCTGCCTATTGTGTGGTATCTGGATATGGTCATGCTGAGATGCCTATGAAGGATAATATTATGAAGGAAGATAATGGTACTGCTTTTCGTGTGGTATCTGCCTATGGCGGTGACTTCAAATCAGGTTAATCTCTGATGTCTGCGAAGGGCAATATCTCTGGTAATACTCCTAAACATCATATCTCTTCTTGCATTGACGTACATAATGCTTCTTATGTGCGTTCTAGTTCTTGCTTGGGTGGGTCTCCTGATGGTAATGTTTACCAAAAAAGGATGGGTTACTTGTTAGCCATGGTAATGTGAACACTAAAGTTATGGGTCACAAGCCTTTGGGTTGTGTTTCTAGTTCTACAGAAGATAGTCATGAGGCTGCCCACCTTGGGATAGTTTTGGGTGTTCGAAGTTCTGCCCCTTGCAATGATACAGATCATGTTATTGACTCCTTTGGGGTTGCCAATGATGCTGAGTACGGTCAAGGTCTCAGTTATGTTTTCGTGATGGTTATGGGGTGCATGCACCTACGGCTGTGCGTGAGAATGCTGATCAGTGAGCTCTTTCTCCTTATGGGGATATTCCTAGGTCCATAATTTCCGGTCTTGATGGTACAGCTCAAAGTATCGTGAACCGAGAGAGTGATTGTTCAAGATTCTGGCCTAGAATATCTTCGATGGGCCTTGGCTTGAGATCTACTGCTGTTGATTTTGATGGGGTCATCAAGAGTCCAGTAAGGAAGGCCTTTCCATCCTTGGTGGTTGGTTTGAAGCATACCGTAGGTGGCAACATAAGAAGTCAACCTATCGCTGGTTCTGGCAAAGGCAAGGAGGTGGATATTACTCCTTCTTGGACATTTTTTTGGTAGTAAAAACGACATAGGAACTTCTGGATCTCATGGTGAAGGTGTCGTAAGGAAGGAGTTTCCATCCTTGGTTCCAAAGAACAAGAATGGTAGCTTGGCTAACAGTTGTTGGGGCTCGGGTAGGTACTCAAACCTGTTATTTGGTGCCAAGGGTGTTCAAAATGGAGTGTATTACTTTGAGGAGATGGATACTTTACCTACTGAAATTATTAATGATAAAAAAATTGTCAAAGTTCAAAATAAGTTGATGGACTCATGTCGGAGTAGGTGGGAAAACTACTTATTGGGGTACTTCTTGGGCTGCTGAACTGATTGGAACTATATGAAACAGATGTTGAAAAAAATGCGGAGGCTTGAGCATGATGTTGAGGTATTTTCCGCTGATGGGGGCTTCTTGATTTTTCGATTCTATTCTAGGAAGGAGATGGAGTTGCTTGTACGGGGGGGAATATGGTTTATCAACAAAAAATGTTCGGTGCTTCAAGAATGGAATCCATCAGTTAAACCCTCTAGGCATACTCACCAAACTGTGATAGTTTCGATCCAATTGCCAAGGTTGCCAATGATGTAATGGGAGCCAGAAAATCTGTTTTGTATTGCCTCTAGTGTTGGAAAGCCTACCTTCATGGACAAACCGACAAAATTAAGATCAAGGGCTGACCCAGGAGTAGTGAGTGTTGCATTGGATCTAGATACGATATGCTCGACTGAAGTTTGGCTGGACAGCTATGGGTAGGATTATAGGCAAGAGATAGTTTATGAGTTCATGCCCTCGATCTGTTCTAAATGTCGGAGGGCGGGCCATAAGCCTGAATTACGTCGAACAAGCTTAAGTCTAAAGGCTCCCATCAAGGTTAGTGCAATAGTTGTTTCTAATGGTGGTACTTAAGTTACCCTCAGGGGAAGGGGGTTAGAAGGTAGTCAAAGGGATACAACAGTTAGTATATAAAAGGAGGGTGAAGGAAAACCATTAGTGCCAGAGGAGAATAATGTGCTGATTGCTGACCACACTGTTGGTTCTCATGCTAATAACAAAGTGGACCGGAAGGATATAATTTCTAATACTTATGAAATTCTAGCCAATGCCCAAGAGGATAACGATGTCTCTTATTGAGTAGGCAGTTGGTTCTTATGAGCAAAATACAGTCGACACTTGTATTCCTATGGGTGATCCTGAAGTGCAGCAGGAGCATGAGGTTACAGTTATGACTAATGTCGAAAATATTTGTGTCTGGTGATGTTGAAGATCTGCCGCCAATGATTGGGAGTGTTTCGTCACTAGTTGAGGATGGCGAATCCTTGCTCTTGCCACAGAATGCAGTTCTGAACCATGAAGCTTCGTTGTTGACTATGGACAACCCAGCTGATGTAAATGATGCTGCCCATTCTATGACCATGCATATTGATATCATAGCGACTATGGTAACTGATGAAGCAGCTGTTGCACCTACAGTCATGCATTTGTTAGTCCGTGGCCATGATCAGAAGGAATGTGAGCACAGTCTCAAGCAGGTTAACGTCGCTGTTGACATAGAGAAAGACGATGAGGAGTATGATGTTGAGGGCAGTTTGGATCCCTTGCCTATGGAGGATCCGAAAACCTATGGTAATGGTAAGGGTGTGACTAAGCCTCAGGGGGACACGCTAGAGGATGGCACGGGGAATATCGTTGGTGGTCACAATTCCAAGTAGAAAGTCGAGTTTCAAAAAGCCATGGTCCCAGTAAGTCATGGCAAGTCTTTGGAAAAGGAAGTTGATACGGTGGAAGGTTCTAGTAAGCGATTGCAGGATCATGCGAATAGTGAGAAGCTTCCTCAAGCTCGAACTAGATCGCAATTAAAAGCCTCTTTGGCAACTACTGGTGACAAGAAGGGGCTATCTTTATCAACTACTGGTGATAATAAAGGACTAACTTTATTAGCTACTGGTGACAAGCAAGGGTTACCTTATAAGGCTCAGTGTGCTCCAACAACTTTTTGAAGGTAAGGTTTCCCTTACCAAACGACCAAAACTTTAATTTTATTTATGCCAATGGCAGCTTGGAATGTCAGGGCAGAATTTCAGATATTGGGGTTTTAAAAGGACAACATAATCTTGGTCTTCTTTTCTTATTGGAAACTAAGCTTCGTGTGAGTTTAGACGTATTTGGTCTAAAAAGTCGGGATTCTATAATAACTTTATTGCTAATGAGATTTGAGGGTAGATCCAGAATTTTAGCCCTATTGAATCCTTTAATTTACTCAATCAAAGTGATTGATGTAAATGATAAGATGATAACTGTCGAGGCTACTCATATTTGTACTGGAAATATCTTAGTTGTTTCAGGGATTTATGCATCTAATTATGTGTCCCAAGGGGCCATGCTCTGGGACCATATGAGGGCTTTAAGAGCAACTATTAATCTTCCCTGGCTGGTATTAGGGGATTTCAATACTCTATTGGATTCCTTAGAAAAAGTGGGGGGTAGCAGTTCTTTACTACCAGATTCAGGCGATTTTGCTCAAGTAATGTCGGATTGTGCTCTTCTTGATCTTGGTGTAGTCAGAGGGTGGTTCTCTTGGTCTAATAGCCAGTTGAGCAGAAGATGCATTAGAAGGTGGTTGGACCATGCATTAGCAACTACTGATTGCGTTTTGGCTTTCCTTGAATCCAAAATCCACTTACTTCCTAAAGGCACCTCAGATCACTGTCCCTTACTCGTCTCTATTTCTGATTTGGGTCCGGTTGGGCCCAAACCGTTTTAAGTATTGCTCGATGTGGGAGCAGCATCACGACTTTTTTGATGTTATCTCTAATTCCTGGTAAGGCCAAGTGGGGGGGACCCCCATGTGTTGCTTTGTTGCTAAACTTAAGAGGCTAAGGGCTGACCTTTGTTTATGGAACAAGGATGTGTTTGGCTATGTTGGGGAATCCATTGTAGTAGTTCGACATCAACTATCATCTTTGCATGATAGCTTACACATGGATCCTTCCAATGAGACATTCATGTCTGAGAAAAAAGAGTGCTCTCAGAAATTGCAGACTCTTCTGGGCCATGAAGAAAAATTATAGAGGCAAAAATCACATCAGAATTGGTCAAAAGATGGGGACTCCAAGACCAAATATTTTCATCTATCGACTGTGGTGAAAAGGAGGAATGACAGAATTATCTCCTTGAAAGATCAGAATGGGAATTTTTTGTCTACTGAGGCTGACATTGAAAATCATATGATTGGTTATTTCAAAGATCTATTGGCTCAAGAGAGCAATATTGACCTACATATGGTTGATCAATTCTTGCTGCCATTTCATCTCAATTCTTCTCAGAAGGAAAAATTTGTGGACACAGTAAATATGGAGAAGATCAAAGCATGCATTTGGGTTATGAAAAATGAAAGTGCCCTGGGTCCGAATGAGTTTTCAGTGGAATTCTACAAGTTTGGATGGGAAGTCATTAAAAAGGATTCTTTTCTGGACCTTAAAGATTTCTTCACTAAAGGTCAACTTCTCAAGCAAATCAACGCCACTGTTATATGATTGATTCCTAAAGTGGATGCACCTAGGGTGATGAAAGATTTTCGACCTATAGGTTGTGTAATGTCTTGTACAAAATCATTAACAAAATAAATTCTAATCGGCTACGAGTTGTTCTTGCTGATATTATTGACCCTAGGCAGGCTGCATTTTTGAAAGGTACGCTTATTACAGGTAATATCCTTATGGCAAATGAGCTTATGTCTCTTTGCCATAGGAATTCAGCGTGGCCTAAAATGTGTCTACAAATTGATTTGAGTAGTGCATATGATAGGGTTTCCTGAGATTTTATTGTGGGAAGAATGCATGCTTTGGATTTTCCTGAGTTATTTGTTTCATGGGTTTGCTTGTGTATTTCCACTACTTCCTTCTCTGTTTTGAAGAATGGCTCACCCAAGGGATATTTTGAAGGGAAGAGAGGTTTGAGGCAAGGGGATCCTCTATCTCCTTATCTATTTTTGCTGGTCATGGATTTCTTTAGCAGACGGCTTGATTGTACTATGTTGCAAGGCATGGTTCCCAAGGCGTTTCCTTCAAGGTGTTACGATGGAGTCTGTCATCTTTTTTATGCTGATGATGTGCTTATTTTCTGTGAAGCATCCATTTCTTCTGCCATTGCTATGCGTGAACTTATTTCTAAGTTTGAAAGGATTGCTGGTCAGATTTTGAATTCATCTAAAAGCAAGGTTTTTTTGTTTGGTGCACCACGGGGAGGATGTGGGATAATTATGGAGTTATAATTTGTTGAAGGTGTCCTTCCACTTCGTTATTTGGGCCTAGATTTAATGGAAATCTGAGGCATAATTATTGCCATAGTCTGGTGGATAAGGTGTTCAGTAAGATTGGGTCATGGCAGCCTTTATGTCTCTCATATGCAGGTCGACTTCAGTTGCTTAAGTCTGTACTTGGAGCATCAGCGGTTTTTTGGCTGTTATCTTTCATTCTCTTGAAGAAAACATGTAATATGATAGAGAGACTACAAAGGAACTTCTTATGGGCCAATGAAGCAGAGACAAAAGGTGTTCATCTTATAAAATGAAGAACAGTGTGTCTCACTCTGGTTGGAGGAGGTCTCGGGGTAAGGGAAATGGCGGATTTCAATAATATTGTAGGAATGATGAAGTTAGCATGGAGGATTTTGGAAAATCCATCCTTCTTGTTGGTATGTTCTTCAAACATCGATATTTTAGAAATTCTTTTATATGGGAGGTTGAAGGAAGAAGAGGATGTTCTCATGCATGGAAGGGATTTTACTTGGCTTATTGCACTTTAAAGGTAATGTACAATAAAATATTGGTAATGGTTAGATGGTGGATTTCTGGGTGGATCCAAGGTTAACAGGTCAATCACTTTCGGATGTACATGGTAATGACATTCAGGAGGATTTGGGGGTTGCTACAGGGAGGGGGGTTTCAGACTTTATAGGAGATGCACCTCAGTCTTGGGTTCTACTACCTCTCACATTTGATTTTTTGAGAAATATATGGAGGGAGGTTGAGCATTATACTCTTCTTCTACAGCCCAAAAAAGATTCATTGGTCTGGAATCACTCTGCTTATGGCCTACTTTCTATTAAACGGGTATGGGATTTTATTAGGCAACAAGGTTCATCACAACCTATTTTCTGTGCACTTTGGTCTTCTAAATGCCACCCACGGGCGAAATGGTTCTCATGGTTGGCCTTGCATAATCAATTGTCCCACGTCATTTCTATTGCAGCAGCGGGGTATGCAGCTTGATACTTTATGTCCCTTTTGTATAAACCATGATGACAACCTTTTCTATCTATTATTCCAATGTGCTTTTGTGCAGGGTATATGGAGATCATTAACTTCGAGATATGGAAAACGGTTTGTCCTCGGTACTTCTGTCCCTGATTTGCTTAGGTGGTGGTTACTTTTCGGGTTTAAATCTCATGGATTTCGTAATATTTGGTATTCCATTGTTTTTATTGCTATTTGATTTCTATGGGAAGAGCAAAACTGAAGAGTCTTTGAGTCCACTAGGATCAAGCTTATTGTGAAACGGATTACCGTACATGTTCAAGCGCTAGCAAAAGTTAAAAAGTGGTCTTCCCATTTATCAGAAAAGGCTATAATTGGTAATCTTTGGATAACTTGGCGTCAACAGGGGTCAGAATCCCTTATTCCAATGGCATGGTCATTTCCTGAGGCTCAGAATTACAAGCTCACTATTGATGATGCTTCCTTGAGAAATCTAGGTATAACAGGTGGTGGTGGAGTCATCGGGAACAAAGATGGTGGTTTCATTGCTGTTTTTGCAAAGCATTTTTGGTTTTGCTTCTAATAACCATGCATAATTCTTGACACTTGAAGAAGGAGTTCAGTTGGTTCATCAGAGGAACTGCCTTCCAATACAAATAGAAAGTGATGCGACCCTGCTTGTGTATGTCATTCAGAATCGATGCAATTCTCCATGACGGCTAAAGACGATTGCAGATAATTGTCATGGCAGACTTTCTTCTCATCGATGCTCCATTGCACATGTTTTTTGGAGGGCAAACATGGTTGCCGATGCTCTCGCTAAGAGGGCATCTGCTGACCCCGGTGCTACTGTGTGGTGCCATAAACCACCAGATTTTCTTTCTTCGCTTTTATTACATGATATGGTGCAACTGTCCTACTATAGGGTTGTACGTTAATTGTTTTTCTCTGCTCTTTTATTAATAAAAAATGGGTAGGGGGCCTTCTCCTCCATTGACTTACACAAAGAAAAGATAGGCACAACAAGGATAGACTTCATAAACATTCCAAGGGATGTATCCTTCTTGGATACTCCTCTACTAAAAAGGGGTAGAAAAATGTATATTTCCCGAGATGTTCAATTTGTTGAAACAAAGTTCTATTTTCATGACATATTCAAGAGTGGTTTGCAAATAGGACTTAGGGGGAGTGTTCAAGAGATCATTTACCACTGCCTAGTATTAGTACCAATGATGTGTCCAACACACCCGGAACAAGTCATGATGATCAAGCCGAAGCTGAAGATACGTCTGAAACTCACCAAACTGGTTTAGAAGAAGAAGACTCCGCTGTGGCCGTGGACCCTCCAGATCCCCCCTTGTGCAAGTCTTCTTGTATCTCTTAGCCTTCCTCTAGACTTCAAGATTTTTATACTTACCGTGCAGTTTTTTGTCCTGTTCAAAATCATATTATCTATAAAAATCTCTCTCCTGGCTTTTTTGCTTTTTTGAGTTCAATTTCTAATAATTCCGAGCCAACTAATTTTCAAAATGCTACTTCTCAACCTGTGTGGAGCAAGGCCATGAAAGAGGAACTTCAAGCATTTGACAACAATCATACTTGGGACATGGTCAAATTACCTAAAAGAAAGAAAGCAGTTGGATGTTGATGGGTTTTTTAAATCAAATATAATAGTGATGGGTTTGTTGAGAGACATAAGACCAAGGTTGGTGGCCAAAGGATTTATCCAAACTTATGGAGTCGGCTATAAAGAGACTTTTGCACTAGTTACCAAGATGAATATTGTTTGTGTTTTTTTTGTCTAGCGCAGTTAATTGTGGGTGGTATCTACATCAGATGGATGTTAAAAATGCTTTTTTACATAGGGACCTTGAAGAAATCTATATGATCCTTCCTCTAGGACGTTCTAAAGAAAAGAAAAAAGGTCTTGTATGTAAATTAAGGAAGGCCTTGTATGGACTTAAACAATCGCCTCGTGCATGGCAAGCCAAATTCAGCTTAACTTCGATGAATATTGGGTTTCTTAGAAGTTCAGCTGAATCTTTCATGTTCATGAAAAGAGGAACTTCAGGTACAACAGTTGTACTCATTTATGTTGATATTATCTTTACAGGTGATGATAAAGAAAAAATGATGCAGCTTAAAAATTATCTCTACAAGAATATGACATCAAATACCAACTAAAATATTTTCTCGGCATTGAAGTAGCACATTCCAAACGAGACTCTTCATTTCTCGAATGAAAAGTCTTAGTCTTGTTGAAACTCGAAAACTGGGAATCAAACTTGTTGATACCCCTGTTGATATTAATTGCAAGCTTGATTCAAGAAATGAAAAACCTTTTGAAGAAGTGGTTCGCTTTTAGAGACTTGTGGGCAAATTGATTTATTTAACTATGATACGACCATATATAACATATATTGTTAGACTTGTGAGCCGATTTATGCATGCTCCTAGATCATGTCATATGGAGGTTGTCAACAGGATTCTCATATATCTTAAATTGTCACCCTGCAAAGGTATTTGGATGAAACCAAATGGTTACACTAATATTATTGCTTATTTTGATGCTGACTGAGCAGGTAGTCAAATTAACAGGAGATCCACTACAGGTTATTGTACATTGTTTAGAGGAAACTTAGTTACTAGAAAGCGCAAAAAACAAAATGTAATTGCTCGATCCAATGCACAGGCCGAATATAAAGGTATGGCTTCAACTACAAGTGAATTGATATGGCTAAAATCATTAGTTCGAGATATTGGGTTCCTAGAGGTCAATCCAATGAAGATGTTTCGTGATAATCAAGCAGCTATGCATATAGCCTCCAATCTAGTTTTTCATGAAAGAACCAAGCATATAGAAGTTGATTGTTACTTTGTGAGAGAAAAAGTTCAGTAAAAAATTATTAGGACTTCTTATGTTCGAAGTGAAAACCAACTGGCAGACATGTTTACCAAAGCTATTGCAAAGAGAAAGTTCCATCAGATATTGCCCAAGTTGGGCTCCTTGGATATCTAGGTACGAACTTGAGGGGGAGCGTTGAAGGTTATAGCAACAATATATAAAGTTTCCGACATTGAGAGCTTCCTATATTAGGCGTTTCCTATTTTGTGCGATTACAGTTTTAATGAGATTTGTTTTCTAAAAGACAAGAATTGTAACTCTATAAATCTTTGGTAAACCAGAGTAATCCCTATGAATGAGATACTCCCTCAGTGGATGTAGGGACCATTGCCGAACCACGTATATATCTTATTTATCTTTCTCTTTCTCTCTTCACTATTTCCTCTATTGCAAATTCTATATGCATAAATCACTTGAAATTTGTATGTTGTATGTATTATTATGATAGATATAACATATGATATTACTAATTATTACCAAATTTATATGGGTAAATCTATAATTATATCCACTTTGAATCGCTCTCTGAACCTCCTAAGATCTTCTTGAGTACCATGCAGTCTCCAGACCATGTACTAACTATTACCTAATTTATATGGGTAAATCTATAACTATATCCACTCTGAATCACTCTTTGAACCTCCTCAAATTTTCTTTAGTGCCATGTAGTCTTCAGACCATGTGCTCTCTCTCTCTCTCTCTCTCTCTATAAACACTACCAAAAGGTGGCACCTATAATGAAGAGTAATATAGGTGGAACCCTAATTGTCGGATCTTGATAGATGATTGAAAATGCATCACTGTTTGAATTTTAATCTTTTTTTACAAATCGAATCGAGATGAAATTTTAGACATGTATACTAAAGAATAGGGGGCACAACAAAAAATTTGAAAACAAATATTTTTCCAAAATTTAAAATGATCAAAATACCCCTGAAAGATGATAGGCTAATTCGGTCATTTGAATATCTGAAAATATTTCTTTATAGGTTTATATGATGCAATAGTGTTAAGTATACACCCAAATTTCATCTTGATCTAGTAATAAAAAAAGATTAAAATTCAAATGTTGACATGTTATTTCAACCACCCAATCAAGATCTAACAACGATAA
>NW_006497928.1:898449-933553 GCF_000471905.2 Amborella trichopoda
AATAATTTACTTCTCTACTACTAAAAAAAAAAATTTTAAAGTATTAAATCTGAGCTATGTGACCACTAGTCCTTACGACACCCTACTCTTAAATTTTAGGTTGCTCTTGTGCTCAATCGATTTTACTTAGCACTTATTCGATGTTTTGTTGGTTATGTAGGCGGGGAAAGTAGACAAAAAAATAAAAAATAAAAAATAAAAGACATCAATGAAGTAGAGAGAGAGAGAGAGGAGCACATGAATAAAGGAAAAGAGAGTTATAGTTCCATCAGCAGGGAAGCTGATGGTTTACCGGGGAGAATTAGAAGTGGGATGGATGGTGACCCATTTTTCAAACCAACACTAAATAACTGGTTGGCCTTCCAAGTTGATGGGTGAAACTGTTATTTCTTCATGTGGGAAGCCTTTGGGTTCTAAGAGGGCTTGTATTGAGCCCGACCTATCATGTACAAATTGATAAATGAGGTTCTGACATGTAAATGCCAGATAAAGTATGTTCTAGGGAGTAAGTAACCTTTCTTGTTTCTTTACTCTTTTTAGGGAAACATTTTTTTTAAAAAAAAGTAACAAAAAAGAATTGTTACCAAAACAACTACTTCTATTTAAAATCAATTTAACTTGGATTGAAAACATAAAGAATGATTAGGGAGTCAGCCTATTGACTCAGTGATTATAGTGAAATGGCCAAAACACTAACTCTAATGTGCCAATTCCAGCTTAGCCAATCAGAAAGAACTACTAACAGACATCTACCGACTTGATTATAGCTTTGGGATCTCCCAACCTAGATAGCAATCCCGCTCTAGAAAAGGGATCTTCAAGGGATTTCGATTTTTAAATATTTGCGTTCTCAATCATTTTTTTTTTTTGAGCAGGGAGGGCCCGATTCGCCCCTCAACACTTGGTAGGAATCGAGCCTATGAAATTAGGCATGCAATCAAGCGCTAGCCAATCCATCCTGGGCTCTCTTCCTTTGTGATCTCAATCATTGCTAATAGGGATTCATCCCTACTATTAAGGATTTATTCCCCACCTTTAAGACCAAGATAACAACCCAACTAATGGTTTTCTTTATTTAAAGCCAGCTAGGAATGCAACCATACATTTAATATTGTTGCATTTCTTGCTGGCTACAAAGAAAGAGATCTATATTGTAAAGAGTATATATAGTCCTAGATTAAATACCCCAAAAGGTTGGGATTGAGATCATATGAGATCGAGATTAAGATCATCAAAAGGTTGGGATCTCGATCCCTAACATATACAATATATGGATCTATACACTTAATATTGTTGCATTTCTTGCTGGCTACAAATAAAGAGATCAATACTTTAAAGAGTATATATAGTCTTAGATTAAATACCCCAAAAGATTGGGACTGAGATCATAGGAGAGATCGAGATTAAGATCATCAAAAGGTTGGGATCTCAATCCCTAATATATGCATTATATGGATGAAGGTCCTCACCATAGGGATCTTCAAGCCATTCAGGGTCCCCAGTTCCTGATCCCAATCCCAACAAGTATTGTTTTTAAGATACTATAGTAAATTTAATCTTCTATAAAGTCAATAACTAACTTTGCCATCAAGGAAGTGTTCCTGCAGAACTGGCAATTATGCAGGGGCCAGATCTGACTACTTTGCTTAGGGTAAGAAACCTATTTTCAGTAAATGTTGATATTTAGGGGAAGAAATTGTTGGGAAGAGCATCTCAAACTACAAGATCAAGAGAAAAAAAAAAAGTATATATTCTAAAAATAAGGAAGACGAAACATTGCAAGAATTGAGGAGAATACAAAATTAGGACGTAGCTAATAGACATCTCTATCAGCTTTCAACATGATAACTAGTGCAACTCTAAAATATAGAATCAAAGCAAACTTGAAAATAGTTAAACATGAACTAACAACATATATTTTTGAAGATTCCGAAGGATAGAATTGTTGAATAATGAATATCTATTATAGCTGGAAGAAATAGTTCTCTTACCTGTCAACAAAGCTATTTGATGAAGACATAATATAATCATACGTATAGCTGAAGTTGTATAAAGGTATACAGCTGCCAAGGGAAATGAGATACCCAGAGTTAGCTAGCTCTGTCAAATTTTTTACTATGTTCCAAGTTTCAACAAAACAGTATATAGTTACGCAGTTACAATGACATATATAATTATTATTTATAATAGAGAAACAAACTGATTGGTTTTCAAAGTACCGGTCTTGTAACGATATAAGAACAAAACGCAGATCCCCAAATCCCAAAGAGTTTTTTAGCAGATTTGAACCTGTGAAGGATGTCTCATTATGTTTCTAGCAGATTCTATCAAACTTCTCACCGGTTGTTCCATGTGTAATGCACCACACATACTTATCAATAGATGTCCATTTCCATCTATGATTATGACAAAAGTTGAAACCCTCCAAAAAATTCAACTCATCATAACCGCTACAGTTACCTATTGTGATCCCATTGAACCACTGCCTTTGTGTGTTCCATTGAATGTTACTGCTGGTAAAAATTTGGCGACTTCGTTACTATAAATTCATTTGATAGACGTGGGTCTCAGAAGAATAGTTGCAAAAATCATATTAGCTTTAGGAACAATTAGTGCTGCTCACTATATGAGACTGCTATGGAGGACAGCTATAAGGGAGGGCCTCGACCCAGAAATGGATTACAAAACAAGGGAGTGCAAATTGATACTGTTCTTTGTCTCAAAGAGATAAGGGGAAATAGTTAGACAGAGAAATGACAGCAGTAAAAAAGGACCAATAATGGAAAGAAGTGGGAAGGGGGGCTAGTCAAGGTTTATGAGGATATGGATCGTGGAAGGGGATTGCAAAGAACTAGAATGTAATGATTAAAGAAGAATCCACTTTTTTTTTTTATGGAATATTTGACTGTGTTACTTAAAATATGGCAATTACAAGACAAAAATGGCTTCCCACAGGCTGGAAGCTCTATACAGAAATACATCTAACATAGACTGACCCTTTTACCCTAAAACTATTAAACCAAAAAAAGGGGCCTAGAAACAAGAAATACCCATAAGCATCTATACAAAAAGAAATGCAAGAAAAAATTACCTTACAAAACCACCTGAAAGAGCCCTAGTGAGTCCAAAACTGTTACAGTGACCAACATGCAATTCGTAGAAAAAGCGAGGAGAAAGTACACAAGAGGAAGTGGTCAGGAAGAATGCTCGACATCTTGTCCTTACCAAATAATCGAAAAAGACTATGTACGTTCTCTATCCAGTGATGATGAATCTAGGGTTTGATCCTAGGGTAAATAAAAAGTGGTTTTGTATAACCATGTTATTCCACAAAAAACCATGTTTGGCACCTTTTTGGATACATAATCATGTTTTCTATAACCCAGAAAGAAGGCCAAAAACATGGTTATACAAAACCAAAAAAAAATTTGAGTTATCCAAAACATTGTTTTGTGTAAGAATGAAAAAAGGAATACAACTTGGGACGATATTATTTTCACACACCAGAGATGCCCATTATATTAAATACAATTAATTATGTCAAAACATCCACACAAATTAGAGAGAGAAACCACCTCAAATTTAAGTTATAGAGAGAGAATGTAACTTAAAATTTTTAAAAAAGAAACTATATCAAATTTTAGATAGAGAAAATACTAAAAACTTTTTAGAGAGAAACTATCTCAAACATTTTAGAGAGAGAAACTATATAAAATTTCAAGTTTTAGAGAGAAAAAGTATTATAAAATTTTAAAGAGAGAAACCATATCACATTTTAGAGAGAGAAATTACATAAAAAATTTGGAGAAAGAAATTATATCAAATTATAAATTTTAGATGAATGAAGTATGGAAAAATTTTAGAGAGAAAATAATCAACTTCTAGATAGAGAAACTATCTGAAATGTTTAGCAAGACACTACTTCAAGAATTTTAGAAAGATGAACCACATCAAAATTTTTAGTGAGTGAAATTTTTTAGTGAGAGAAACTATCTCAAAAGTTCAAATTTTAAAAAGAGAAAGCATCTTAAAATTTTAGAGATATAAACTCTATCAAATTTTAGAGAGACGATCTAAAACATTTTAGGAAGAGAAACTATCTCAAAATTTTAAGAGAGAGAAACTATCTTAAATTTCAAGTTCTAGTGAGAGAAAGTATCTTAAAATTTTAGAGATGAAAAATACCTAAATTTTTAGAGAGAGAAACTATCTCAAAATATTTGGAGAAAAACTATATCAAATTTAAAGTTTAGGACAATTTTCTCTCTAAAAATGTCGAGATAGTTTCTCTCTATTAAATTTTTTAGATAGTTTATCTCTCTAAAATTTGATATAGTTTCTCTCTCTAAAAGTTTGGTAAAAAATTTTATAATGGGAGATTTTTTGATATGTATTGTTGCATACAAAATATGTGTAACGTAATTTTCACATGAAAATATTTTGCACAAAAATGTTTAATACGTACCAAATGTGTCATAAGTAGTGTAAACCCAAGTTACGCAAATCGATGACCCAAATGAGGGAGTTTGCATAACTTGGGTATTATCTAAAATCTATCCAAACAGTCAGTTCTCAATAACCAGGATTTAGCATAACCAGTGTTTGCATAACCTTGTTATGATCCAAAACATGGTTTTGTTTACCCTAGGATCCAAACAAGCCCTGTGTTTTATTAGTGTTTTCTGATGAAGATGCTCATATTGAACAAATTAAATAGAGCTTTCAAAGTGACTACAAGGGCGATTACAGAAAATTGTTTTAAACCATTCAAAGAGGATGAAATTTCGAAAGAAAATTTGTATCAATTTCCAATAATGGTGCACTCTCAAAATCTGTTATTAGTGCCCGCAAAAATTGGTATAGATGGAGTAAAAATTTGAAAAAGATAGAATTATTTCTTGATACTGACGCTAACATAAATTTTAAACAAGAAGTTGATACTATGAATGGTAGAAGAAAATTAACAAAATTTGTTATTAATGTTCTTGTAAAAATTGGAGAAAAAGTGATTTTGGTAACTTACCCAAAAAAATTTAAAGCTTACCCCAAAAAAAAAAAATGATTTTGGTAAATTTTGTTAATATTGAGGATGGAGGATATCAAGCAGGAATAGGCTCTATAACTCTAGAGGAAATAAGCCCTTACATAGTGTTGAGAGATATAATAATTTTTACTATAAAAGGAGAAAAATAAATTGTAACTCGAATTCTACCAACTTTCAAAATGAGGTCAAACAATAATTAAAGTAATTCTTCAATAATAAAAATTATGAAAGATATTCGAAAGCAGGAAAAGGAACATGAGAAAAATGAAATCATCAAATAAACAGCATGAGCCTAGAAGGTAGTTCAAAATTACTTGACATAAGAGAAATCATAGAAATCCTCAAAAAGTGTTGTGCTGAACATCCTTTGGGAAACTGGGATAAAGATTCACCCAAAGCCCATATACCACTCTCCATGATATCCCAGTTCAGAGTAAGCTTATAAGATGCATAACGAGGATGAAGATGAGCAAAAAACTCAGATAATAGAATTGACAAAAAAAGGGATAATTAGGCCATCCCAGTCAAATTATTCTTGTGCAGCTTTTATTGTGAGAAATCATTCAGAGGAAAAAAGAGGAAATGCCAGATGGTAATTAATTATATTCCTGTAGATCCGATAACAATAACTATTAAATGGCCATTACCCAATAAAGAATAGTTGATACAGAGAGTTGCATAAAAACAGATTTTCTCAAAATTTGATTGCAAGTCAAGGTATCAAGTGAAAATTGAAGAAGAAGATATTCACAAATAGCCTTCTCTACTCTTGAAGGATTATATGAATGGATAGTGATGCCCTTCGGACTAAAAAATGCTCCATCACAGTTTCAAAGAAGGATGGATTCAATATTTAAACCATTATCTGATTTTATTGCTAACTACACAAATGATTTTGATGTATTTTCAGATAGCATGCAGGAACATCTGAAGCATCTCAAAATATTTGCAAAAACTGTGCAAAAACATGGAATAGGCCTTTGTTCTTCTAAACACAAATTTTAGATCGCCAAAGAATCAATTGATTTTCTTAGGCCAAATACAGATGCAACCCCATGTCATCCAAAAATTGAAAAATTACCAGACAAGCTACAAGATAAATTACAATGTCAGAAATTTCTTGCTTGTCTCTATTATGTTCGAGACTTTATTACCAAGCTTGCTGGAAAGACCAAAAAAATTAGAAAAGCTATGACAGACGAATTATTCTGATGGTTTGAAGAAGCTACTTAGGAGGTAGGAAACCCCAAAACAGAAGCACAATCTCTACCCCCTCTTGCACCTGTATATGGAGGTCCATTTATTCTTTCTACAGATGCACCATCTGACACTTGGGTGGCAGTTTTGCTAAAGAAAGATAACAAAGAAGAAAGAATATGTGCTCACACTAGCGACCGGTTCAAAAAGCATGAGCCGAATTATTGGCCCGCTGAAAATGAAATATTGGTTGCAGTCAAAGGAGTCGAAAAGTTTCATACCAATTTAATTGGAGAAACATTTACTCTCAGAACCAAATTACTCTCCTACCGTTTTAGCCCTCCTTGAAACCAAATTACTAGACCCTGACCTCCATCTCATTCGTCGGGTTTGGGGAAGAAGACCTTGCCAGTGGGTCTCACTACCAGCGAATGGGGCTTCAGGAGGTATGTGGGTGGTCTGGGATACATTAGACCTTACTCTAAACTCCCATTTTATATGGGAGTTTTCAGTCACTCTACTCCTCTCCAACATTTCTGATGGGGTCCCATGGAAATTCTCGGCTATCTATGGGCCAAACTCACAAACCCTCAGCGATAGGCTTTGGAAAAACTGGACTATGTAGCGTCCCTCCCACACCCCATTTGGTGTGCAGGAGGAGATTTCAATGTTGTCCGTTGGTCATATGAGAGGAATTCCTCATCATCGATCTCTCAGGATATGAGGAATTTCTCAGATTTTATCAGCCGTAACGAGCTAATCGACATTCCCCTTCAAGATTGTCAATATACATGGTCCAACCACTCTACCAATCCCACCCTTTCTAAATTAGATAGATTCCTACTTTCTGTAAACTGGGAGGAACACTTTTCGAGATATCTATCTATGGCCTTACCAAAACCTACGTCAAACCACTGTCCCATTTTGTTTGATACCAATGCAATAACGAGGGGCCCATGACCCTTCAGATTTGAACTTCATTGGCTCCAAGAGGAGTCCTTACATACCCTAGTTCAAACCTGGTGGAATTCTTTTGATTCCAAGGTTACGGGTAGAGCTAGATATATCCTTCAGAAAAAAATCCAACTCCTCAAATCTGCTCTTAAACTTGGAGCAGCTCCATCCCCGGGAACTTCTCCCACATTAAGTCTACACTGATAGAAACCATCAAGAATTTTGACCTTCTCGAGGAACTAGAACTCTGGATGCCTCAGAGCAGGACCTAAGATCAATGACCAAATTGGAATATCTTTCTACTCTAAAGAAAGAAGAGATCTACCGGTTCCAAAGATCGAGAGTCTCCTGGTTGAAAGCGGAAGATCATACTACTGGCTTTTTTCATCGGATAGCCAATTGTCGAAGAAGAGACGATTCTATCTCGATGATAAAAGTGAACTGCTACCTAACCCAACCAGAAGAAATAGAGCAAGCAATCTTAGAGTTCTTTCAGACACTATACTCAGCTCCTTCTAGCCCTAGACCGAGAATGTCAACTCTTGACTGCCCGACTCTCTGTGAAGACTTCCTGACACTCTCTGAAGACCAAGCTGTTTGGTCAGAGCGACCCTTCACAGAAGAAGAAATTATAAAAGCCATCAATGCTTTAGCCAAAGACAAGGCCCCCGGGCCCGACGGCTTCCTTATTGCTCCCTTCAAGACGTTCTGGGAAATTTTCTGCCCTAACTTCCTTAAGTTCTTTGAGGAATTTTTCCATAGGGGAACTCTCCACAAAGCCTTGAATGCCACCTTCCTCGCACTTGTCCCTAAAGTAGAACGAGCCGAGGAATCAAAGATTTCCACCCTATCAGCCTTCTCAATTCCTCCTAAAGCACACCAAAGCAGTAAATCTAGATTGAGAGGCTCTAAGCAGCTCTCTGATCTGAACATACAACTTACAAAGCGCCGGATTTGAAATCCGGACTTCAAAGCAAAATTAAAAGCTGTCGGTGGCCGACATTAACAGTAGACAGGTGGCATGAACAGTGGACAGGTGGCCGACATGAACAGTGACAGTTGTCATGAATAGTGGATAGGTGGCATGAACAGTGGACAGGTGGCCGACATGAACAGTGACAGTTGTCATGAACAGTGGACAGGTGGCATCCTTATCTTGAACAGTAGTGAACAGTAAAGCGACAGGTGGCATCCTAATCTGTGTCATAGTCTAGAGGCAATCCATCTAAATCATAACTTGGTGATGAATGGTTGGATGGACTATGTGAGGGACCAGTATAAGAATCATCACTGGAGCTATGAGTAGGTCCTTCAGGCAGTGAAGGATGGTCAGCAAGCCATATATGTAATTGGTGTAGAAGGGCAGCACTTCTGGGAGTCTCATCATTCCATATTGTTGTTCCTGCATAGACATCCAAAGAAATCCATTCTGGCTGGATTCTGTTAATCTAGCACATGAGGATTTTTAGCTCTTTCCATAGTTCAGTTTGATAGAACCAAAAGTTCAGGAGATTAGAATCATACCATCCAATGGTTTGGATATGGGGGTGTTGGGTGATGAAAGTATGTTCTGAATAAATCTGGGATTGAAGGTCTTGGTGAAAGGCTATAATAACATAAGGCCTATGATAATAATCAAAGGATTCGTCCTGAATGAGTCCATGGCCAGAATGGGCTTTCAGGAGAGATGGAGGAAGTGGATGAGAGGCTGCTACTCTAACCCACATTTCTCTATCATCATCAATGGAACCCCAAAAGGTTACTTCCCCTCCACGAGGTGTCTTAGGCAAGGAGACCCTCTTTCCCCCTTCCTGTTTGCTATTGCGAGTAAAGTCTTCAGTCGATCCATCTCCCCTGTATATCAGGTAGGTCTTCTCTCTAGTTTCAAGACCAGCAGACATGGCCCAACAATGACTCACTTACAATACGTGGACGATACCTTGGTGTTCCTGGATGCCTCCCCAAACGAAGTTAACACCCTCAAAAGGTTCCTCAAGTGCTTCCAAACAGCAACTGAGTTCAATGTAAATATGGAAAAATCCAAAATGCTGGGTGTTGCTTTGACAACAACAGAAGTCAGAGCATTCATTCCAAGCTAGGAGTGTAAAGTCGAAGACCTCCCTACCACCTACCTTGGCCTACCTTTGGGAATGGGGAAGCAAGAAGAGGCAATCGTCCCATGTTCTAAATAAGGTAGATAGACATCTGGCAGGGTGGAAGGGCAGATTCCTTTCAATGGCAAGAAGAACAACCCTGATTATACAATAGAAAACTCCCTGGTTTACCTCATGTCACTCTTCCATATGCCGGCTTAGGTGGCATACTGGTTGAACCGACTCATGAGGAACTTCCTATGATCCGTGCAAGCTGAAAAGAAAAAAATATCATCTTGTAGCTTGGGACAAGGTCTGTCAAACCAAAAATCGGGGAGGTCTAGGAATCAAAGTCCTTCGAAAACACAACCTCACACTTCTAGGGAAATGGTAGTAGCGCCTAGCCACTCAGCCTAATGCACTTTGGGCACAGGTCCTTAGGCATAAGTACAAAATCCCTGAGGATACTTGGCTGCCAGAAAGAACCCAGTTACACAACACCTCAGGAGCCTGGAAGTCCTTTTCAACTGCCTTGGCTCCATTCAAAAGGTTCATTAGGTTTCACCCAAGAGAAGGTTCGAGAGTGAAATTCTGGTCAGACTTATGGTTAGGACCATCCCCCCTACGTGAGGTGTTCCCTACCCTCCACTCCCTTGCCCGAAACCAAGAATCTTCTATTGCTGAGGAATTGATTCTCACAGGGAGCCGTAGAGTTTGGAACCCTTCTTTTCGTAGAAACCTAACAAAAGAGGAAACCACCCACTTCCAGCTGCTCTTGACAGCCCTACATTCTCTCTTCATACTTTCTCAGGGCAGAGATTCCATAGTCTAGACCCTAGCCCCCTCTGGTAACTTCTCAGTAGCCTCCTTCTATAAAAGTTTAACTCTTTTACCCACCCTCCCAAGAATACACAACTCGGTTCTGTCCAGAGTTTGGTCCACCATCACTCCACCCAAAGTGCAGACCTTCAATTGGCTCGCCTTCTCTCAAAAAGTTCTCACAGTGGACCACCTACAAAAGAGAGGGATTTCAATCCCTAATAGGTGTGCTTTGTGTGAATGTGAGGAGGAAACAAACCTCCATTTATTCATCCTCTGTGACTTCTCATACGACCTTTGGGGCCGAGTTTTGCAATTATTTGGCATCAATTAGGTTACCCCCCCCTCGATAAAGGCTCTGTTTACTTACAATCTTGATTCAAGTTGGCCAAAGGCCGGAAGAACCTTGTGGAAGGCTACAATAGCTGCAACTATTTGGCTGGAAAGAAATTCAGGAATCTTTCAAGGCTCGAAACTCCATACACCGGCACTCTTGCACAAGGCAATCTCTCTGGTTATTTTCTGGGCTTCAAACAACAAGGTCTTCTCGGGAATCCCAGGGAGTTTCTTCCTTACCCAATGAAATAATATACTCCATCATAAACCACAAGGGGTAACAAGGCCTAATAGCTGGCTACCACCACCACAAGGACGTGTCAAGTTAAATTTCGATGGGTGTTCCCTAGGAAATCCTGGCCCAGCAGGGGCAGGGGGGGTCTTTAGAGACCATGAAGGCAATATACTCCTTGCACTTTCTGAATACCTTGGTCCTAAGGACTCCCATCACGCAGAAGCCTTGGCCCTCTTTTTAGCCTTGAAAAATTTCAATCACTCTTGCGGCTCACACCTATTAGTGGAAGGTGACTCACAAAATGTCATTATCCTAGGCAAGTAGAACAAGCTCTCAACCATGGCACTTAATTCCAATTTTTGATGAGGTTGATCACATTTGCAGGGCTATGGAAGTCTCCTGGAAGCATATTTGGAGGACGTCCAACGACATCGCAGATCATCTGGCGAAAGAGGGAGCTAGAAGTCGAAGACAGGTTGCTCAAGCCGGGTCCACCTTTTTTGCGTTGGACCAGTGGCACATAACTTAAACTTCTTGCATTTAGGCATTTTTTGGCACTACTGGAATTTTTTGAAAGCTCAAATGTAAATCAATATAATCGAGCGGTTTCTATAAGCCCATTTTGTACATGATAGACTAAACGAATTTTTACTGAGTCACCATCTGTGGGTGACGTCGGACTCTCATGTAATCTTTCTCCTCATTAATACAATGTTAACCAACTCTAAAAAAAAACATTTACTCCCAGAACCAACTCTTCAAATTTAGTCAGTATACAGAAAAAGAAAATAACCAGCAGCCTGAAATTATAGAGATATGCATGGTGACAGTTTATCCTTTCTCAGTATAAATTTCGGTTGAAAAACTTTCAGGAAAAGAACATCTTCCGGATACCCTCACCAAAGAAATGAAAATGATAAGAATGATCTAGAAATATGAGGGGTTGACATAGTCCTTAGAAACCCCAGAAGAAAGACAAAAATTTTGTCAAAAGGTTAAGAGTTATTTTTCTCCTGAACTAGAAAATACTGATTCGGCTATAGAAAGTTACCCTGTTATTGATTGCTTTCCCACCTCTGCCGGAAGATTCAGTATAGTGATAAACAATTTCAGATTGGAGCCCGAATTAATTGCTTGAATTATTGAAAAGGAAGTATTGGATGACTTGCTAATTTTCAGATGACAGCTATAATCTAATCATATTGCTAGAGATTTTATGACAAAATTATTAGGATAAACAAATTGGGAAAAGGATTTATATAAATATTTTCGAATGATTAATTTCACTGAGCAAGGTTTTATTCAGAAATATAAAGATCAACTTCTATAAAAATTTCAAAAATGGCCAGGCCAAAGGACATTTTTGTAAGACTCATTATAAAGAATTCAACAACATTATTGAAGATGAGTCACCAGAATCATCTTAAAATATCTTACAAAGAAACCATAAATAGTTTTTCGAAAGTAGTTTTACTTTATGAAAGTGGATTTGCTTTTTATGAGTGATTTTACTATTCACCTTTTTAGTGCATGGTAAAGAAATTGCCGAGTGTATGTAATTATGGCTTTTTACTTGTTTTTATTTTTTCTTTTAAGTGGATGTAAATAAGAGTGACATGTGGATGTATCTGATGTACCAGGGTAATGTATAAGTGACATGTGGATGTACCAAGGTACTGTATCGTTTTGCTTTTTGTCTTCGATTTTAGCCCATGGTTTTGTAAACCACTGTGGTAACTCAGGTTATGTTTCACAATAAATATGTAACCCCATTGTGTGAAATAAATCAGTAGTGAAGTTGAGTTTGCAAATTAATTGGATAACCAAGCCCGGTAGAATCATCGCACTTTAATAGTCCTTTAGTGAACTCGTCTAACCCCGTTCCCAAACGAAACTCAGGATATCGAAGCTCTTTTTTACTGTGAGTGTAATACTAGTAAGGGACATTGTAAGGTATTGCTAACTGTTCCGGTAGCTGATCTGGCCGAGAAGGCTAGCAAGTCACAGCCCTTAAAAGGATATCTCGGCGGACTGTTGGCAGCAGAGCATAATACTCATCCTCCTTCGTTAAGCTTCTCACCTATTTGCTTTCTACCTTGCTATTACTTGCCCAACCAAGTAACCCCTATTTAAAAATAATAATAATTAAAAAAAAAGTTATGTTTCTCTCTCTGCTTCCCTTTTGTTCTCTCTAATTCCCTTTCCATGTTTTCAGCCTTTTTAACCCCTTTCTTTCTGTTCCTTACTTCTCTTATTATCGTTTGTTTCTCTCCTTCTCTCGTAAATGATATCCCTATTTCCATCAATTATTAAGCCTTATTACACTTGTCTTTATCTCTCTTTACTCTTTGTACTTTCCTCTTCATTTTTCATTAAAGGTTGTGGTCCGCTTTTAACTTCATCCTTCTCGTATTCACAATTTCAAAGCCATCATTGTCTTTGTAGTCCCCTTTAAAACCCTCTTTAGTCTCTCACTGTGACTTTTCTCTCTCTCTCTTTCACTGAGACTCTTTCTTTACTCTATAAAACTCCACTCTCAACTCTCTTCACCTCTCTCCCCCTTTCTGGTTTGCAAACCACTGTATGGTAAGTCACTTTGAAAATCTATCCCCCTTTCTAGTATCAAAGCCCATAGATTCGCTCCTTTGACGCCCCTCTCATATCGCACTAAAGCGTGATGAGCAAAAGATTTTTCCAAAAATGGCTTGTGCATGGCTATATGATAACATCTCTTTCCCACAAAATCCAATGACTAATAGTGAAGAGAGACCTTTACTTGAAATTAAGTTTTTGCATCATTGGAACAAATATTCTTCTATAAGAGAAATGGATTTAATTATCCCATGTATGATGCATGATCTTCCAGTGTTTCATCCAAAGAAAAAGGCTGAAAGAAAAGAATGGGTTTGTACCGAAGCTCATCCCTTGCATAGGATTTAATCTTGGGAAAGCTTGTATTACACTAATTTTGGTGGAAAATTTAGACTTTATAGGAACTATATTTAGCCCGAAAAGATGGTTTCGTCTGCCTTGTATTTGTAGAAATTTCAGAAGAAGAATTTTTTGGAGTTGATTGGAGAGTAATAAGAAACAAATTTGTTGTACAATGGAGATCTCAAAAAACATTAAACTTTGCTTCTACTTTTACTCTAGCTTCAAATGATGAAAGTACGGGTGATAAAAATTATGAAAAAGAAGCAATGGTGGGACAAAGCAAGATGATGATTAGGAAAGATGTTGTTTCGCGAGAAAAAAACAAGCAATAGGAAGAATGCTCGACATCCTGCCCATAGCAAATGATTGAAGAAGACTCTATAAGTTCTCTATCCAATGATGATGAATTTAGTGGTTTATTAGTGCTTTCTGATGAAGATGCTCATATTCAACAAATTAAACATAGTTTTCAAAGTAACTATAAGGGCGATTACAAGAAACTGTTTGAAAAACCATTAAAAAAAGGATTAAATTTCGAAAGAAAATTTGATACAAATTCAGAAAATGGTGCACTCTCAAAATCTGTTGCTAGTGCCTACAAAAATTGTTATAGATGGAGGTGAAAATTGGAAAAAGACAATTATTTCTTGATACTGGTGCTAACATAAATATTTGCACCAAAGAATTATGGAAAAACTTGGTGAAATATTCTCAAGGACAAGAAGTTGATACTATGAATGGTAGAAGAAAATTAACACAATTTGCCATTGATGTTCTTATTAAAATTGGAGAAAAAGTGATTATGGTAAATTTTGTTAATATTGATGATGGACGATATCAAGCGGGAATAGGCTATGCAACTTTAGCGATTTTCTTTTTGAAATAGGGCTGCTAGTGATTTTCTTTTTCATTATACTTACTAAATTTGAAGAGTCGGTTTTGAGAATAAACGACTCTACTAGATTGATATCCTTCATCCTCAATATTAACAAAATTTTCTTTTTCATGTAAGGGCTTATTTCATCTAGGTAATACAAAGCCTACTCTTGATATCCTTCATCCTCAATATTAATTTTTTTTACCAAAGTCACCTTTTCTCTAATTTTAACCGGAACATCGCTGGAAAATTATGTTAATTTTCTTCTACCATTCATATAATCAACTTCTTGTACTTGAGAATATTTCAACTAGTTTTTCCGTAAATCTTTAGTACAAAAATTTATGTTAACACCAGTATCAAGAAATAATAGCTTTTTTCAATTTTCACCTCCATCTATAACAATTTTTGCTGGCGCCAGTAACAGATTTTGAGAGTGCACTATTTACGAATTTGATACAAATTTTCTTTCAAAATTTCATCCTTTTTTAATGGTTTTTCAAACAATTTCCTGTAATTACCTTGATAGTCACACTTTGAAAACTCTGTCTAATTTGTTCAATATGAGCATCTTCATCAGAAAACACTAATGAATCACTAGATTTATCATCATTAGATAAAGAACTTACAATGTTCTTCAATTATTTTGTAAGGGTAGGATGTCGAGCATTCTTACTGTTGTTTGTTCTTTTCACCTAGAACAACATCTTTCCAAGTCATCATCTTGCTTTGTCCCACCATTTCTTCTTTTTCATCATTTTTATCACCTGCACTTTCATCATTTGAAGCAGGAGTAAAAGTAGAAGCAGAGTTTAAAGTTTTTTGAGATCTCCATTGTACAACAAATTTGTTTTTTATGACTCTCTAATCAACTCCAAACAATTCTTTTCTGAAATTTCAACAAATACAGGGCAGACAAAACCATCTTTTGGGGCTAACTATAGTTCCAATAAAGCATAAAATTTTCCACCAAAATTACTATAGTACAAGCTTCCCTAAGATTCAAATCCTATGCAAGGGACAAGTTTCGATACATACCCATTCTTTTCTTTCACCCTTTCTTTGGATGAAACACTGGAAGATCATGGGGATAATTAAATCCATTTCCTTACAAAAGAATATTTGTTCCAATTATATAAAAAATTAATTTCAAGTAAAGGTCTATCTACACCATTGGTCATTGGCTTTTCTAGGTGAGAGATGTTATCATATAGTCATGCACAAGTCATTTTGGAAAAAATCTTTTGCTCACCATGCTTCACTATGATAAGTGAGAGGCGTCAAATGAGCGAACCTATGGGCTCTGTTACCAAAAAGGGTGAGAGATTTTAAAAATGACTTACCATACAGTGGTTTACAAACCAAAAAGGGGGCGAGAGGGGAAGAGAGTTGAGAGTGGAGTTTTTGAGAGTAGAGAAAGAGTCTCCGTGAAAGAGAGAGAAAAAGAAATCACAGTGAGAGACTAAATAGGGTTCTAAAAGGGACTACAAAGACAAATATGACTTTGAAATTGTGAATACGAGAAGGATGAAGTGAAAGGGGACCCACAGCCTTCTATAAAAAAAAAACGAGGAAAGTGCAAAGAGTTAAGAGAGATAATGACAAGTGTAATAAGACTTAATAATTGACGGAAATAGGGATATCTTTTACGAGAGAGGGAGAGAAACAAACAATAATAAGATAAGAGAGAGAAACACAGAGAAAGAGGTTAAAAAGGTTGGAAACACAAAACTGGAAACACATAGAGGGAATTAGAGAAAACAAAAGGGAAGCAGAGAGAGAAACAAAACCTCTTATTATTATTCTTATTATTATTTTGTTTACAAATAGGGGTTACTTGGTTGGGTAGGTAAAAAGTGAAGTAGAAAGCAAATAGGTGAGAAGCTTGATGAAGAAGGATGAGTACTATGCTCAACCGTCAACAGTCCGCTGAGATATACTTTTATGGGCTGCGATTTGCTAGCCCTCTCGATCAGATCAGCTACCGGAACAATTAGCAACACCTCACCGTGTACCTAACTGGTATTATGCTCACATTAAAAATGCTTCAATATCTCGAGTTTCGTCTGGAACAGGGTTAGACGAGTCCACCAAAGGACTATTAGAGCGCGATGCCTCTACAAGGCTTAATTACCAAATAATTTGCAAACTGCAAAGTCAACTTCACTTCTAATCTATTTCACACAAAGGGGTTGCACATTTATAGTGAAATATAGCCGAACTTACTACACAGTGGTTTACAAAACCATGGGCTAAAACCACATACAAAAAACAAAACCATATTATACCCTGGTACATAGGGTATATCCACATGTTACTTATACAATACCCTGGTACATCAGGTACATTCACATATCACTCTTATTTACATCACTAACGAAAGAATAAAAACAACAAGTACAAACCCATAATTACATACACCCGACACTCTCTCTACCACACACTAAAAAGGTATATAGTAAATCACTCATAAAAATAAAATCCACTCTTCATAAGGTAATACTACTTCAGAAAAATCATGTAAGGTTTCTTTGGGAAATATTTTGAGATGATTCTGGAGACTCCTCTGGTGACTAATCTTCAATAATGCGGTTGAAATCTTTATAATGACTCATACAAAAATGTCCTCTGGCTTGGCAATTCTAGCAATTTTTGAAATTTTTGTAGAAGATGTCTAATAGTTGCACTGACGTCAATGGCTTTATGCTGGATGCTTCATGATTATAAAGAATTTCAACTCTATATCTCCAAATAAAACCTTTGAATAATCCTTTGAAAATATTTGCATAAATCCTTTCCCCAATTTGTATATCTTAATAAGTTTGTCATAAATCACTAGCAATATGATTAGGATATAGCTATCATTTGAAAATTAGCAAGTCATCCAATACTTCCATTTCAATAATCCAGGCAATTAATCGGGCTCTAAGGAAATTCATCTGAATGTGTTTTTCTCTATATTGATTCTTCCGATACAAGTGAGAAAGCAATGAATATTAGCGTAATTTCCTATAGTCGAATCAATATTTTTTGGTTCAGGAGAAAAATAACTCTTAATCTTTTGACAAAATTTCTGTCTTTCTTCTAGGGGTTTCTAAGGACTATGTCAACCACTCATTTTTCTAGACCATTCTTAGCATTTTCATTTCTCTGGTGAGGGTATCTGAAAGATGATGTTCTTTTCCCAAAAATTTTTCAACTGAAAATTTACGCTAAAGAAAGGATAAACTGCCACCATACATATCTATGTAATTTTGGGCTGCTAATGATTTTGTTTATCATCATACTTGCTAAATTTGAAGAGTTGGTTCTGAGAATAAATGTTTCTCCAATTAGACTGTTACGCAACTTTTCGAATCCCCTTACTACAACCAATATTTCTTTTTCAGCGGGCCTATAATTCAGCTCATGCTTTTTGAACTGGTAGCTAGTGTAAGCCAATAATCTTTCTTCTTTGTTATCTTTCTTTAGCAAAACTGCCGCACAAGTGTCAGATGATGCATCTGTAGAAAGAATAAAAGTACCTCCATATACAGGTGCAAGAGGGGGCAGAGATTGTGCTTCTGTTTTGAGGTTTCTTACCTCCTGAGCAGCTTCTTCAGACCATCAGAATGGTTCTTCTTTCATAGCTTTTCTTATTTTCCTTGTTTTCTCATAAAGCTTGGAAATAAAGTCACGAACATTATTGAGACAAGCAAGAAATTTCTGGCATTGTAATTTATCTTGCAACTTGTCAGGAAATTTTTCAATTTTCTAGATGAAATGGCGTTGCACCTGTATTTGGCCTTTGGAGATATGTACACTAAGAAAATCAATTGATTATTTGGCGATCTGAAATTTGTTTTAGAAGAAGAAAGGCCTATTCCAAGTTTTTACACAGGTTTTGCAAATATTCTGAGATGCTCCAGATGTTCCTGCATGTTATCAGAAACGACACCAAAATCATCTACGTAGTTAGTAATAAAATCAGAGAATGGTTTGAATATTGAATTCATCCTTCTCTAAAACTGTGAGGGAGCATTTTTTTAGTCAGAAGGGCATCACTAGCCATTCATATAATCCTTCAGGAGTAGAGAAGGTTGTTTTGTGAATATCTTCTTCTTCAATTTTCACTTGATGATACCTTGACTTGCAATCAAATTTTGAGGAATCCTTTTTTCTACAACTCTCAGCATCAACTCTTCTTTAATGGGCAATGACCATTTAATATTTATTGTTACCTAATCTAGAGGAATATAATTAATTACCATTCCGACATTTCCTCTTTTTTCCTCTGAATGATTTCTCACAATAAAAGCTCTACAAGAATAATTTGACTGGGATGACCTAATTAACCATTTTTCTGTGAATTCTAATATCTGAGATTTCAACTCATCTTCATCCTCTTTATTGCATCTTATAGGTTAAGTCTAAACCGTGATATCAAGGAGAGTTGGTATATGGGCTTTGGGAATCTTCATCCTAGTTTTCCAGAGGATGTTCAATACAACATTTTTTGAGTTATGTGATTTCTCTTATATCACGTAATTTTGAACTGGCTTTTAAGCTAATGTCGTTTACTTGTCAGATGATTTCATATTTCTCATGTTCCTTTTCCAGCTTCCGATCATCTTTCATAGATTTTATTATAGATGGATTACTTTGAATCTGGTTTGACCTCATTTTGAAAGTTGGTGAAATTCAAGGTACAATTTCTTTTTCTCCTTCCACAGTAAAAATTATCAGATCTCTTGACACTATGTATGGGCTCATTTCATCTAGAGTTACAAAGACTATTCCCACTAGATATCCTTCACCCTCAATATTAACAAAATTTACCAAAATCACTTTTTCTCCAATTTAACAAGAATATTAATGGCAAATTATGTTAATTTTCTTCTACCATTCATAGTATCAACTTCTTGTCCATGAGAATATTTCACCGAGTTTTTTCATAATTTTTTGGTGCAAAAAATTATGTTAACACTAGTATCAAGAAATAATTCTATCTTTTTTCCAATTTTCATCTCCATATATAGCAATTTTTTATGGCACTAATAACCGATTTTGAGAGTGCACCATTTTCCGAATTTGATACAAATTTTCTTTCGAAATTTCATCCTTTGAATAGTTTTTTAAACAATTTCCTGTAATCGCTCTTATAGTCACTTTGAAAACTCTGTTTAATTTGCTCAGTATGAGCATCTTCATTAGAAAACACTAATCAATCACTCGATTAATCATCACTAGATAAAGAACTTACAGAGTCTTCTTCGATTATTTGGTAAGGGCAGGATGTCGAGCATTCTTCTTGTTGTTTGTTCTTTTCCCCCGAAGAACATCTTTCCATGTCATCATCTTGCTTTGTCCCACCATTTCCTCCTTTTCATCATTTTCATCACTTGTACTTTCATCATTTGGAGCTGGAGCAAAAGCAAAGGCGGTGTCTAATGCTTTTTGAGATCTCCATTGCACGACAAATTTGTTTTTTATTACTCTCCACTCAACTCCAAAAAATTCTTTTTCTAATATTTCAACAAATACAGGGCAAACAAAACCATCTGTTGGGGCCAAATATAGTTCCAAGAAAGCATAAAAGTTTCCACCAAAATTATTTTAATATAAGCTTCCCAAAGATTCAATCCTATGCAAGGGGTAAGCTTCGGTACGTACCCATTATTTTCTTTCAACCTTTTTCTTTGGATGAAACACAAGAAGATCATGCATCATACATTGGACAATTAAATGCATTTATATTACAGAAGAATATTTGTTCCAATGATGCAAAAACTTGATTTCAAGTAAAGGTCTATCTTCACTATTAGTCATTGGCTTTTTTGAGTAAGAGATGTTATCATAGAGCCATGCACAAGCCATTTTTGAAAAATCTCTTGCTCACCACGCTTCAGTTTGAGAGAGAGGGGGCCATCAGGAACGAACCTATGGGCTCTAATACCAGAAAGAGGGAGAGAGGTGAGGAGAGTAAGAAAGGGGTAGAGAGGTGAAGAGAGTTGAGAGAGGAAATTTCTCATCAATTCTTCTTTATTGGCTAATAAAGTAAAGAAGGAAGAGGTAGGGATAAAGAGAAATACGAAGTACTGAGAAGAAAAGAAAAGGTTTAAAGAGGCTAGAAAACACAGAACTAACTATTTTTTGGGATCTTTAATATTAAAAGAATAAGAAAATATGAATAAACTCACGAAGAGATAGAGAGAGAGATTAAAGAGAACAAAGGAGACGCAAAGATAGACTTGAGAAAGATAGAGCTAGAACCTTGCTTTTTTATTTTTAATTTTTATTGTATTTTTTATAAATAGGGTTACCTGTTTTGGCAAGCAACAGGGAGGTAGAAAATAATAGATGAGAAGCTTGACGAAGGGGGATGAACACTGTGCTCAACCGCCAGCAGTCTGCCGAGATATCCTTTTAAGGGCTGCGACTTGTTGGCCCTCTCGGTCAGATCAGCGACCGGAACAGTTAACATCTCATGGTGTCCGTAACGAGTAATATGCTCATAGTAAAAGAGAGCTTCAATATCCCGAGTTTCGTCCGAGAACGAGGTTAGACGAGTCTACCAAAGGATTATTAGAGCACGATGACTCTATCGGGCTTGGTTACCCAATTAATTTGCAAATTACAAAGTCAACTTCCCTTCTGATTTATTTCACACACATATTTATGGTGAAACATAGCCCGACTTACTACACAATGGTTTACAAAACCGTGGGCTAAACCATAAACGAAAAAGCAAAATTATTCATTACCCTACCACATCAGGTACATCCATATGTCACTTATACAGTACCATGGTACATCAAGTACTAGCACATGTCACTTATTTTTACATCTAGCTAAAAGCAAAAATAAAAGCAACAAGTAAAAAGCCCTAATTACATTATTTCTTGATACTGGCGCTAACATAAATTTTTGCACCAAAGAATTACGTAAAAACTAGGTGAAATATTTTGAAGGATAAGAAGTTGATACTATGAATGGTAGAAGAAAATTAACAGAATTTGCCATTAATGTTCCTGTGAAAATTGAAGAAACAGTGATTTTGGTAAATTTTGTTAAAGAAGAATGCAGTGATTAAAGAAGAATCCATTTTTTTTTAATGGAATATTTGACTATGTTACTTAAAATATGGCAATTACAAGACAAAAATGGCTTCCCACAGGCCGGGAGCTCTATACAGAAATACATCCAACATATAGCAACCCTTTTTCCTAAAACTATTAAACCAAAAAAAGGGGTCTAGAAACAAGAAATACCCATAAGGGTCTATACAAAAAGAAATGAAAGAAAAAATTGCCTTAACCACCTAAAAGAGCCCGAGTGAGTCCAAACTTGTTTTAGAGACTAGCATGCAGTTTGTAGAAAAAACGAGAAGAGGGTTTGGAGAGGGAGGGTGATGAAGGGCAAAATTATTCTTATATTTTATTTTTATTCAATTTCAAAGGATGTATATTGTAATTATAGTTTTAGCATTCATTTTTAGGGTTCTTACGTTTTTTCGAGATTCTAGTATTTTTATTTGTTATTTAATATTCACTAGTTCTTATTGATGGGTACTGTTCATGGGTTACTGTTCACATCAGTAAATTTGTTATTACGAATTTTGTGTTTAAGTTAGAACTTTTTTGGTCATTTTAATTTCTGTATGGATATTCAATGTCTTTGAATATTGAATTACAATTGATAAGAGGTGTGAGGGGCCTTGAGGGGTCATTCCACATGATTTCCAAAATTGAAAAAGCAATAAAAGCTTAAGCTTTGGAACCATAGCATGGAGTATGGAGAAGAAAACATGGGTTTCTTATGGTTTCTTCAGCTTGTACTTGTGTTTCGCTCGTTCCTTGCTGATTTTATTATATCAAATTTCCCTACATCAAGTCGTATCAGAGCTCAGGTTTTCTTCAATAACAAAGCTAGGAAACTATAACCAAGCCTAGGGTTTGCTGATTTTAGGCCAACTTTTGCCAAATCAGTCCTATTTCTTGCTGTTTTTAACGAGTTTTTGTTGATTATTTGTCTAAGATTTGTGATTTCAACAAACCCATGGTAGCGAGAAGGGATCAAGGAAGGGCAGTTTTTGCAAATCTAATTTTTGATCCCAGATATGAAGAAATTGAGAAACTTAAAAGGCAAGTTCAACAGCTAGCATAACAGTTTGCAAGCTTCACTCATGGGTAAAACAGTGATCTTTCTGCCCAAGAAGATGTCAAGCACCACCCTGTTCATCTCCGTGATTTGCTTGAAGATGAAATGATAGAAGACTTAGATGTGGGAAAAATCACTTTCGAGTTTTCGAGTTGAAGGATAATATTGTTTATTTTAACACAAATTGTCTAAAAATCAACAAGTTGTAGATTGAGATTTGCCAATAATCTTCGATATATATTCAGATGAACAACAAGATCTCTTAGGAGATCTAATCTATGATAAGGATCCAGATGAAGATGAAGATGTTTTGGAAGAAGATCTTGCTCGTCAAGAATATGGAGAGAAGGCAATTGGGGGAGGGGGGGGGGGGCGTAATCAAAATCATGGACTTTGAAGATCTCAAGGATATCAAAGAGGCGGAGCATTCAACAGATTTAGGGCATTGGGATCAAAGTAGTGCAGAGGCAGCGTGGTCGACTCATAAAATTGGGTTTGAGGTTTCCTCCACGATTTTCAATGGGAATTCAAGAATAAATGAATTTCATAAATTTGCATCAATTCCTCAAATACATATTAGGATCTGTTTCTTGAGGAATTCTTTTTACCATGAATAATATTTGAGCCACAAAGGAGGTTGAAGAAGGCATTTTGATGTTAAATTCATCTTTAACATATTTTAAAACTAGAGGACAGGTTTTCTCCAACCATGGGAGGATGATGGAGGGCAAAATTATTTTTGTTTTTAATTTTGTTTCTATTTCAAAGGATGCATATTGCAATTTTAGTTTTAGGGTTTATTTTCAAGAATCTTAAGTTTATTAAGGACTCCAGGATTTTTTTATTTTTTATTTAGTATTCAATATTTTACTATTCACGGGGTCTTGTTCATAGTTATTATTCATAGGTACTGTTCATGGTTACCGTTCATAGGGGTAAATTTCTTATTATGAATTTTGTGTTTAAGCTTGGAATTTTTTTGTCATTTTAATTATTGTATGGATATTTAATATCTCTGAACATTAATTATAATTTATAAGAGGTGTGTGTGGGGCCTTGACGAGGGGTTATTTCACATGATTTTCAGAATTGAAAAAGAAAAAAAACCCTATGATTTGGATCCCTTGCTTGAGGTATGGAGAAGAGACAATCGGTTTCTTCGACTTGTGCTTACGTTTGGTTTGTTCCTTACTGTTTTCTCAAATTTCCCTACATCGGAGGGGTAAAGGAAGAATTGTAAAGTATTACTGAGTTCTTGGGCTGTCCATGCTAGCAGTCCACCACTTGAGTCTAGCAACGACCAGTCCACCGTGACAGTTTCCCTTGGTGGTCCGCCTTAAAGGGTACAGCCACCTTTTAACAAAGATCACTTGGTACCGGCACAGGTATGGTACAAAGCTTAAGGGCAATGAAAAATAAGGTTGATCATGAGAGTGAGATTGAGTAAGCAACAACTGATTTGAGGCGGTATGGCATTCTTGGCCATCTCCATTATATGTTAGGGATTGAGAAAAGGTACCTTCCTTATAGCCTAACCACAAAAGTGAAACAAAAGTAGTAACTCTGCTTTCTAAGTGGCAGAGTTAAAGTTGTCAAGAAGTCTACAACACTAAAAGATATAGGAAGTGTGAGGAGATTCCTGACCCATGAGCTCAGGAAGAGTTGCACCCGATCCCAAGGGATGATTCTCCATTAGAGGTTTCTTTGTCATTCCTTGCTCTAGGGAGTAGAACATTTTGTTTGTTCGATCCATTCCTGGGATTTTGGCAGTAAAGGGAGGAGTATGTTGGTGTCCTCCAGCCACACACAGGGTAACAGAGGTACGCAAGCTGTAGGTGGGAGAGGAGCTAGGTGGCCAATTTAGTGCCTAATAGCAATATGCCAGGGCCCTCATACGTACGATAAAGAAGAAGGGACAAAGGGTCAAAGAGGTGGGAAAGCTTATTCAGAACAGACTGCAGCAAAACCAATTGAGTTAGGGACACTTAGGACTTTCCCTGCATGATCAGCTAATGGGAGTTGAGATCAAATCTCAAATCTTATCAGATTTCTAAAGATAAATAACAATATAGACTTCTATTTATGGCAGGCAATGATGCACTACAACCCAATATGCTAAAAGGATATCAATTGCAAACCATGAAATCACAAATGTACTAGGATTGAATCAGTTTTCCTATATCGAAGGACCGCAAAAAACAAGGAATAACAGAAGGGACTTCATTGAATGTCAAATGAATAACAACATCAAGCTATTTCAATATTGAATTCAAGCACAGGATACTTAATCTACTGTGCAGAATGAATAGAACTCTAAAAACTTGATGATGTGTAACAAATACTTTGTAAATGTACTATACCAAATGCCCATTGCAAGAACATAAAGATAAATTTATCAGTCTAAAATTCTTAATTAAAGTTGACATCACTGTCATTATCATCATCATCATCGGAGATTTGGGGTCAGCTGTCAACATACTAAAATATCCAATGTTCCAAAGTTTTTTTTTTTTAAGAGAAATTCCAATGTTCCGAAGTTTATGAACAAAAGGCACAACATTCTCTATATTTAACAATTGAACATGGTGATGTGATTATACAATAGCCAATATCTCATTCCAACAATGATGCAATAGATACCTGTCTGATAGAAAAACAAATCGCTCATTAAGAGAATCCTTTAGTGCATTTCTCAGCAAAATACGTTCTGCTTCAATCATACTTGATTCTCCCCAATCTACCTAAAAATAACATGGAAATGAAAGAAGTAACAATCACAGCTCAAAGGAATAAGTATAGTTAGTTTGTGACAATTATACCACAACAAGCTTTTCCTCAAATAAATGCATCTGACTACCACTATAAAATAAATGATGCAACAATTTGGAAGATCTATAACGGAGTTAGTTCACCATTAATCAACACTTACTGTAAAATAAATTTATGGCTCCATAAACCCATCAAACAACAGGAAATATAATAACTATGTGTGTGTGCATGCGCGCACACACACACACATATATATATACACTATGCATAACCTAATAACCATAGATGGGTTAACTATAGTCCTTGGAACCGGTAAACCTACAATCTGCTAGTTTTTGCAAATGGTATTTGAGACGTTCAACACATTATTTTTGTCAACGATCCAAAAAAAAAAAATACTAGATTTTTTTATCAACTTCCAAAATTTATTTCATACCTCATCTTACAGATTAAAACAACCTCACAGTTCCCAAAAAACTTACAGAGTTTTGCAAATCGCTCTGTTCTAGCTGTACCTTACATCTTCACAAAACTTCTACAGGTGGCATGTTAAGGACCTCAAAATAATCAGTTAATCATAGACACCCTACAATGAAACAATGTGACCAAGGGCTGGCAAACCAGCTACACTCTGTTCACTCAGCACAGCCACCATAGTTGCTACATGCTCCAATCATCATTCAAAACATCTCTGTCACCATTTCAGACAATAGCAAGACCTAGATGATTCGCCAAGTCAAATAGCCAATATGGCAGGACTTGGTCAACTTTTAAATTCTTGCAGCAGAATTCAAACTTAAGTGCAACACTACAGGGTTACTGGGCCGTGAAATCGACTCGAAACTAGTTTTTCCACTGCAGAACTCATTCAAGTGCAAACATGAGTTGACTGGGCCATCAACTTGACTCGAAACTAGTTTTTATGCACTGACTCCAACTTTCCTTCTCTTTGCGAAGGTACTTAGGATGCAGTAACCATGGTTACTCCTTTTTATAAAACTTTAGCAACTGAAAGGCCCTAACGATCACGTTTTCCTACACAAAGAAGTCATGACAATAGGAAAACCCAAAATCTGATAACTAATTATTGAAGCTGTTTTGGAAATGTCAACAGTACCATCGATCACCACTGCAACATCAGCCACTCTCCTTCCAACTCAACTGGAAAGTTCCTGCCAGACACTAGAATAAAAAATGTGCTCCACAGAAGCAAGGCATCAGCATATACCCTCACACTCACGAAAAGCAAGATATGTTGCACTGTGCAATTGCACTGAACATGCAACTAACAAATGCAACTACTCAGAGAAAACTCCGTTCAGACCCATAAGCAACGCACTCAAAGGGTATGAGAAATAAGTGTGACAGAGAATGAACCAACACTCGATTGCTGAGGGAATGACCCACTCCTTTTGTTTTCCACTTCTCCTCCTTTCACTTCCTAACTTTCACTATCACTTTTATACAGCTACATTCCTCATAAAACTGCTGCACTTTTGAGTTAATAACTTGTGTTTCTTTCCCTTTTGCCTTCACAGTAATATAATTATCAAGTCCTAGAAAACTACCTCTGCATTCTAGTTGCATCACTTATACAATTAAAAAACAAAAAAAAATCCACTATTTACAATTCAAATTCTGAAATGTGTTCACTAGCACAACTTTTCTCATGCAAGAGGTATGTCTGCTTTCCAGTTTTTTAACTGATCTTCTTGGGTGAGAGTTTTAATGGATGCTTGCAGAAAATCGATGCTTTTATCCCTGTTAACGTGATGCATATTTTTATCTACTTAGCTTTTAAATATGAAATTGGTCATTTTTTTAACCTTTTGTGCAACCAAATTCTCCCTTGTATTCCGACTTCCAACACTGTATTCCGACTTCCAACACTCTACACCAACAAAGACACTAAAAATCTGAACCGACCACTTTAGGCTCACCAATGATGAATCCACAATTTAAGGAAAGAATACGACTATCACATGATATCAAAGAAAACTTACAAGAGTGACCTATACTCATGACACTCTTGAATACATGCTTATCCATTCAAGTTACGCCATAAAGGTTGTTTATAAACTATTGTTAAGTTCAATATTGAGGCATTCATCCATTGACGGAATCCTAGAATAACTCTCCTTTGTTTTAAAAAGATAAATTGTGATCTAGAAAAGCCACTTAAAAACCAACCAACCACCAAATCAACTAATTGTCATGAGTAATGAACATTAAAGCAACAAGAGCAAGTACAATGCACCCCAACTAAATGAAAGGAATTGTTAAATAACTGTGAGCTACAAAGAAAAATAAACTTCTAAAATTTGCACTCTAAACATCAATCAAGATAAGATAAAGAACCTGTATGCTATCATTAAGTTGACAACCATAAAAAAGGGGACATCTTGTTGTCACTTTATTGAAAACAAATCCAGGCCGTGAATGGATATAAATTGAAAAGGCAGGCTCCTTGGCACCCTGCATAAGGCAATAAAAGCATTTTAATTTGGTAAGCTCCCCCTTGTCAAAGATAATTAAAACGAAAAGGTTTAGTGATGCAATCCCTTGTATTAGTAGATTGTCTAAATTTTTAATCTAGCTACTGCTTCAAATTTTAATCTACTTTATTAGAAATATAATAGACCCTAAGGGTGGGATCTTGGCTTTTTTTTATTCCCTTTCGTTGGGGTGGAGATGGGGAGTTGTAATTGTTGAATTTAAACAAAGGAAATGTATACATTGAGACCATTTACCTTTGGTACAAGGTAGTCACAATTAATCTTGACCATTGGATGTGGAATTGGATGGTTGCATTTATTCCATTGACCATGCACAAACTTCAAAAGAAATTTTTTTTAACTTTGTTACACACCTAAGCTATCAGATTTCACATCGGATGGTTATAAATAATTGTGACCTCCTTGTATCAAAGGTAAATGGTCTCATTGTATACAATCCCTTAAACAAATTTCCAAAACTGGCAAGGGCAATAAATAGATAGTTTGCTGATGCACCTCAACCTATCTCATATGCACTAAAATTGAATTGTGATTTGTTACAGAAGGAAGCAAACCAGTGACATGCAAAAATCATATACAAAATCCTCCCACGTCAATAATCAAACTCTCCAGATTCTCATGGCCTAGACTGGAAACTGAAAAATCTCAGTACAAAAAGCTCCAAATTACCCTTTTTCCAAGTTTAAAAATCAATTACCAAACCAAGTATCTGCATATCCCCTGTCCTTGTTAAGGAAATCAAATAGAGCACTGACATGCTCTATCTAAAAAATCACATGGCATTAGAGAAAAGCTAATACATGAACTAAACAATAGACTGGATATTTCTATCAGTGGAATAAGAGATATTTTATGAACAACAATGAGTTTATGGAAAACTAAGAAATAATAGTACCTGGAAGAAAGCATCCCAAATGAGATCCACAGGTAATCGGTTGCGAGCAATGAAAAGAAATGCAATCTTTGGTTTCTGAAATGATGTAAACGGCCTAATTCGACTGTATTGCACTTGGACAACTAATAAACTCACAAAACAACAGCTCAGAAGCAACACCCCAAAAATCCTGTTCTTCCATCGACTGCAAGCCTTTTGCTTTCTCTTCATGGTTTTATCAGGCCAAGAAAATCACATCAAGGAAAGCAATTCATCCAACATTTACAACAAAACTCGTACAAAGTGACAAGTTATCAAAGTAGCGAATACTCTCTCCCAACGATTCCATTGATAGAAGCTTAACATCAAAGCACTCATGTTCACGAGAACATGAACCAGAATGCTTCATTTTCCTACAGAAAAAAGTGAAGTCAACCAGCGATAAGTAAAGAAGGAAGTTATGATAAATGAAACTGGTTTCCAACAATTACTTCCCCAAAAGATAGTTCATTTTCAGACAAGCACTCAAATCTTCCAGCAGTAAAAAATCTTATAGAAATTCCCTCATCTTAAACAAAAGAAACCTCCAACGAGTTGCTTGATCCCTTTGAAGTTATTTTTCCCTGATTTTTCATGAATTTCAGCCAGATTTACAGAGAAGACAACATCATAGAAAATGCATCCAAACATTTTCTACAATAACCCATAGACTTTGCCAAATTTTGCAGATAAGCATCAATTCAGATGCAAAATCCCCAATTCATCCATGATTTTCAATGCATCTCAACCATATTTGCCCTAATTCGAAGCGAAAACCATGATTTCTGCAGATTATTCGAAAGAAATCAATACAATTCACACAGAAAGCGAATATGTGAAGCTTTAATAAAGTTTAAAAACTTATAGAGAAAGAAACCCTAATTAAGAGTGCGAAGGTCAGTGCGGAGAGAGTGCAGAAGCGAACCTGCTGCAGATTGAGACAGCGAGCCCAAATGACAAACCCGTTTCATGGGCTGTCCTGTGAGACTGAAAGATCCTGCCCAGTCACACCGAAACACGTGGTACTTGCTCACCTGCCAGTTTACACAAGATTTTAGGCCCTAAATGACCGGCCTTTTATTCCTGCACCTAAAGCTGCTTTGGAAACGAGCCATCCAGAATGAAATTGTGGTCCATTCTATTATCTCCTCCTCCTCCTCTTTTTTTTTCTCTTCCTTTTTTTTTAAAAAATTGGCGAATCAGACTGTTTGATTCAGATCGAAAATCTTTGAGGCCATTTGGTTTTGCCTAAATATTGAGAACTAATTGGTTCCCCTGGGGACAAGATTAGTTATGACTTGATTTTTTGACAGAACTAGTTCGATTTATTGAAAATCTAGTCCCACTTTATTTTTCAATATTTTTTCAATTTTTTGTTGCCTAATTGTTAGTTTTTTTATTCATCTATTAACTAGGGCGGATCATTGATTTGAGCTGTAGATCTACACCGGTTTCCTGGAGGCAATCCGAGTTACCAAGCCATGTTTTTAAAGCTTGCATGAAACTTAAAATGTGCCATGAAGTTATGAATTTTTTTTTTTTAGATGTTGAGATCCATTCAGTTATTTCACATACAACGATAGATAGTGGTTGTGATCTCCTTGTATCAACTATAAATTATCTTAATATATGCTTTTGTATGCATAATCTAAGAAATAAAATATGTATTAGAATTTTTTGTAGCAAAAAAAAGTAAAATGTTATGTTACCATATGGATAAATTATTTTGCATCTTGAATGCGTGATTCCAACCTAATTTAGACTTGAAACCCATCCAAAATCACAGTAACAAACCAAACAACTCAAAAAACCATAATGAATTGGTCAAAAGTTTAAAATAGTATGTTTTTAGGTTTAAAATTTGATTTTTTTTTTTTTAAAGTGTTTGTTGGGAAGTATGGGACTTCAAACTTCCAGGTTTGGTTGATTTTTCCCAATGTATTGGGGTGCATAGCATAAGTTAATACACTTTTGTTATTTGAGTGCCTGCCATTTGAACTTAAAAAAGATTTTTCTACATTTGATATTTGTCAAAAAATATCTTTTTACATGTGATATTTGTCAAACATCAACTCTCTCTTTCTCTCTAACCCTAAGGTGAAATTTTGGAAATTGAACAAAAATCGAAGAAAAAGCATTCAAACCTTTTAGTGGTACATAATGGTCATTTTTTGGCAATATAATTGGTGACCTCTTATATCAAGTTAGGTAGGTTCAGAATGGAGAAGTAGTTGTCATTGCTATAAAGTATAAATTACGTTCTCCAATATAGGAGAATCTTTGGGCAAGTATCAAATCGTGGTCTCCCAGTTAATGAAGGCATAATGTCCATTTTTTAGGCCATTATGATTGCCTTGGATAAGGGATAATTCATTTTTTAGGCCAATATGATTGCCTTAGATAAGGGATAAAATTAGTGCTTTATGCAAGAAAGCATCCAACCGTCGTTTGGTTATGTTTGGAAAATAATTATACAACTAACACCCTCCTAAAGTTTAAATTTTGACTCAACTACCACTTGTGAACCTCCTCGTTGTTTTTAGTTGGTTGAGCTTTACTACCACGTGCGAGCTTGAGTCTTTTTTTTCATTTTTTCTTGTTAGGTGGGGTCAGCTTGGTTTGCTAGAGATAGGTAGGAAGGCCTAGGAACCCAAGACCCTTTCAAGTTCTTGGGGTTAAGCTCAAGGGATTTTGGTCCTTTTTTTTTTTTTTTGGTATAAATAGTAAGGGTACGTTTTGTTCATATAAAAATATTTTTTGGAAAATATTTTCACATGAAAAATTTCAAATTTCCTCTTATGGTTAAGTGCGGGAATATTTCACTCCAATTAGCTACCAATTGATGTAAAAAGATGAATTGAGACCAATTGGTATGAAAATATTCACATACCTAACGGCATGAAGAAATTCTTTTACGTGAAAATATTTTCGAAAGAAGTATTTTCACGCACAACAAATGTACCCTAAATTAACAAGAGATGATCTCCCATTTTAATCCTAGGATTATAACTTGAGAGAATATTAGCATACATACGATATGGGGAACTACATGTATCATCAACATTCCATTGTCAACCCAGATGGTTGAGAAGTAATAGCCATGTTGCATTGTAGTTTAGAAATAGTGAACCCCACATCATATTGTTTGCTTACTACATACATAAATGTATGCAAGCCCAATGCGTTGTACAATATTTTGAGTCGTGTAATATAAGACTATTTATATTTGGTACAAGAAGGTCAGAGTCTCCCTTAATTATCAAATGCACAACTTGTGGGGTGTGTCACAAAGTTCAAATTTTACTTTTCAAAACCTTGAGTCAATCATAAACGCACGCTCAGTAGTTGAAGTTCACATCTAATAACTAAGGATGATTGATGATTGTGATATTTTTGCATAAAAAATAAATGATTTTATCTAGTACTTTTTCTCTCTTTTTCACTGCTCTACAAATTATGCATTTATGTAGTTGTGACAATACTTTAACCTAAAAACCAATTGCAAAAATCTTGCTATTCACAAATAATCACTTGTTATTCATCAAATAACGTCACTGTATCAGTTGCCATGATTATTTTTGCTGGTGGTAGGGCTTTGCTTTTAAGAAAACTCATTGAGACTTGGGATTTAAGAATTGCCTGGTTTCACTGTTCATTACTTGATTGCAAACATTTGACTAGGACTTCTCTCCTCAAGTGTCAAACTGATTCCAAGGCTCACACATCGACCATGAAACCTAGCCATTCACGATTGCGCCGTAAGTACTGGTGTCCTTTAGGAACTCTTCAACCGTTGGATGTCAGTGTTCGACGGTTGATGGGTATCAAAGAGTTACCTTGAGCATAGATACTTCTCAACCACCCACTATTGAAACTTGATGTTTTAGAAGTAGTTGGAATACTTTTTTATTTTCTCTCCCTCACGCTCGTTTTTTTCATTTTTTTTTCCTTATAAGCAATATATTTTCTAGGAGCTCCTCAACCATTCGATATCATCATCAAATGGTTGACGGGTATCATCTAGATAATTCATAAGTAGCTGGTTTTTTTTTTCAAGCAATAGACTTTTAGTCTAAACCCAAATGATTGGAAACAGTACTTTACCATTTAATTGTAGGTAGGGTTTAGGTGAGTCTAGGGATGCACTTGTTACAATGAATCCAAATTTTGGAAGTCAATCATATAGACCACAAGCATTATGAAAATGGAGGAAAAAAAAACCAGAAGCCTTAGTTTATTTCATACATTTTTCTATGAACTATTAATTGTATATCTTAAAGGATCATCAAATCTGTAGAACCTTTGGAGGTCTAAATTCACAGCACTGAGATAGAAATGAAGTTATGGTGATTTGGGATGTATTTCAATTCCTGAGTCCCTCGAAAACTAGCATCAACACACTCACCAAATACCTTTGCTGATATTAGTTCTAGCAAGGTTTCATTAGCTGACTCATATGCATAGGGAAATTAAACGTGATGAGCGACTCCCTTATTTTGAATAGTTAATTGACAAGACTTCTTTATATAAATAAGAAAAATATCAATACATGATCAAGCCACCTCTAAACATCAATGAGGTGGTTAAATTTCAATTTATTTGTCAACAAAGTAGTTGCATTTTAAAAATCATTTGACTAGGTACCTCATAAGTTACTTTGTTAAAAATATCCAAACTGCCCATGTTTCAAGTTTGCAACCTTGAACAAGTGAAGGAATTTTGATAATTTGTCAACTTAAGTCATTTTGCCAAGTGACCTAAATACTTCTCCTTGTTCAAGGTTGGAAACCAACGAACACATATTTTTCACCAGGAAAATGTGTTCCAAGTTGAAATATAGAACAAGTAGGGTATGTACATCTTTTGGCTCGTGTAGCGTAAGTTGGGAAAATTATCAAAATGCCTGCGTCTCTTGGATTCCAAACTTGAATCAATAATTTTCAATGAAACATATGTTTTAAGTTGGGAATTTGGATCAAAAAATTGATGTGGGGAAAATTAAGGGAATAATGAAATTAACAAGAAACAAGCCAAACATAAGCAATTTGGAAGAAACTCTAAGGTTTTCTCCCACCTATGACTCAAGCTTTAGGTTTTTTTTACAAAACAAAGTCTTTCTTTTATTCAAGCCTTTTCAATTTGCCTTTCAAGTTTCTTGCTGTCACACCCCAAGAATTTACAATACTATTATTCCTGAGATGTGACGGACAAAACATATATACATCTATTGATAGGACAAATTTACAGTGGCAAGGTCTTACATAGTAAATAAAAAAAGCTAGCACAACAACAGTATCTTTCAAGGTTGATCTTGACTAGCACTCAAAATGAATCCGTAGTTATCCTGAAAAAATGTTTACCATAGTTTGATGAGTTTGGCTACTCAGTAAGTGATCATCATAATCCTAAAAATAATCATGATTGAAAGATATCAATATTTTCCAAAATAAGATCTATTAACAGAAATGCATCAACAGTTTCACTTTCAATAAACGCATAATTAAGTATAATCCGAGTAATTGAAATGCTTATAACACTTTTAACGGCAGTATATAATTCAAAGGATTTCACAAAATACCCTACTGGCGTCCCAAGTAGGTCACCTATATACCCCATCAGCATCCTGATGGGTCCACTTAATCCCTATCGGCGTCCTAGATAGGTCCACTTAATCCCTGCAGGTCCACTTATACCTCACCGGCGTACCGGATTAGTCCACTTAATCCCTACCGGCGTCCCAGATAGGTCCACTTATACCTCACCGTCGAACCGGATGAGTCCACTTGCATACTTAAATTATTTCTCAATTTCTTTAAACATTCGAAAGCAGCAATATCATGTACTCAACGTATCACTAAAATCATTAATATGAATTTCACTTAAACCATTAATAACAGTCACTCTCTATAATATTTCAAAAATAACCAATCAAATATTTTGGGCTCAAATTTAGAAAGGTAGCAGTTTGTAAAGGCATTCTAGCATAATTGCCAATTTAATATGTATAGAAAAACTCTTATAAAAATTCAAGAATACGGAATTATCACAATTTATGGGATATCAATCCACAAATAAATATTTCACAACAATACTATAATCAATTGCAAAAATGTCAATTTTTTTAAATAATAAGGCAGTCATTTGCACATGAATTTTACAATGTCTAAATATTCAAAACAATAGAAAGAAATATCACAATTTTACTAAAAGCAGAAATATCACATTTATTCTAACAATAGACAAGAAATAAATAAATTTAATTTTCTAATTTACAGCAT
>NW_006497928.1:933573-985023 GCF_000471905.2 Amborella trichopoda
CGTAGACAATGAAGGTCACTTACACACAAAACTAGATAAAATAAAGATACCTAGACGGAAATATCACTATTTATTAAAAATAGACATTTTTCTAGAAAGACGATGTCACTTACCCACAAATGTTTGCGAGGAAGCTTCCGATAAAAAATTCGGTTCGAGAGAGGAGTTCACTGTATTTCGACCAGAGAGAGAGAGAGATCTCAAAATTTTGTTTTAGGGTGGGAGTGCTCACATCCCCTATTTAAATTCTTATAACGTATTATTATATTATTTTATTACGCTCTACCTGAGGTGTCGCGTTAAAAGTCTGCTTTTATCGTACGAAAACCACGTCCGCTAAAGGACGTTGCCAGCTGCAAGCAGCAGGAGGCAAAAGCAGGCAAAAGAAAAAAGTAAAGGCAAAGGCAAAATCTTTTGAAAATAGTGATGGTCATCAAAGACCATCATATTCAAACAGAACATCACCTATTTAAAAGCATATTTTCTCCTTCTTTTTTTTTTGAAATTTTAGGATTGTTACACTTGCCTTTCAAGTTTCTCAATTCTATCATCTATAGGATCACAGAGTGGATTTACTAAAATATCCCTTTTACGACCTTTTCTCATTACCATGGATTCACCGAAATCACAAATCTTAGACAAATAATCAATAAAAATTGTTACCAATCAGCAAGATCGAGGTTGTTTTGACAAAACTTTAGCCAAAATCAGTAAACCCTATATCCCACTATAACTTCATGTAGATCACGGGCTCTGATACCACTTGATGTAGAAAAAATTGAGGGAATAATAAAATTAGCAAGCAATAAATCAAACACAAGTAATTTTGGAGAAACTATAAGGCTTTCTCCCACTATGGCTCAAGCCTTATGCTTCTTTTATAAGACAAAGTCTTTCTTTTCTTAAAGATGAATACATTAATGATTCTGCAACCCATCCATGCCCTTATTTATATTGAAAATTATTGTTTTTGACAATATATGTCCATATAATTACCTTTTGACCCAATATCCTAACTTAAACTAAAACTTTATAATGATAGTTTTGCCTCTATGAACAGTACAAAGTTTTTTTTTTCTTAAAGAGAAATACGTGAATGACTCTATAGCATATCCATGCCTTTGTTTATATTGAAAATTTATTGTTTTGGACAATATATGTCCATACAATTAACTTTTGACCCTATGTATCTTAATTTCAACTAAAAATTCATAATGTTTTTACTCCTATAAATAGTACCCGCAAATAGTGCTCATGAATAATACTTGTGAATAGTTCTCATGAATAAATAAAAAAATGATAAAAATCCTAAAATTCCTAAAAAGCTAAAAAAACCTAGAAATAAACTCAAACAAAAACAATAACATACATCCTTTGAAATTGAAGAAAAGTAAAAAAATAAAACAATTTTTCTATCTATAAAGAATATATTGAGGTTGTTTAACTCAAGTGACTTAAATAGGTTGAATTACAAAAATGGCATCACTTGTTCATAGTTACAAACATAGAACAAGGGAAGTTTTAGCATTTTTCAACAATTTTAATAATGAGGTACATAAGTCAATTGATTTCAAAAGGTAACTATATTTTGTTAGTGAATTTGTTGATTTAACCAACACGATGATTTTTTTACGTTGTCCATTTCCATGATATTTTCTTTTATCTCTGTTATACTGTGAAGCAATACAGCAGCATTACACAAAGCTGCTCCATGCAAAAAATGAAGGCAAACACTCACCATACCTTCCTGTTGACCATCATTGAAATTTTACCCTTTTCTTCTCTAAGCAAGAATCTTTACCCTTGTTGTACTCTTACGCAATAATATACCCTTCCGAAGCGCACCTCAAAGTTTCTTGGCAAACTCATGGGCAATATTTACACCAATGTTTAAAAAAACAGATCGATGACCTGGGTCGGTTACCCTAAAAATCATGTCGAATCTATAGATCGGTGATTTGGATAGGAAAATCGATCGGATCAGCCGATCTTGGCCTAAAAAAGTTTCAAAAAAATCACTATAATTTCTAAACAATCTGGCTTTTTAGGTTTCTAAAAAAAATTCTAGCAATTACAAGTGGTTTTTCATTATTGTCATAAATATGTAAATCAGTGTTTGGAAAATCAACTCAGCCAAGGTACTCGGTCCTTGGCGGAGTCGAGTTACTCGGGTGAGTTCGAGTTATTCGGTCAAGTTCAACTCATTTTTTTTGTAAAAAAAATGAACATATGTATAAGTTCTATCCTCCTTCTACTATCCAGCCGTCTAATTTTGATCAAGAGAGCCACTCACCGTATAATCTTAGATCCGACTTCTCAAAGTATTTTATTTTTAGTTTTTTTATACAAATTGTATGAATATGAAATTTGGTACGTGTCATCTTCTCATTGGGCCACACCTATAAAAAATATTAAAAATAATTTTTCGATAAAAAAATAATGATCAAAATACCCCTTGAAACTTTCAAGGGTTTTTTGGATATTTTATTTTATTGAAAATATTTTTTTTATATTTTTCTTGTGCGAGTTTAATAGAATAAAGGACGTCTAAAATTTGGTATCAAAATAATTTATAAAAAAAAATTAAAAAGAAAATAGTGTAAAGACGTGACATTGTGATTGAGGCAATCTTAGTCCTCCATTCAAAATGGACAGTTAGATAAGGGGGAAGATAGAAGTTCTATATTGTAGGGGAAGCATAAAAAGCTTGCCTATATATATATAGCAGGTAACTTTTTCAATAAAAAAGCGAATGCAAATGGGTTAGGCTGTGTAATATAAAGTTTCCTTTTTGTAGGAGGTGTACAATTCAATTCTTGGGGGCTAAAAAAAAAATAACAATAAATAATATATATATATATATATAGCACGTAACTTTTTCAATAAAAAAGCTAATGCAAATGGGTTAGGCTACGCAATATAAAGTTGTCCTTTTGTAGGAGGTGTACAATCCAATTCTTGGGGGTTAATGGGGGGATTCAAACCCCAATCCCACTGTAACATATGCATCAACACTAATCCCAAAGCCATTTAAATGTAAATAATTAAAATTTCCTGCATTAATATAAATAAATATTTCTTTAACTCTCTTTAAAAAAAAAAAAATGACAACTTGCAAAAAGTGATGGGGAGATTCGAACCCCAATCTCGTTGCATCATCATCATATTCATCAAGGCTAATCGCAAAGCCATTCGAATGTAAATGAAAATTATCATCATTAACTTTTTCTTAAACTATTTAAAGTCGGCTACACTAATCCTGGTCTGTCATTCTATCAATGGCCATACCCTTATTTATTAAATAAAAATATTATATAAAATTTTTCTTAAAATAAATCCCACAATTTCTACCAAACTCGAGTTACTAGACCCCTCTAGCTATTTGTACTTCAGGTCTTGGTTTATAAAGGACTTGGCACCATCCATAACCACTGTTCAAAAGAAAAAGTCAACTACTTGGGTGAGCCAACCGAGACTCGACCTAGTATCTTGAGTTTGGGGGTCAAGCTCAGGATCTTAAAAAAAAAAAATCTAAAATATTATATAGATTCTAAAAAATAAGAAAATTAATTGTAACTTTTTTTTTTTTAATATTTTCTATCATTTTAGCAACGATTGTGAAGTGAGTTACTCAGACTCAGCCCAAGTTACTCAAGACTGCCTAGGGCCAAATTCTAGGGCTGAGTCATGCTTTCATACATTTGTTGCAACCTTAAATTGAAGGAAAAATGCATGTCCTAAAAATCCAGCGAAAAATATTATTTTGATGGGAAAAACCCTCTAATTGATCATCTCGACGTCGAGATGTACAATTATAGAGAAAACAAAAAAGATCTTAAAGTACCAAAAATGGCACATCTTATAATATATTTGTTTCAAAAAGTGCTAGGCGGCACCGAGGCCGCCATGGGGATCCAGGCCACCTAGCGCCTAGGCCGGCGCCCAGAACCTGGGCGGCCCAATTGAAAAAAAATAAAATTAAAGGGCTAAGGCCAGTTGAAAAAAAAAAAAATGATGACTAATAATGATTAATCCATAAGAATTTTGATAATGCATAAGACCATGATCCCAGTTAAAAAAGAAGAAGATAGAAGTCGGGTAGAGAATTTTGAATTTTTGATAATCCATATTTTCATACAATGCTAAAACAATAAAACCATACAAACATACACTGATAGTCTGATACACTGTAGACTGTACACACAAAAATTAGATAGTAGAACTAGAAACTAAAAACTAGAAAAAAGAAATGAAAAATAAAAAAGATAAAATATATAGAAATTCATAAAATATACAGTTTATGAGACTATGACACATTAGTTAACACTCAACACTAAGAGTCTTCAATCATCATCATCATTAGAAGGAATAGGGTAAGCTTTATCATATGCATCAGAATCGAGACAATCATCATCAAAGTCATCTCCCTCTTCAATATAACGCTCATCATCCTCTGTTTCTTCTGAATCTGCCTCTTCTTCATCCTCTTCTTCTACCTCCCTCTTACTAGTATGTGCAGATGAGGCCTTATGAGACTTGGCTGCTCTACTATTTTCTATCTTTTTGTGCTTCCCTGAACTCAAATATTATATAATTTCCTCCCTTATAGCTTCAAAAATATTTTTATATGGGGCAACATCCCCTTTAATACCGACAATGTGGTTTTTAAACCGGTAAATGCCCCCCTTAGTATCATTTCAATAATAATTACATTAAATACGATTTTTGTCATTCGGATTTGTTATAACCATACTTTCAACTCGGATCACCACTTCTATAAGAATCTGGAAAAGATATTTCCATAGAACAAAGTTCATTTTCATCATTTTCTAGTTCTTTAAAATTTAGAAGTTGTCTAATCTCATCTCGAATAGCTTCAAAAACCTTTTTACAACATTCTCTTTAATACCAGCAAGGTGTTTCTTGAATCGGTTAATACCCCAATTGGTATCTTTTCCACAAAAATTACACCTTATACAATATTTATCATTTGGTTCTGGGTTATAACCATACTTCCAACCCAGATCACTTCTTCTGGAAGTAATATAAATAGATATGTTCAAATGATAAGGATTTTGTTCTTATTTTTGTTTTACAAAACTCATATATTGCTTAATCTCCTCTCCGCTAGTTTCAAGAACATTTTTACAATGGGCAACATTCCCCTTAGTATTACCAACAAGATGTTTCTTAAACCAGTTTATACCCCCTTTTGTATCTTTTTCACAAAAAAATGTATCTGATGCAATTTTTTTCATTTGGATTCGGGTTATATCCATATTTCTAACCCGGATCTCCACTCCGACTAGATCATGAAGAAGACATCTCAAAATAAAAAAAGTAATATAAAACATAAAGTTTTGTACTTATTTTGATTGCTCGAACTCCAAATTCTCACCTCTAAGATGTTTTCTGATGCCAAAATAATAATAAAATACCCTCTAATAGGATTATAAAACTCAAAAAATAAATCAAATCTACCTGGGTGGTGTTTGGATTCTTTTTCCGTAACTTTGAGAAACATTTCGATCCAACTTCGATCAAATAAAAGTAAAAAAAAGATGTTTTCTTGAAGTTTCTTTCTCTCTAAAATGGGTTCTTGTGGGTTTAGGTTTCAAATGAACCTAAAACCCATCCTTTGAAACCCTTTATATTTAAAAAAAAAAATCAATAGAAAAAAAAAAAGAAGTTATGCCCGCCCTAGGCGGGTTTCGTACCGCCTAGGCGGCCACCCAAGGATTGCTACCTAGTTTGGCTGCCTAGGCCTGTGCAATGCGCCCAGGCCTTTTGGACTGCCTAGGCGCTTGTCGGACTGCTTTTTTGAACACTGAGCTAGATCGTCCTTTCTTAAGATTTTAATATATTTGTAGATATACTCGATCTGTTCTATTTTTTGAGTTTTAAAGTCCATAATTAGATGTGAAGTAATTTTAAAGGCCATCATTGAAATTTTGACACCAAAATTACATCTTTTGATGAGCTATGGAGGTGTGCCTTAATTGGATTGTTTAAAGTTAACACTTTTATACAAACCACACCCTTGTTCAAATATTAGAATTTTGAGAAATTTACGTATGGACACTATTTGGGGGGGGGGGGGGGTGTGGACTCAATTACCAAATGGGCTCATATTTGCCCAAAATTATGAGCAGCACCCCTTGGCAGCATTTTTTATTTCCCCACAAGTTACCCCTCTATCAGGTAAACCGAACACCGAACAGGTGGGGTTGAAAAAATGTTGTCTGGTGTTCGATTTACCAGACAATTCTTTGAGTTTTTAAGTTTTCAATTTGCTGTCTGGTGTTCGAAATATCAGACAGGGGATTTTTACTTTTGAAGATTAGATACCCCTGTTCGGTGTTCGAAATACTGGACAGCTCTTTGGCTTCTTTTAAGCAAAAAAAGCCCCATTTTACTACTCTGAAATGAAACACCAGACAACTTTCTGGAATCAAAATGCCTCATTGCTGTCTGGTATTTGGAACACCAGACAACTTACTGGAATCAAAATGCCTTTGTTGTTGTCTGGTATTTAGAACACTGGTCAGCTTACTGAAAACATGGCTAATTTATTCCAGAAAGTTGTCCGGTGTTCCAAATACTGAACAACAACAATGTTATCTTCATTCCATAAGGTTGTCCGATCTTTGGAACACCAGACATCTTTTTGAAAACCGGGCCATTTGATTCCAGAAAGTTGACCGATATTCAAAATACCGGGCAACAACAAGACGATATCCATTCTAGAATGTTGTCTGGTTTTTGGAACACCGGACAACTTTCTGGAAAGAAAAATGCCTTGTTGTTGTTCGATATTTAAAACACCTGACAAACTTCTGAAAACAAGGCCATTTTGGTTCTAGAAAGTTGTCTAGTTTTCCAAATACCGGACATCCATAACACAATTCCTCATTCCAGAAAGCATTCCAGTATTTCAAATACAGGACGGCCACAAGGCAATTTCATTCCAAAATGTTGTCTGGTGTTTAAAATTCCGAATAACTTTCTGGACCTTTTTACATTTCAATTTGTTCTAGTTTCAAAATTTTTGAAACCCCTATTCTAACTCAAATATTATGCACTCAGAGATAATTTTTTGAAACCATTATCGTCGATTATTCACTCACAACAAAATTAATACCTAAATAACCTGTAAACAAAATTAACATCCAAATAACTTGTTTCCCCAAGTTCAATTTTTTCAAAGTATGCCACTCAATAACCTGCAAACAGTTACATCAATCCCATTCACATCAAAAGTATATATTGCAACAAAAAAAAATCCATTCAAAGCCAAGTTTACATCGAAATTGTAACCCAAAAATTTACATTGATCTTATCAAAAGTATCCCAAATTACATTGAAATTTTACAATATAAAATCAACGTCCTCTTCTGGGAGCATATCCTTTTCCCAGTGGTTGGTATAGTGGGACCCACTCTCTCATCATTCAAGAGGCCGTGCGGATCGTCCTCTTGGAGTTCTTGCATGGTGCATTTGCAGATGTGGCTCAGCAGTTGAGACATGCTTTTGTTTAGAGTTATCACTGAACTCTTATTCTTCCTCAACAAACTCGCCTTTAGACAACATCAACTTTCGCCTGATCTCCCTAAAATATCGATCTTTCGTCTGCGAGCCCATTGTCAACAATTCCAATCAAATGGTCTACTTTGGTCAACGGAAACACCACAATTACCCATAACTAGCCAACATACATACAATAATTACATATACATAAAATATAGTTGAAAAAAATGTATGAAACCTACAAATTAATGACTTTGAGACATATCAAGAATAATTAGCAAAACAAAATGAGTTTACCTGAAGTAATGTCGCACACCCAGAGAGGGGAGAATCGGGTGCCGACTAACCATCACGCAACAAATCTTGCCTTCCCTTTTTATTTTAATAGTTACGAACTTCTTGAGGGGCCTAAAAAGATAGGCAAGGGTTGCGGCCCCTCATAAGTATTGGCCCGCAATATCAAAATCCTTAATTAAGGTCAAATACCTAATAGAGACCTCATTACCTTTCGAAGGGGAAAAAATGGTGCTGCCTACTAAATATACCCCTAGTGTATAGTTCTATTTGTACTCATGTGGGATTTTCTGGTAGATTCCCAAAAGTTTCTCTCAATCAAGTGAAGTTTGATGAATAACGAAGTTTAAAATCGTTTGGCAGAAGGTCTCCCAACCATCGTAACAGCTATATCCTATATGGTTTGCATCTCCCTATTAATACCGGCTCACCTATGACTCTGATCCATAAATTATGCCATACATCATATAAGGTTGGCATCATCTCATCAACACATCACAGACAGTGCAATGACTTCGTCTCTGGGTGCCATCTCTATGTCACTGCCTCCATAAGAGGATGGTCAATTTGTCGCGGTGCCCCTCCATGTTAGCATACTGAACAAGAGGCCATAGCCCCATCCTTCAAACTTTAATCTTCTTGCTCAGCTGTAAGGGGCCAATGTCTAATGATACTAAAACCCTCATCAATATAAATCTTCTTTCTCTCCAGGCCGATTGTAGCTAATGTCCAAGCATGATCATCTTTCATGTACAAGAAGTCATCTTCATGTGCCAATAAACTTTGAAATGCATGTCATGATGTGTTGGTAACAAGCATGCTAAAATAAATGACATACACGCTTATGTGCACCAATTTCACCTTAACTCAAAATCATCACAATATATAAATAGAAACAAAAATTCAAAGTACAAATAACCAGTCATGAAACTCAATTATTCAACATATGGTTATTTTCAATATATAGTTATTTTGGCGATCAAAGAAGGGGTGCAATGATGAAGGCGGAGAAAATTATAAAGCACGATTCATAGTAAAGGGATATGGTCTAAAAGAAGGCACGTATTTCAATAAGATCTAAATAGTAAAAAAGAATAGTTCTATTCAGTTTGTTATTACTACAATTGAAATCAGGATGACAAAATACATGCAACATCTTGAAGGCTATATGGAGAAAGAAAAGGTCTGTAAAATGGTAGTCAATATATATAAACGGTATGCTAAAGAATTTAAAATGAAAAACTTATGGCATGCAACCCACAAAAAAAATGGAACTTTGTAAAGATAAAAAGAATGAGTAGTTGTGGATATCATAGCAAAAAAAGCATATTAAGAAGGTAGATATTAACCAGTAACCACTCACCACTTAAACACATATATGCACATATACGATACATAGAGATGGAGATTGCATCTTCACACACTCATAACAAACATCGGGCTTTTAAACAACAAATTGAACATAAAAATGATATGACAAAGGAACAACCACATGATGTATACATGAGTTTCTTTACTTTTCTTTTTTTCTTGTGGAAATATGATTTATTCATTATCATTTACTAGAATTTGAGCCAGATATCACTCTGACAAATCGCAGTTCAGCTCTTAGAAAACTTGTAAAAAGGGAAGTACACTTTTTTTTTTTTTTGGTGAAAAGATTAACTTATATTGAAAGAGAACAAAATGTAAATACACAAAAAGAATGAGAAAAGATGGCAATCCACAAGTTGTGGTGCACAGAGATACCACATGGAAAATGAACAAGCTCAAAAAAAGAAAAAAAAAGAAAAAAAAAGAAAAAAAAAGAAAAGAAAGCGTATACTATAATCATCATACATGGAAATCTAAATAAACAAGCTCGAAAAAAAAAAAGGAAGAGAAAAACATTCAAACTCAAGATGGATGCGAAATAAGTACATGAGAACATGTGAATCGGCTTTATAGATACATAAATATCCCATGGTAAATTAACAAAAAAAAAAGATTGGGTGTTTAGAAAAAATAAAAATGAACATTCAATACACGTTTTGGGGTTATTTTATCCCCAAAATCCTAATCACGCAAATCTCATTTTCAATCACAATCAAATAGAAATACGAACATTTATAAGAGAACCAAAAACTCTACTAATAAATTTCATGTATTTTGGGGCTATTTTATCCCCAAAACCCTAATCCCCCAAATTTAATTTTCTATAAATTTTTTTTTTTATGAGATATACCTGATTTGATTGTGGTTGAGCAGGTTGGGCTTCGGCTTGACCAAAGATTGAGTGAGAAAAGTGCCGGCTTGGGCTTGGGCTTGGGCTTGGGCTTGGGCTTAGGCTAAGCAAAGAGAGTGCGAGAGAGAAGAACCTACTGAGCAGAGCTGTCCGATAGAGCAGCAAAATGGGGTTCTTTTTGCTTAAAAGGAGCCCATGACTTATACGGTATTTTGAACACCGGCCATCGATTTTTAATATTCAAAAGTAAAAATCCCTTGCCCGATATTTCGAACATTGAACAACAAACTTAAAACTTAAAAGCACAACTAGTTGATCGGTAAATCTAACACCGAACAACGTTTTTCGTTGAAACTTATAAATCGTACATGTCAGTTGTTTGGTTGGTGCTTATTGTAATTTTAAACAAACATGAACCCATTTGATAATTGACCCCCTAAATAATGTCAGTACATAAAAAAGACCCTAGAATTAGAGAATTTAAAACATTGCCAAAAGATTCTACGCTCTCGAGGGAGCATTTTATCCTTTCATTCTCTTGTACAAAACCTAATCTAGAAGTATTTTTGAGGACCGGATGCAACCACTTCAACCCGAGAAATATATTTAATAAAAATAATTTTTAAATATCATTCTTTATGAGCTTGAACGGAAAAATGCCCCAAGATTGAATTGAATGGTGAGATTACAATATTAGAAAACTCAAAATTCAAAATTTTCTTTTAAAATAACCAATCCACTAAGTTTTAGGTAGTTTCCAAAATTATATATAAAAAACTCTTACCAAGTCAATCTTGTGCTATATGCTTCTCCTGACAAAGTGTGGTAATAGTTTCAGACCCAACCCGGGGTTTAGAGGTAGAACCGATCCGGGTCGAGATATGGGTTCAAAAATTAAACCCAACGGGTTGGGCCTGGGTCCAATTTTAGACCCGAATTCTGATCGGTCTGCATCTCGTAATATTTTTTCGAGTCCCACTATAAAAAATACATTTACGCGTAGAAGAGCGGTTCAGGTCCAACCATAATATAAATCGGGCCTTGACCGGGACGGAATCACAACCGCCTCGCAAATTGGCCTCCAAGATTACGAGAGATTCCCCAAAGAGAGAGAGAGTGACAGTGCTTGCAGGCGAGTGAGAATTGAGAAACAAAAGTCGAAAAGGAACGCTGAGGAGGTGCGTTAGAGGGAGAAAATGCAGGCAATTAGTAGGTCCCTTGCAACTGGTCGTCAAAACCCTTGCATCCACAATGCAATCCGATGTTCTTCAGCATCGGCTGCATCTGATCTGAGGAAGAAAGTGGAATCCATTCTCGACACTCTCTCTCTAAAACCAGGTATTTTGTTTATCTTCATCACTGAAGCAACATCGCATGAGATGGGCCGTTAGTGTACCTGGAAATACTTATAGAACTGATCAGAAATTGTGGATTTCGTGATGATTCTTGGCTTCTTATTTTGATCGACTCCTTTTGGTTCTGTGTGAAACTAGGGATGTGTGTTTTCTTGGCACTTTATTTTCTACAAAGGAAATCTCTCTCTCTCTCTTCAGCCCCTGTGGGAGTTTGTGGATCAGTTTAACTCTGTACCACAGTTATTCTTGAGCAATTTGGGTTTTTTTTTTCTTTCTTAATTTTTGTTCTCTCGCTCTCCCCCTCTTTCTCTCTACATGTCCTCTGTGAATGTCTGTCTGGAAAACAATCTTAAGGACTCGTAATCCGGACATTGTCAAAAAAGGAATTTTTTATACTCATCGAATGACTTCTCTCTCTGGTCAAATCTGTTCTTTTGATGGTTTTTTACAATGCTTCTTATACGTAGCAATTGAATAGGTTGAATTAATGCATATGTGCTGCTTTCTGCTTTGACATGGTCTTATCTAACTCTTATTTTATGGTTTCTTCAATCAGAAATACTTATTTTTTTTTGAAGAAATATTAACTACCAGAAATACTTCTTTCACCAATGATGGACTGAGATTTACGTTATAGTTTCTTGAAAAAGTCCATAGAATTTCAAGAAAATTATTTAGCAATCAAGGAGAACAAGTTGTAGTTTTGATCTATATCAGAGCAGGTACATGTGTACTTATGACAATAACTATCGTATAGCTGCTATATAGTTTATCAGAACCTATCATATATATCTTAAAGTTAAGATTCTTTAATGAGGAGAGCTAGCCCGTGGATCCTAGAGCGTAGAATGTGGGGGACCTAGTAGAGGGTAGTTGATTTCACATCATAGAGAAACAAGACCGGACAATGGAACATTTGGGATTTGAGATAATAGATCAGGAAGGGTAACCGATGTTGTGATGGTTCAAGAGATAAAAATTTGGATTCCATTCTAGCCATTAACAGGGCATCAAAATATTCATTTGAACTTCTCTTTTTGTCATGGTAGGGAAGCTGGGTTGACTCCCCAACCTCAAGGTCGCGACGAAAAGCTTCTTTGAGTTGAGTTATGGGCTTGAACCCACAAAAAAGGGTGTCAAGTTTTTGTTTTTATGGGGACATGTTTAATATTGAAACCTTGATCTCCTTCATGCAAATTGGACATCTTATCATTGCACCGGAGGCTGATGTTATTCGATATGGCATTTTATGTACTATTTGATCCTGATGTGGAGGAAAGCATAAAATTATACATATGATTTATGAACTTCCTTTCTATTAGTTAAATTAAAGGAGTAGAAGGAGCTTTATCCAAAAAAAAAAGAAAAGAAAAACAAACAAGCAAAGGAGTTGGGGGAACATTGAGTGTCTACAATTGGTGCATATGGAATTTTAGGCAAAAGAAAGGATTGTTTTTGGAAAGTAATTGGTTTAACGTGGTGACTTTAATGGTTTTAGGTTCTCTTTAGAGAAGAATAGGGGTATCTTATGGTTTGCTACTCATATGATGGCTTCAACCATGCAGAACTTTAAAAACTTCATTGATAGTGATGGATTAAGTAACGTTTGATTTGGAGTGTCTTTCTTTTACATGGTCCAATAATTAGGAGTTGGTGAGAATGGGGAGTTTTAGGTTTCTTGTCTTTAGCTGGTAAAATTCCCAAGCCTATGTCAAATTATGGACCCCTTTTATTGGATATGGCAATGGGACATGGAACAAGGGTCCGTTACTTGGTGTGACGGTAAAAGGCTCGAGTAGCCAGCGCAAGAGCACAGGTTTGAGTCCTAAGAGTGGCCACTTTGTGCATTAGCCAAATGTTAGGACCGTTTCCAGCCCACCCCTCTCGGGACGCTGCTTAGGAGGGACCAGCACTGGGTTACAACCCTTTTTACGGCAATGGGACATGGAACCATGTCGGAGATTTCAACTAGACAACAAAAAACATTGGGCTCACAAAGTATCCCCATAATTTAAAAAGAAACAAACATTATACATTTGCAAGCCTCTTAATAATCTCTCACCCTAGAAGACTATCCAAATGCAAAAGAAGATAAATATCTGTGTGACTCTTGTCCTTAATTGTCTTCTTCTTCATTTGTGCAGCTTTTAGGTGGTTCTTAGTTTTGAATCAAAATCCTAGCATTCTCTCCCTTTGGAAAATCTACTGGTGACAGTTTCTTAGAAGTCCTAGTTTGCTCTTACCACCCACCATGTTAACAGGGGATCCTACTTATTGTAGTACTATAAAATAGAATTTACATTGGGAGTTTTTCTCCCTCATTCTCTCTAGCTCTTTTAGAGGTACCAAATTTCTTCAAAAGGAACAAAAGAGGAAACTAATTAGCCATTCCCATTTCCCGGTCATATGATTGATTGCACAAGATTTAAGGGGCCACACAAGCTGAAAAGTACTGGATACTGCACTAGGTATATGTGAGGAGGGTGGGCCTGAAAGTGCTCGGAGAACTCACTGAACTGCCTCGTGATAGAGACCTAGAGGCAATAGATGCTGAGGGCCCTGCAGTCGAGGATGGTGCCTGGAACTATCTTATGGTATAGCTGGTCAAGATTCTTCCCATTTGTTTTAATGGTAGCAATTTAAGATGATTTCATGTTTCAAAAGCAAAAGAGATTAAGAGAGATGCGAAATGGACTTAATTGATGCCATGGAAAGAATTGATCTATAATAGTAAATATGAGAAAGTCAAGGTACACAGAGGAACAAACAATACATTGGACATCTTAAACAAATGAACTGAGTCTACTCTGCTATTACTGAGTTTACAAGCATTAGTAGTGTAGAGGGACCAAAGTTCTTCAAAAGGAACAAAAAAGGAAAGTAATTAGCCATTGCCAGTTCCCAGTCATATGATTGGTGGAACAGGATTTAAGGGACCACACAAGCTGAAAAGTACTGGCTAATGCACTAGATATATGCAACAAGAGTTGGTCTGAAAGTGCTTGGAGAACTCACTGAAGTGAGGCAAGGCGATAGATATTGAGGACCCTGCAAACGAGAATGGTGTACCTAGAATTATCTGATGGTATAACTGCTCAAGATTCTTTCTGTTCGGTTTAATGATAGGAACTTAAGATGGTTTCATGTTTCAAAAGCAATAGAGACTAAGAGAGATGCAAAACAAACTTAATTGATGCCCTGGAAAGAATTGATCAATAATTGTAAATATATGAGAAAGTCTGCGTCGGTTGACGAAACCTAAATATTTGAGGAACAAATATTAAAAAAAAGAAGTTCCAGAGCTTAATATCAATGGACTAGAGAGCAAAGACTGAATAAAGACCTTAAAAAGAGCTTTAGGTTTCAGGTGATCCACAAGGTTTATATGAACTGCAACAGTGCCTCTACAGTACAGCTTCAATGTTGCTGGTGCAGAATTGAACTTTCTAATGCTGATCATAGATCTAGGGTTTCAAATCAAGAAGTAAGATTTTTTATCTGACGGCAAATACTGATTCTCCATAGAGTATTGAATTACTGATGGACACATAGTTATTTATTCTAGACATATGTGAGTTTTGGATTCATATATCTTGGATACCATGTTAGAATCAGATAAACTTGTGCAAAATTCTCATTTATGAAAAAGAGGGATTAATCCAATACACAAACCCACCTCCCTTAAAAAAAAAAAACTTCAAAAAAAAAATATTCCTATACACAGACACACACAAATGACTGAGGCCATGACAACACAACACATGAACTACCAGACTAAGTATGTAAATGAAATACATGAAATACACATGATTACATAAAAATGTATCTTACATAAAAATGTATCTTAACAAACTTAACATAAACTATTCCTAAAAAAAAATAACACATTTAACATAAACTAGGTCAAGGTTGGGTGTCCTTGAACTCTTTTAGTTGGGTGAAATTAAATCACTTATATTACATAGGCTTGTAGTGCCAGGTATTATCAAGGTTTAAAAAATGGATCGGTGACCCGGATTGTTCAGCAAAACCCGTGTCAGATCGGTGGATCGATGTGTCGGATTGGAGAATCGGCTGAATCGGCAAGTTTTTGCCCCAATTTTTTTTTCAAATAATCACTATAAACCTTTAAAAATGGTGTTCTTTTAGTTTCTAAAAGAAATTAGGAGTGGTGCATTATGTACTTTCAGTACTTTGTAAAAGTAAGTGAATACTGAGATGTTGTTTTCCTGTCTAGATATCTATTAACCATTCATGCATATGACTAAAAAAAAGAGCTTATAATAATCAAGGATATAAATACAAAGTCCAAAATGGGGCATATAACAGCAAAAAAACAACCTACTACCAAAACGAAAGGCAGTTTTGTTCTTGCATGTCATCGCGCTGATGCATCTCATTGAATTCTCTCGACAATTCATTGAGTCGATTCATGTACGCCTCAGAATCGTCGGTGCCAACCTAACTATACCAATATCCCTCATGGTTGGAGAACTGTAGCTCTCCTTGCTGGAAGTCCCCAGGGCTTTTCCAGCGTTCCTAATAGCACCCACTCTCTTGCTCACCCTCATATTCTTGCCTGTCCCCATCCTCTTGCTGCTTGATCTCGAGTTACGTATATCTTGGGTGGGATAAGGTTGCCTCAGAATCATAATTTCTCTTGTTTTCTCCCCTAGTCCATTCCTCTCCTTAAACACGTGCAACACCGCTTACATCCCCAACAAATTGCCCAAATGTTAGTCGGGAACCTGCTTCTACTCTCCCTCCTCTCTGCTCATGAACATCTTGTTTTTCACACTATTCACCGATTGCCTCGAGGAACGCTCTTTTGCCCAACACTCGAGGTTCTTCCTCCACCAACCACTGTTCGGCTATATATGCAATAAAATATCGCATCCAAGTCAATCGGGATGTAATTCTCAATCTTCCTTTCCAAATGTCATTGTCGGAGCTTTGAATTGTAATGAGTAAAGACAAGCTTATGAAGCCTGTCGGAAGTCAGCTGATTTCTTCTTGGGGTGTGTATCCCCTGGAAGGTACTCCAGCTCCACTCACATCCAGTAGTTGAACATGTCTGGGGGAGCTCCTTGATTGCGATCCTCTTTAAGTGAGGTGCATCTCCACCATGACACTCCCACCATTCACTTGAAATAAGATGTAAAGTATGTTGTAAGAAAGAGGCGAAATATTTTATAAAGAAAATAGTGTAAAAGAAGACGTAATTGCATACTAGATTACCTAGATCCATTGTAGTTCAAGAAGCCATCGCAAGTTTTCTTACAAACAAGCCTTCTGCGTCCCTATACATAGACATCTGTGCAAGGCATTATGCTTTAGTGCTTTAATTATGTGTTAGGTCCATCAGGTTAATGGAATTTTTATAGGCTACAACAATTGTTAAATGTTACCTCACTCAGTGCCTCTAATTGGGATCTACTGTTCCTCTCCAACCTCTCGATAATATTTTTCATGTTATAAGACCAAGTAACTAGCAACTCAATTTGAAATTGTTTTATTATTGTGAAACCATGATACTATAATAGATAAATCTGTCATGAAAGAAGACAATAATACGCAAATTTCAGCCACTAAGCTTGTCTTATACAAATTTTAAAATAAAAATTGCAACTCTAATTGGTCCCTTTTTATGTCCCTAATTGGTCCCTTTTTATGTCCCAAACTCGAAACACAACCAAATACAATACATTGCTTAAATACTTAAATACTTGTTTAAAACACTACACAACATACTTACTCAAAATTTTCTTATCACTTAGGAATTACATCATCACTTCATGTCCAAACTTCATCCTCATCGAAACCACAAGATTTCATATGCATAGTAGACTTGATCATGAGGAGCCAAATATAAATTCAACTTGCATTGTATGTGGCCAATAATTCAACATGGAATAAAATCAGAGACTACATTGACATACGAACAAACATATTCCACATATGACATGCTCAACTCCTCCATAGCACAAATCATTAAATAACTGTAAATTATAACAAATAAACATGCAAGCAATCATTTGGGAACCATAGGTCGAACCCTTTGTGCATGGGTCACGAATCAGACGTTTTAAGGACTTAATTTTGTCCCATAGACTAGAGCATGGAAGGTTTTAACAATCAAGGAGATCACTTCACTTTAGGAAACGTATAATCACTTTTATACCACTTAAGAAGGTTCAATTAGAGAGAGACATATGTTTGAGATCATAGTTCAAAAGGTTGAGAGAGATCCTACACAAACGGGTTAAACTATGAACAAACTACACAATATGGAGCATGGGAACATCAAACTTTTCTCAAGAACAAAGGTAATCACGTATCCTCTGTTTTTGATTCTCAAATATGATAAAGAACTCACTGATCTGATATAAAACTCATTAAGATGCTCAAAAAACTAGGGTAGAGAAAAACCATAGAAATCAAGATGTAGATGAAGGCAATTCAATCTACATTACACATTGTGGACCATGGAAACACAAAACTTTTCTCTACACGAAATGGTAATCATGATCCCCAGTTTTGTTTCTCAAATATGTAAAATATGCTCACTGATCTGATGCATACTCAAACTAATATTCGAAGAAAATTCTGATAGAAAAAGGCTATAGAAAACAAGGTATAGTTGAAGTATACTCAATCTGCTCAACACATGATCAAGGTATGGATTATACCATTAAATTTTAGCTCCAAAATCAATGAAACTAAGGTTTAAAATTGAAGTTCTCAAGTTAGGGTTTGATCCAACCTAATGCGAGATATTTATATTAAGTGATTTGATGTGAAGTGATCGTAGCTTTTGGCGCTCCTTATTTATGGCACATAAGAGGCCATAATCCTAACCACTCAGCCCTATCCAATCACCAAGATGTAGGGATGAGATTTGACATTGTTATCACCTCTTAAAACCCTAGGTTCAGCCCTTTTACACTTTGGTCCTTTGTGCCATAGAAAAATACCAGTTAAGTCCATTGTAGAGATTCCTTAAATGCCTATGATTTTTAATAAAATCATTAGATCAATTTATGGACAAGGGCATGTTCATTTTAGTAAAAGGTGACATCAAACAGCATGGTGGGGCATGGGGTTGTCACGTGGCCACCTTATGGCGACTCGAGTGCCACATGGCATCCCTATGGGATTTTCTAGAGTGGAATTTAAGGCAAATTTAAAAGGCTTACTTCGGTGTTTTAAAAATTCTGAAAATTCCCAAATATTCTCTAAATGACTTCTCATCAAAATAAAATAGATAGACCAAAGGTAAATGAGATCTCTAGGCTTAACACTAGTTATCAGAGTACTCCATTGGGCTAGTCCTGAATGATGGTCCACCGTTATCTAAAGCTGACCCAATGGTCATATGTTCCACAGTCTACAACAGAGACATAATTGGCCACATCAAAGTCACCCAACCAAAGATTTTTATCATCGCCTTCTGGATGGGTTACAGGTGCATTCCTATAGAACATACTATTTCCCTAATACAGGGGTCCTCTCAAGGCACATGTGCACTGGCTCTTTTAAGTCAGATTATACTATAGAAGAGTGGCATCCCATGTGACTGTAAGTGCACATGTCATTAAGTGGTCTCGTGTCAGGGTACAGACTCATGTCCCATAAGTCTTGACCATTCTATACATGGTCGATAGTATATTCTGAAATTACTCGAGTTCTATTGTACTCATTTTGTTCTCCTAGGCTTGACCAACCATCGCAACCATGAGGCATCCTAATCAATGTAGCCCTGACTTGGAGGTGACCTCACACTTCCTCGAGAGATTACACTATCAAAACGCAAACATTCATTGCCTCAAGTACTCGGGTATATGAATCTCGGCCCCAGTGAGCCAAGCACCCAGAGTCAATCTCTCTCTCTTACTCTCACTGAGAGAAAGACTATTGGCTTTAAGGCCTTGAAAGGCCACATAGCTAATATTTCACCCCCTCGATGACATGGGCAGGAATACTAGGCACAACTTATAAACAACTGGGGTTGCAGTAGAAACCAATATAATACAAAGATGGAGAAACCATGTAAATTGACATCGATGTAATATTTTAATCTAAACTTTCGAACATATAAATAGACATTTCACCTGCATAGTGGATCGAGTGGCCCAAATTGATTTTTCCACCTTCGTTTTATGATTTCTACTACTGCGGGGGAAAAACTATACTTTTCCTTAATAGATCTCTTCGCCCTCTCTATCCCTTCATAGAGGATTCCCATGATGGATTTTTGTCACCATCCACCATTCTTAATAGTGTTAATAAAGGAGCACTTGCAAAATCGATGTGGGCACACCTGGTCCAGAAAGATTATAGTTTCAACATTTCGTCCCTCACGGGACTTTGCAAGTTTGTCATGTGTCCACTCCTCACTAGTGAACATCCTCTTCAATACAGCTTTGCAATTGTACAATAGAGTTCATGGTCAGGTAGTCCGTTGCGAAGCGGGTGATAGTGGGTTTGACTAACTCCCTGTCGATATACTGTCTCAGCAAATAAAGGATCCTGGAGTGGTTGTAGATAAATTTTGTGATTAACATTGCTGGTGCAAGAGTCTCCTTCACAGTCTTGAGCTTGCCAATTTCCTCTAATATGAGATCAATACAATGGGCAGCACATAGGGTCCATTTACCAAATTCTTTTTTTTCCCATCAATTTTGACTCCGCTGAAACACAAGCGTTGGCGTTATCTGTAACAACCTGGGCCACATGCTTCTCGCCCATGTCCTCGACTATCTTTCCAATGGTTGCGCAATGAATTTCACTTTCGTTGTCACCGTAGAGACATCTCTACTGGACAAGAAGGTCGTACCACATGGGCAATAAACCAGAAATTTTATGCAGTCTCTTTGATTGACTTTGTCCAACCAATTGTCACTCATGATGGTGACACCCGTACTTTGCCAACTATCCTTAAGATCCACAATCCATTTCTTAGTATATTCTACCTCTGTATCCAAGACTGCCCCACTAGCTCATATGTTGTAGGAGGCTTCACCCCAGGTCTTGCTTTCCGATTTCAGCGATCATAGATGAGTGAAATGGGCTATTGGCTGCATTGAAGTGGAGCGCACTATTATACCACCATTTCCCTATGCCCCTTGCTATTAAATCACGTGCACCATTGATCATGCCTTTTAGGGTCAATTGTTGAGATTTATGCCTCGAGACGAATGAATCACCCTTAGCCATTGGTCTCATTGGCCTCATCGATCGACTGTGTGCTCCTCTCATGTTGGACAGGCCAGGAGTAACGTTCTCTACATCGTAGGACGAGGTTGCCCCACACCCCTCGACTATTGAACCGGCACCATGTGCCCCTCTGCTAGGCCCTCCATACAATGCTTGGGCCGGGCCCACCATACATGATCGGGCTGGGCCCCTCATACATCTTTGGGTCGTGTCATCCATACATGCTCTGGCCAGGCCCTTCATACATGCTCTGGCTAGGCCCTCCATACATTCTCGGACTGGCCCTCTGTGCATATCCATCCCCCTCTCCTGTTGGTGCACTTCTTTTAAGCTGGGTCTCATTGCATCTCCTTGTCGTGGTCGAATCGCTTGTCTGGATCTACCCCACCTGATGGCACATATAAGCTTGCGATCTCCTCATTCATCTTCTCTCTTACTATCTTCTTACCCTTATGTGCCTTGAGGAGAGCCGCCATCTATCTCCTTACATCGGTAGGTACATTGTTGCATGTAGCGACCTCCCCCCAAACCCCTACCAAATGTTGTTTGAACCGGTTTATGCTACTAGTTATGACCTTTTTGGCAATAATTACATATTACTTTGTCTTTTCTGTTTAGATCAACTTTGATCCCATGCTGCCATGCAGGGTCATCCTTGGAATTGGACATCATGATAATTGTGGAGTATGCAAATGGTCAGAAAAAATCATACTGAATGTTCGATTAGACTGTGAAAACTATTTTCCCATTTTTTTAAATTTTTGAGAAAATGTCATGGAATTTTTGTGACCCATTAATGTCACTTGAGTCGAATGATATCCGTGCTTTGGGCATCAAACCCATAATATATTTTTTCATTTAAAAGTTATGTTCTCATTACAACCAGTGATCTATCTTGAGTTCCGTCTCAAGTTCTAGATCACTCTTTTACCACCAGTGCTTGCTCAAAGGAGTCAAAGGGAGATCACGTATGTTTTTAAGTTGAGTGTGCATGCATCAATATAAATTCCAAATTTGCATTCCAAGTTAGTTATTATAAAAAAGCAAGTATTCTCGCATAAATCAAACTAGGGTATACTATGAAGTGAGCATAGAACATCACATTTTTACAAATATTCCACTCAAGAATAATTTAATTAGGCCTCAAGAGCATACATTTTATTGCATTAAAAAATTGACAACAAAATTGACAAGTACAAGTTTTTTTTCCATGATAATTATACATTCATGACATAGAAATGAATATAATTACAAAAAATAAAAAAAAATGTATTCTTATTCTGAGAGAAACAAGAACCACATATATTTGTCAAAATCTCTAATTTTATTCAGCAAAATATTTTAATTATAAATTTAATCTATAAACAAATATAGACTGAAAATAAAAAGGAGAATAACATGGGTTTGGATTTTAAGGGTCAACCCCACCTCTCTAAAGCACCCCCCAAATCTAGCAGAGGCCTGAGAAGGAAAGAAAACCAAGAGAATTTAAACTTAAACGTAAATTGAGAGAAGTTCTATTACTATTCGCCCCCTAATTTATGCGTTATTGAAATAAACAAGGGAAAATAGCCTAGTTTAATTCCACAAAACACCTTTTAATGAGGAAAATTTCATCAGAAGGCACCCCAAAACATGAGCTATTGAATATATGTTATTACTTTCAATTTTAAAAATCCCATAAAGGGCATGCAATCATGGGTTAGAATAGTTGTCATTTTAGGCTTCTTTTGATAAATATAAAATGTTAAGAAATTCTTACATAAACCCCCATTACTAAAGTTTCTACATATACAGCCTACCAAAAATTTTGTTATTAAGCCCAACACCTTGTTACTGTTCATATGTATTCATGCCCATGTACAATTTTTTGGTGATTTGGGATGAAAGTGTCCCTCACATCAAATGCATTAAACTAAAAGGATATTTCTTGTTTTAATTACATATCAAGAACATACATTTTAGTGCATTAAAAAATTGACGATAAAATTAAAAAATACAAGTTTTTTTCCCATGAATATTCATGACATAGAACTGAATATAATTACGAGAAAATCGAAAAAAATGCATTCTTATACTGTGTGTATCAAGAACATATATTTGTCAAAATTCCTAATTTTAATCAGCAAGTTAATTTAAAAGTAATTACTTAAAAAACCCTAAATTGGATTTTAAACCACATAGCATTTCAAAAAATATATATATAAAAAAAAACAAAATAAAAAATCATGATACTATTGGATCTGAGAATTAGAGCAATTAGGATCAAAATGCATACCTCAATTGGATTTGAATTGAGTTATAATGATCGGAAATCAAGGTTTTCGAGATCGTTTGAAGAACATGATTTCTTGAAAAATCGACCACCACACCTTGCTTGATCACACAAATAAGCACCACGATCATCTGAAGAACACCATTATCTTCAAAAGGCCTCTAATATCATTCAAAATAGTGCCAAAAATCGATTGAAATCAACAATTTGGCGAAAAAAATGGATCTTGTGAATTGTTCTTCAAGAAACAGTGCCGAAAAATCGATTTCTTGAAAAATTGAGCTACAATAGTTGCTTAACTATACAAACAAGCTACAAAATCTTCTCAAGAACACCATTTCGAACGAAACCCTCTAATATCAATCAAAATAGTTCCAATTTGGCTTGAAATCGCAAGAATGGCAAAAAAAATTTTGTCAATTGTTTTTGAAAAAATGTTGCCTGAAAATTGATTATGTGATTTTTACATTGCGATGCAATTGTTTATAATGCTTGAAAAAGCTTGCAAATGCTCAATAATACACTGATAAAGCCTGTGAATGCTCAATAATTCAGCAAAAAAAGGTGAAACCCGTGACATCAGCAAAGCGATTCCTTGTAGGTAATCTGTCGGATCCCTTTTTTTAAGCAAATCCAGGGCAGCTCTACTGATACCCGATCCAGATCAGATCGGCATTTTTTTTAACCTTGTGTATTATTATTAATGTGCCAGATCTTAGTCCTGGTCAGACTCTTGATGACTTGTGCTCCACATTGAGAATTATGAGAATAACAATCTTGATCAATCATCATCATAAAGCCTTTTCCCAACTAATTGGGGTCGTTACACGAATCTTGGCCTACCATTATATACTCTGAACCATTCTGCTCTAATATATGTGATGAAATCATACCACAGTCTTTATCAATATTTGACTGAAAAAAAGATCATTATACAGTTGGTCCATTTTAGTTATTGGGTTATGATTTTGAGTCTTGGACTTAATACCATATCAGTCCAGCAGTTACAAAGTGAAACTAACTAATATTAATTCAGCAGAAAGCCAGAGAATGACTTGTATACAACTTTCCCTAACAGAGAAAATTTACAAAAACCTCACAATATATAAGAACCGTTAGATCCCAATACACTCCTCAAATGGGGTTTTCTCAGTGAGGACAGCATGAGAGATTATTTGGACATGGAGTGTTGAGCAAATGGAGTTAAAGGAAGAAAGCTGTAGAGATATAAATCTTCTTCCAGATGCTCATGTTCTAGTTCTCATACGAAGATTGTTAACATATTTTGGTGGAATGTTCTTATACTAGAATGCCATGGTTCTCAATAATGGCCAGATGTGGGGTGGTGCTACAAATTTCTGGGAGCATTTTTCAAATATTTGACCATAGGAGGAAAGTGAAATGGAGTTCCATGGAATTCAAGGCTTTATGATACTCACTTTTCTTCATTGCTGTATGGTTCTTTTGGAAGAGTGTAATCATCAGCAGCAGGAAGGAGTAGCAGGAAGGAGTGGCTTTGGGAAGAGAGGAACTTCTGTGTATGATTGTTTGTTTCATAAAAAAGTCGGCTTTAGTATGGGCTTGAATGTTTCATGGAAGTGAGGAACCTTGCCTAAATCTTTTGGGGATCTTTTCTTGGAGATGGCGCAGCACCTAGTGTATGAGGTCTGTGGGATTCCCCCTCCAGTGGATTGGTGAAATTGAGTATTGTTGGATCTTGCACTGAATTGTAGAGAGGTAGTCATGGCATACAACATTGCTTACAGGTGGCAGTATAAAGAACATTAAATTGCGGAGAGGTAGTCGTGGCATAGATGCTTGAAGCAAGAATGGGCAAATTTGTCCAAACTACCTGATATCTTTATGACTTCTTTGGATTCACTAACAATCTTTTTGACTTGATGAAGTATTCAGCTATTATCATCGTGTCGTGATTTATTTGTTGGAGCTCCAAGGAAAATTGCATGCATTTTTATCAAAGGTTGACCACGTAGAGGTGGGGGGATTATTTCCCCACTGTTTGGGGTGAATTTGTGTCCCCTGATATTTACATGAACAGCCAATGGCCTAAACCATGCTTTGGGCAAACACCCTCCTAGTTCCATGCAGTACTGTCTGGGTCACTTAACATTCTGTTTAATAATTTTCCTCTTCCCATTAGGAAAAAATGGGGAATATCTTTCTTTAACAATCTCCTTGACAGGTGGAATATTAGTACAAAACGATGGTGATAGTGACATTGGGAAGCTTATCATCGAATTGGCAAAAGAACGTAAATACCAAACACTCAGCATAGTTGCAGACAAGCCTGAGTGTCCAGAAATAATTGAAGAGTTGAAAGCCCTGGGTGCGGATATTGTGGTTCCAGAAAGCTACACAAAAACTTGGTATTGTTTCCTCTCATTAAATTTCATATGGATTACTGTTGTCATATAAATCAATGAAAATTATTTTGTCTGTACAATTTTAGATGTTTTTTGATATACTGGATGAAAACATGGCAACTTATGAGAAACGTAAATCTCACTGGGCCCTATATTTCTAGTTTCAAGAAATTAAAACTTGAATATTTGGAAAACCTTGATCACAATCGTTTCTTTGACATTGTGATTATCAAAAAGAAAATAATCGAATCTATGATGTCTTATGTCCATTAAATACATGGGACAGTTGTTTGTGCATATTTTGATTATGATTTATTGCTGAGAATCACAGTCTTCTTGTATGGAAACTATCCAAGGAAATGATTTTCTGTGCCCGTGTGCACAAGTCATTAGTGATGGTTCTGGACTCAGCAATCCATATCAAAGGTTTCTATAATCTGAAGAAAACATGATTTTTTCCAATTGGTCCATTGAATGCTGGAAAGAATTATTCTTTGATGTACTTTGGCAGTCCATGTTGTTGCCACCTTTCCTGTGAGTCTTTTTTGTAAATAGAAATGATGTTAAATGTGGTGAGACTACTCTATTTGATATAAGACTTGGCAGATTGAAGCTAATCTAAATAGTGAATGTTTTGTTCTGGTTCAAAATTTATGGTGAGTTATATTAATAATCTTTTAATTAAACAAGCATATGTTCTATATCATCATCATCATCATCCGATCCTTATTCCAACTATTTGTGTCGGCCACACAAATCTTGTTTCGCCATTCTGCTCTTCTTAGGAACATACTCTCAGTCAGACCATAATTGACCACGTCTTCTCACTACTTCCCATAGTTGTTGGAGGCGGGAGCGAGATTAACTGAATCGCCCTATAGTGGAAGCTCCTTGGGGTTAGGATCGGCGTCCGTACAATGAACAGGACAAAGAGCAAGATCCTTAGGTGTATGGGAGCGAGATCCACTATCAATAGGTTCGATGTTTTCACTAGCAGGGATCTAAGCTCCACTATAATGAACAATGAGGTTGTAAGTAGAGCTAGTACGAGTTCTCTTGGTTACGGAATCAAGGTTTAAGTATGTCATATAATGGGGTTCCTCCTGTTCTAATATTGGGATTCTTAAAGTATAGAAATCAAGGTCCTTAGCTGATTGGCCCCGGGGTCCGCAAGTGCCATTTACCAGGGATCCCTTATCAAGTGCCCCCCCGCCTTTAACAATGGATTTATCTATTTTTGCAGAATAACAACAAATTAATTATGTAGCTCTATAAGTCGGTCCTTCTTATGACCACTACATCGTCAGACCATGACACCAGTTTAGTAGGCACCATTCCCTTTGAGTCCCAGACAATCTAGAATCTTGCCACTCAAGAGTCATCTTCTTCGAATGTAGTCTCTTTTGCTTCCATTGTTTCTCAAAGGCTGGCTCTCCGAAGGGGCAAGAGGACAAGATGAACTACTCTCTCTGTCTCTCTCTCTCTCTCTCTAACTGATGTAAAAGAAGCTTTTTAAAGTTTGAAATGAAAGCATATGTTCTCATCTCACAGCTGTAATCAGATTTAAGATTCTAAAACAATAGAACATTATAAATAAATGAAATATATATTTTCACAACTAAGAGGAATGGCTTACACAATAGGACTTAATATAACAATAGGTCACTCTAGACTATGGCTAGTTCAAATTAAGAATCTCAAATTATGGAACTTCGTGCTATACGAAAACCACAAACATGGAACCCAAGATTTTAATATACCAAAACCTTTGACCATGGTTGATGGGAGCAGGGATTTATTTTTAAATGGAATTGGATTCCACTGATGGATGGAACATGGTCCCTTTTTTTGGGACTGAGATCCCAAAATCGAAAAAGGGGTCGCTACAAGATCTCTTGTAGGAACTTTGGGATCGAGGTTCCAAAGCGGGATTGTCACCCTACCCACAAGGATCCTTTAACTATGCTACTTCCATCCATATCCTATTGGGCCATCCCCTTACCCGTTTAGAGCCCCAAATCAGCCTTCCTAACTGTTGTTGTTCTAAGTCGACACTGCACATGGCCACCTAAGTCTAATTTTCCCTCATCTTGTCGCTTATTGAAGCTACCCCTAAGTTCCCTGGGATGTATTCATTCCGAATTCTATCCATTATTGTTTTGCCACTCATCCATTACAACGTCCTCATCTCAACTACACTCATTCTATAGATAATGTTTTTTCTTGACCGTTCAACATTTTGTCCCATAAAGCATGACTGGTCTTTATTTTTTTTTGAAACTGTAGTATGGCGGGTCTTATAGCCATCCTATAGAACTTCCCCTTCTGTTTTATTGATAATGTGATACGACTCCAGATGCACATCTCTATAATACATGTGCTTTTTGTATATTGCCATGGGAACACCGCTAATAAAGACTCTAGAAGGGAAGGAATACTCCGGTTTGCATCACAAATAAAGGGTGTGGAAGAAATATAAATTTACCTTAACCCCCAAATGGTTACGAAGTGATTCTCTCTGGAGAGGAATTTATGCAACTTTAGTCGTCATACAATTGCAAAAGGTAAATGTGCTACAAAGGGGATGTACTTATTTTAGCAAAGAAGCTTAAATGTGTGATGATAGCAAATAACCAAGAAATAATAGCAATGTATTAGTCAATTAGTCAAGACTAAAAAAAAAAACAAAATGCACAAAGAAATTGGTGTTTTTTTTTTTCCAATAAAAATTGGCACTAAACCTTCTGAATCTTATTCTAATTTTTCTTGATAACTGAATTTCATAGGGGTTCTACGGATCCCACAACTGATGCGTCGAACTCCAGTTTTATTGTTATTGCTTTATTCATGAGCAACTGAACTTTGGAATTTGTCTCAATTGTGTCATTAGCTGAGTAATCCGTCATTAGAATTCGCAATATGAGTGTGTTCATTCCATATAAAGATGACTTAACGAGTTCTACAGAAAGGTGTGTTAGGACATCTCCATCAGTCTTAATATTGTTTCATGTTGATAATTTGATATTTCTTGCTATGTCAAATTTACGCTTCAGGTATTTTCTGGTGTGTCCATATGTGTGTTGACATGTCATACACGCCATCCAACAGTTCATAGATTTGTCACTAGATGTGTCTGGAAATATTTGATGTCAGACTAAGTGGCACATGTGAGAGAAACATTTATGGGCTAAGTCTAGTTTGGGGCTGTTTATCCTCATGCGTTTACTATGATTCGATCATGAGCCCCACTTCTTACTGAGAATGAAATCTTGTCAGATCTTTTGTTAGTAAATATAAAGTGATAAACAATTAAAAGATAATCAAAACTTATCGGTTTTCTTTTTCTACTACATGAAGGTGGCCTGAAATTTATTTATCTCCTTCATTGGTATTTAAAAAACCAGTCAGTGTTATTGAATGTCTTAGTTTTATGCACCCTGTGGAAAATAGGAAAACTAACCTTTAGAAAGAGGTCTCTCTCAAACTAGTCTCCTCCCCCTCTTTAGAAACGGAGTAACAATTATTGGTCTCTGAGAGAGAGAGAGAGAGAGAGAGGGATGCCCACATTCGTGAGATTTGCCATTTTCAAAGACAATGGTATATTCATCACAATCTCCCAATGATATTATTTTGTGCTTTCCTAGAAATTTGTAATAGTTCCATAAATCTTAACCATAGCAGAAATCTGTTAATCTTTGAAAACCAGTGGTCACCAATCGTTGAGATTAAATCCTTAAGGAAACAAGCTCATACATTCTGGATTTGAGTGGGCGCAGGTATATGAAGCGTCTGGTGAGAGAACTGAGTCCACCTGCTGGTTTGAATCTGAGAGAAGATTCCCAAGCTACTGCTGTGGCTAGAGCTGTGGCAAATAGCGGTGTGTTTCTCACTTTTGGCAAAAAGCTTCCAAAATATGTTGATTATGGGGGAGCTGTCCGGAAGCCGGTGGAATGGACTGCTTTTCTGAAACACAAGAACTTGAAGGTGCACACTATATAACCCATCCTCTGTGTGTGTGTTTGTGGACCTTCTCTCTCTCACTGTGTATTTGTGGACCTTTATGGTTCATTTTGTATGAATAATTATGAAAATTGTAATAGCTTTTGAACTCATGTCTATGGGTTCCCAAATGAGATCCCCCAATATTTATGTTCAGACAAAGGCTTTTATCTCAATTTCTTCTTCATATTTCCCGGATGAATGGTTTGAATAATTATGTCGTTTTGAAGCGTATCATGGAATTAAACCTGAATGTGATTTCAGGGTTTAAAGCTTTCATATCTCTGTCGTTTCTGGTTTTCTTTTCTTTTTATTTCTGGTTTTCCATCTCTTGCATATTAGTACGGATGATAAACGTTCAGCATCGGTATTCGAATCCTATACTTAACAAAGTTTTAGTATCGTTGCCCCAATCTTGAGACAAATATTCCATACTGTGGATAATTTTTTTTTTACTAATCTAAATCACTTTAAAATTGGATAATTTATTATTAAAAAATAAGCGAATTCAATAAAAATATCAAAAAAATAATTCATAAAAAATAAATATACAAAAATGCCCCTGAAATTTTTAAGGGTATTTTGATCAATTGTTTTTAATATTTTTATTAGGTGTGCCTTGATGAGAAGATCACATGTTTCAAATTTCATATGATTTAGATTTATAAAAAAAAAAATTACAATTCAAATACAAAATGCACTTATGACCGTCAGATCTATCCAGTTTCAATATTGGTCATTGGACTTATATTATTCTATCAGTTCATAGGTTGATAGGATCTTTTCTCTCTCTCTCTCTCTCTCTATATATATATATATATATAGGATATTCTAAACTTCACAACCGTTCAAATTACAAAAGTTCAAGATAGAGAGAGTTGTGAAGGGTGGATTTATTAATTTTGAAATCTATTTTTTTAAAAAAGTTACTTTTGTGGGGTAATTTTGTAAATATTACTACAAAATAAATGGTACTTTTGTCATTGCCAAAAATTGAAATTTTAACTAAGGGGCCGTTTGGATACTTAGAAATACATTGTCTATGAAATATATTACTGACGTAATACATTACTGCATAATACATTATTTGTAAATGGATTGTTACCATTTCGGTAGTATTTAGATGCAACCTGGGAAATACATTGTTATTGTTTGTCTATGTCTGGAAGAAATATAGGAAATGCATTACCAATATTTTACCAGCACGTGCCTATAAACTATCATTTCTTTTCTTTTTGTCACAAAATTGTACTAAAATGCAGAATTATCATTTCTTATTTTTTTGTCACAAAATTCTACTAAAATACTAAATTAAAATCATCATCACACCATTCCAAAAAGATTTTTAATAATAACATTATCACCATTCCAAAAATATTTTGAAATAATAACTTGTACCATTTTATAGTCATGACACTATTTCCTACTTATTTTTAAGTGCCTTTGGTACTTATATGCAATTACATGTTTTCTAACATGACATTGGTTTCAACATGATAAGTTATTGAAACAATATGATTGGAATAACATGATTTTATTATGATAAGCTTTATTTTTATTTTATTTTTATAGAAGTATTTCAAATGTCTCTTTATATAATTTCAAATAAATAATAAATTTATGATACTAAATTCAAAATTTATAAGGTACGAGTTAAAAAATAGGAAGAAGTTCGATTAGTAAACTAGAACGTTTAGTAATTGCAGTATAAAATTTTGAGGCATTGGAAGAGACTAAAGATGTATGTTATTTCAATTGAGATTTTAGTAATCTCTTATGAGGATTATGCTGTAAATTTTCATTATGATTGTGTTGTGTAATTTATCATTGATTACTGATCTTTCTTTTTATTATTTTTGTTTTATATGACACTCATGTCTTCAGATGAGGGGACGAGCTTAAAAAGGGAGGGATCACATTATATTGTGTAAACTTTTTTATTATGATTGTGTTGTATAATTTATCATTGATTGCTGATTTTTATTTTTATTATTTTTGTTTTTATATGACAGCTCATTCCTTCAGATGAGAGGAAGAGCTTAAAAAGGGAGGGATCACCTAGTTATTATGAAGAGAAAGGGTTTAGAAGATTTTTTTAATCAGGGATAGGGTCAAGGTTTCAAAACACACTAGGCGGCCTGCATGGCGCCCAGCGCCTAGGCGGGCGCCTAGAACCTCGAGCTCCTCGCGGTGCAAATTCTTAGTTTTTTTTAATATATTTGTTATTCGAATGCACAGATATGCATATATTTGTATTTGTATCAAAATTTGTAATTTATTCCAAAATTTGAACCATACAAAACATTTAAAAGTCTAATAGGCTACTGTAAGGTTTCCAACTCTCAAATTCAGAACTTCTCCATATTGGTATATTCCATATCCATAAAATAAACCATAATAACATCCAAGATTCCAAGTCACCAACTCTCCAAGTCATCAACAAACTGACTTCCAAAACTATAGAAAAACCAGCAAACCACACAACGAAATAGTCCAAAATGGCAAAAAATTACAAACCACATAACTAAATAAAAATCGTTCAAACTCCAAATGTCTAAAGCCCAAACCAAGAGGGTGCAATAAAGTATTAAAGTTACTTCAAAAGAGGAGAGAAGACAATCAAGACATCAATAAGAATCAGAATCATCATCGTCATTGCCTTCCTCTGCATCAGAATTGAGGCCGTCATCATCAGAATCATCACCTTCTTCAACATATTCCTCTTCTTCTAGAGATTCTTCTGAATCTGCCTCTTCTTCCTCTATCTCCCTCCGTGAAGTGCTAGCAAAAGAAGTTGCTCGAGTGGCCCTCCTAGGATCAGAAGCTTGCTCTGAAGCCTCATCGACCATTTCTCATGTCAAACCCTCCCTAGGGAAGACCTCCTCAATACCAGGGTCACTAACTAGCCAATCTAAAGCATTCTCCATGTCTTTCGAAGAGATAGGGTCCTTCTTTAGTTGGTTTTTCTTCTTCTTGAGCCTTTGATTCTCTCTAACAAAAACCAAGTCATTAAGCTTCCTTTGCTCAAGCCTATTTCTTCTCTTTGTATGCACCTATAAGGAAATATAATGCATAAGTAACTACTATAGGTTTATGATCTTCTTACCTTTTATGAATCTATATTACAAAATGAATATGAACTTATAAACAAAAAAAGCATATAAAATTTTATTCCTTTAAAATAGTAAAATACCATCTTAAACAAACTCCAAATGCGCTCACAACCAGAAGAGGTAGTTGTCAAACTCAAGATCTGCATAACCATCTTCTGGAGGTTTGGAGCGCTACGCCCATGGTGTCTCTACCATTGGGCTGCAATATGTGGGCAACATTTATAATTAATTTAGGTATTTAACGTTATCAGAATTTGAAAGAAAATTATAAATTTATATTTTATAAAACAAAAGTACATAAGTCAAAAGAATATTACCTGGTTCGTCTTTATTTCTCTGCCTTAATGCCATATCTTTCCCAAATGACATCAAAGAACACTTATACGAAATTAGCTCTACAATTGATATCTTATCTTGGATATTTGGATTAGGAACTAATTTATCAAAACACGCATTAAAACCATCCATAATTACCCCTTTTGATTCAATATCTGCATCTGCCTAAAAGAATTTGGGGTTCAAGTAGTTCCCCACTGCATGCAACGGTCTATGGGCCTGCCTATCCCATTTATCATATATAATCTCCCAAATTGGGGAATACTTCGCTGCATCATCGCCCAAATTCTCTGCAATCTCATTCTTAGCCCTTTCCATTGCATCATATATAAAGCCCATGGAGGGCTTATCAACATCAACCAAATGCGAGACCTTCACTAAGGGAATAAATACTAATATCGCATGCTTCCCCCCACGCAAAACATATTTCGAAAGAATAATATCTCATGTCTTCTTTCCCTTGGCATCTCTAGACCACTTACACCTACTCCACTCCTCTGAAGCAAACATAGACCTTAACGTGATCCTCCTTTTATACATGCTAGACTAAGGTAGGCAGTGGCAAATCGAGTGACCCCAGGCCTCACTAGCTCTCTCTTTTTTGTAAACTTGCGCATCATGCTAAGGGTAAGTATATGACTGTATATGAAGATTGTAACCTTCTTAGCCTTAAAAATAATTCCTTTAATACGAGGTAATTCACCAATTGCCTCAAGCATAAGATCTACGAAATGTGCAACGCAATGAGTCCAAAATATGCGAGGCCTCTTTTGTCGAAGCAAATGACTTGCAGCTAGATTGGGAGTAGCATTATCTGTGACCACTGAAATTAGATATTCATCCCAACCTCTTCAATACCCTTATCAATGGAAGAAAATATATAATGCGCATCATGAACATCATTGGAAGCATCAATTGAGCGCAAAAAAACTGTGCCCGTAGGACAATTTATTAATAAATTCATGTTACTCCTCCTCCTCCTATCACTCCACATATCTGTCATCAAAGAAACCTCAAATTTAGCCCATCACTCCTTATGAGTCTTGAGATATTCATTAGTGTACTCGACTTTTTTCTTCAGTAGTGACTCTCTAATCTCATAAGGAGTTGGAGCTTTCAAACCTGGCCCAAATTGTCCAATTGCTTCCAACATTGTATGGAAGCTATTCAAACTTGCAGTGTTAAAAGAAATGCCTGCATGGTAAAACCACCGAGCAATATACTGAATCACCCTGGCTCTATCTTCCCTTTTAAACCTATTTTCGATTGTCACCTGTTTTTTCCCCTTTCCCTTACCTCTCACTGTCTCAGGGCTAGGTGTAAAGAAACTATCTCTAGGCCCTCTCGTACGAGCCTTCTTAGACCCAAAAGCCCTCTTGGCCTTAGAGCTCTGAGTGCAACCATGGCTACCTTTTCTTCCCCCTCTTCATCATTATCTTCTTCAGTTTCAGTATTATCATAAAAAATATGAACCCCTTACTTTAATTCTGCTATATCCTTTTTTTTTGCACTTTTTTTACTCTTTTCAGCTTCAATGTACTCTAAAATTTCTTTATTTACAAGATCTGAAACTTTCTTACATGGGGTGACATCACCTCTAATATCAGCAAGATGTTTCTTAAATCTATCTATGCCGGCAATAGAAACATGTCCACAGAAAGTGCACATAATTTTATTTATGTCATTCTTATCCGGGTTAACACAATATTTCCATCCTGAATCTCCACCCCTAGTAGACCCTGCAGAAGACATCTCAAATTGAAAAAATAAATCTCAAATAAAGATTACAGACTGACATTTTCTACCCAATCTCTGATCTTCGATGTTGGCTATCTCAGTCGAGCTACGAATTAACTTAAAAGTCTTCCAATATCACTAATAGCACCCTTAAAATAATTTCAATTAGAAAAACAAACTTTTTCAATCCACAAGAAGTATTTTCGATTCTCAGTAATTGCTTTAGATTCTCACAAGAAGTATTTTCGATTCTCAGCAATTGCTTTAGATTCTCATAAATAAGTTTAAAATTGAGGGTTTTTTGTTTTTTTTTTTTCAGTTGGGTTGAAAATAAAGCCCCTAAACTTATTTTATACAAACTTAGGGGTCAAAATGACCCTTTTTGCCTTTTTGGGAGAAGTTAAAAAACAAAAACCGTAAACTGTGCTGGGTGCCCGCCTAGGTACAGCCGCCCATGTTGGGGGGCCCAGGTCCAGGCATGCGGAAAAAAGTTTTTGGGCACTTAAGCGCTGAGCGGTCCGTTTTTTTAAACATTGGATAGGGTAGGCAAAAACGCACGCGAAAGATTTCCCAAATTACGTGTCACTCTCGTAATATATTTTTCACCTATCAGCAACGTAATGGATTTCCTTACTTTTGGGAAAATCTCATGAAATCTCTTTCCATTTCCTTATGATTAAGTGTACCCAAATAGTGGAAATATCATAATTCCTTGTAATCTATTGTCACGTAATAGATTTTCAAATACCCAAACGGCCCCTAAAGGACAATGGCACTCTACAAATAAAGTTTGAAGACACTGACTTCCAAAATACCATTGTACTTTTGTGAAAGTTTCGAATTTGTCCTTGCTTAATGGTAAAGTTACCTATTTAAATATGTTTTTAGTAAAAAATAATGATTATTTTGATAAATACACCCATCATAACTTGAGCCTTTGAATTTTGAGAGGTTGTTAACTCTAGACAATCCATGTAAAACAAACTATATCAGTAACAAGTAACCAAGAAAATTTCACATTATTATCTGATAAAATAATATAGGCTCATAAGAGTAAAAGTTATAATTATTTTACATATAGGACTCATCCAAATAGCAATTAAACCACTAACTAGGTTAGAATTAAATACCTCTATTTTAATATGCTTAAGGGATACTAGACATAATGGGTTTTTTGATTCCTCACTAAGTATGATAGAATCTAGTTTATGTAGTGGACCTATCTATTTTAACTGTTTTCCAGACTATTCTATATCATTAAATGATTCAAATATATTAAAGGTATTATCATTAAATCTTAAAACTCAAGGGTTTGACATGATTCCAGGATCACAAAATATCGCTATAGTATATCGCATATATTATAAAGTAATGAATACTTTATGTCCAAATGCCATATAAAAGCATACAAAGGCAAAACTACTTTCTTTCAAACAAACATAGAAAAATCTAATGTAATAATTCCAAAAACCATACAATGGTCAGATATTAGATTACCAGAATCATGGAATATACAAAATGAAAACCAACATTTAAAGGCACCCAGTCATAATATTCCTAATAGAATTATAGAACATACCGATGGAAAAATAGAAATACAGTTTCCAAATCAAATTATCACACGGACTAGGGATGATACTAGTATCAATCAAAAACCGAAACCTCTTGAATCATCCAGAAATTCTACTTCAAGTAGTATAAATCCAAGAATACAAAGTATATTACGAACGAGAGATAATATAGTCATTCCCCAACATCAATCCACAATAAAAACTGAACCTGATCCATCAGACACAGAAATGGATTTTCATATCTTAACTCTTACTGTTTCTAAAAAAGAATCAAAACAATGGATAGAACAGGATTATATTTAAGACAAAAATAAAGACAAGAAATTGGTATTTGAAAAAATTTGAACCTAGACTAATAGAGTTATTCCATAAAAAATATAATAAGTTATATAAAACTAAAACTTGCAAGATAGGGTTTTTTACTTGGTTAAGAAATATTTTAAAAGAGAAAACTGTTAAAGTTCCTAATTTTGAAATAAATACAATAGAGAAACAATGCACCACCTATAATACCATAGAAGGTACTAATATTACTAGTATACATCGTCCAGAACGAAGTGTTATCATAAAAGGGACAAACAAGGAAGGAGAAAATTCTCTTGTATCAGAAACCAGAGCCACTCCCTATAAAATAACTATTGGAGAAATAATTCATAGAACTGAACTAATTCCCTATATTATATAACAAAATAATTATACCAATTTATTTATGCAATCAATAGGAAAACAAACTTTAAGAATATAAAATATGATTAGACCAAATCCTATTCAAGAACCGAAAAAAATCCTTATTTATTTAAACCACCTCTCGAGTTAAATAGAGAAAAATTTCACATGGGAGAAACTAATACCAATCTAATGGACCAATTGATATCAAAACTATCTGAATTAGACATAAAAGATTTGAAAGGGAAATCAAAAATACTTCCAGAATCTTCAACATTAACTCTTCAAGAAGAAGAACCAATAATCCAAGACACTTTAGAAAATCAAGAATTAGCATTCACAGAATCCCAGAATTCGAATATACAACTAATAGCCTATGGTAAAGGATGGAAACCTACTACTGCCAGGCCTTACCATCATAGACCTACACCAGTAGATATTCAATTTGAAGAAGACCTAATATCCCATGCCACGTCTTATTCAGGGAGAACTATAGTCAATTAGAATATAGATGGTATGTCAGAACATCAAATTCTTGATACAATGAAACATATGACCATGTATGCTTCAGCCTGCAAGATGATAGGAAATCATGATCACTTTGATCCACCACCCTTATCATTTCCTTTATCTTTATTTTATATGAATATGAATACTAATACTTCTGATCAAAAGGGTAAAGCCCCAATGGAAACCTCTTTAGATATTATCCCATTTAATGTTACCCAATCTCCAATAAGAAGTGTAACGGCTTGTTCACCTAACAGCACACCCAATAGTCCACAAACATATTATCCAAATATTACATATCCAACATTTTCAAGCCAAACTCTATCTTCTCCACATACTCCAGTTTTTTAACAATCACCCATACCAAGAAAGACAACTTCTACTGGAAAATCCCAGTACGAAGAATCTTATTTTATTGCAGATGCCATTATTGAAGATAAGCATGTTTTCGGCAACCCAAATACAGTTGCCAAGTATTACTTGTGCAATAACCTCTGTCCTTCAAATAACAATAAAAGCAAAGAATGGTACGAGATGATTTTGCTGGAAACAGAATCTATTTCACTGGTTCACTATCACCAGAAGAAGTTAAAAATAGTTGCCTATTCAAAATTACAAATAAGAAAAATATTATCGTTTGAAGAATGGGGATCAAACCCATCTGGAGCAAAAAAATTATATTCCCCTGAATTCCCAAATAAATATTACCACCATTCAGACTATATTGATGCTTGGCACAAATTCTAGCCATACAAAACCCATATAATTCGCACACTTGGTTTCTGCAATTCAAGATGACCATAACAACCCCATTTTCGAACTGGTTTTAAAACTTGTTTTCTATATGGGGATCCTCATCCCAAATATTATCTGAGTCTCTACAGGTATCCCAAGCTCGCTTTATTGAAAGAAATGGGAGTGATCCCAATATTGATTATCATTTATATTTTGTTTCACTTTACCAAATTCCATGGATATTGAAGTGGTCATTTACTATATCTGCAAATAATACTAATAATTATGAATATATTCCTTGCATTGGCAAACAAATTGCTATTAAATGGTGGGACGTCTTTGTCTACCATAATCTTGAACCAGACAATATACAATTCAAACAAATCCCTACTAATCATGGTTCTCACTCTTATGCTAACCCAAATAGTCTTGCTGAATATATTGCAATGATGAAAAAAGAAAACCCCAAAGCAACCAAAGATGAGCTTGAAAAACAATTATTAAAAATGTTCGAAGAAGAGGCAGAAACGGCTCAAATCCGTAATGAAGAAGGTACACCAGAAATAAATGTTTTGAATGATTCACCAGATCCAAATCCAACAGGACATGATATGTCCCAAAAGCATATTTTGTACTGAGGCCAGGCCAAGTTACAACTTGACCCGAAGTATCCAAAGATGCCTACGTACCCGTCACATCAGAAAAAGCAGATTCTCAATCCCAGTGATAAACCATCAAGTAAAAGGAAGATCTTTTTACCGACACTAAAAGACAACACCGACACAAGAAGATTCCCACTAGTGAAAAGATAAAGCAGAGGGTATTCTACTTTCCCTCATAGCCAACCATCTGTTCTCCACTACTTGCCGACGGATAACCATTCCACCATCCATCTGGCAACATCAAAAAAGCAATCAACTAGAATATATTCCCTCTTTACATCCATGGCCATATAAGGAGCTGCATCCCTCAGAAGCCAGGCAGGTCGAGCAACACTCCAGAGCGATTTCAAAGCCTTGAAACCTAGTCTTGGCCTTATCTCTCTCTTGTCTCCTTTCTTGTTTCTTCAAAATACCGATTGAGTCTATGTATACAGTATCCTATGTGTGATTGTAACCACTCACGACTACTAAGCTACTGTCCATCAGAGTGGAAAGATTTCTGCAGTTATTGTTTGTGTGTTCTGTAAGTATTTTTTTTTTCTTATTTCCTTCTAGAAATTTGTATTTGATATAGTTTGTTTGTAACAGTTTGTTAACTTGTAACAGTTGGTTGATTTGATGTATGTAACAATTGATATATTTAATGTATAATAGTTTGTAATAAGTGTGATGCAATTTAGAGCAGTTTATAGTGTAAAAATTTATGAAATTACTTATGCTACTTGGATCCTAGTTGATATATCTCCTTTCTCATTATTCCTTATCTTAGTAATTTTAATATATTTAGGACATGTTAGATTTATTTAGCAAAATTTTAGCAAATTTGAGATAGAGTAGATCTTGGCGTACAAATGGTATCAGAGCCAAACTCTGTAACAACAACTTCCAAACTTGGTTAATATCTAATAACTATTAACTGTAAGTGATAGTACTTTGTAAGGTAGAAACTCTAATCAAATTTATCATTAGATAAAGTTGGACCAAGAGTTGAGGCCTAGACACCCAGTCCAGATACCGTTAAGGCCAGGAGAGCCGCTGAGGTCGAAAGAGACATAAGATAGTCTAAAAGACACTCATCTGCAAACTAATAATGGCAAATTTCATTAGGAATCTATCAAATAAAGCCCTACCACAAGCAAGTAATCCTCTCAAAATAAAAAACAAAGAAGAAGTTGTAAAAAACAATATAGAAAAACAAATATCTAACTGGAATATACTTAAAGTACCAATATCAGATATATATAGGAAAGGAACTTTTGAATTAAAAGTAGGTAATGCCATAAAAACTGTAAAACAAACTTTATCAGTAACAAGTAACCAAGAAAATTTCCAATTATTATCTGATAAAATAATACAGGCTCATAGGAGTAAAAGTTATAATTATTTACATATAGGACTCATCCAAATAGCAATTAAACCACTAACTAGGTTAGGATTAAATACCTCTATTTTAGTATGCTTAAGGGATACTAGACATAATGGGTTTTCTAATTCCTTACTAGGCATGATAGAATCTAGTTTACGTAGTGGACCTATCTATTTTAACTGTTTTCCAGACTATTCTATATCATTAAATGATTCAAATATATTAAAGGTATTATCATTAAATCTTAAAACTAAAGGGTTTGACATGATTCCAGGATCACAAAATATCGTTATAGTATATCGCATATATTATAAAGTAATGAATACTTTATGTCCAAATGCCATACAAAAGGACACAAAGGGAAAAACTACTTTCTTTCAAACAAACATAGAAAAATCTAATGTAATAATTCCAAAAACCATACAATGGTCAGATATTAGATTACCAGAATCATGGAATATACAAAATGAAAACCAACATTTAAAGGTACCCAATCCTAATATTCCTGATAGAATTGTAGAACATACCGATGGAAAAATAGAAACACAATTTACAAATCAAATTATCAGACAGACTAGGGATGATACTAGTATCAATCAAAAACCGAAACCTCTTGAATCATCCAAAAATTCTACTTCAAGTAGAATAAATCCAAGAATACAAAGTATACTACGAACGAGAGATAATATAGTCATTCCCCAATATCAATCCACAATAAAATCTGAACCTGATTTATCAGACACAGAAATGGATTTTCATATCTTAACTCTTACTGTTCTTAAAAAAGTATCAAAACAATAGATAGAACAAGATTATATTTCAGACATAAATAAAGACATAAGAAATGGGTATTTGAAAAAATTTGAACCTAGACTAATAGAGTTATTCCATAAAAAATATCATAAGTCATATAAAACTAAAACTTGCAAGATAGGGTTTTTTACTTGGTTAAAAAATATTTTGAAAGAGAAAAATGTTAAAGTTTCTAATTTTGAAATAAATACAATAGAGAAACAGTACACCATCTATAATACCATAGAATGTACTAATGTTACTAGTGTACATCGTCCAGAACGAAGTGTTATCATAAAAGGGACAAACAAGGAAGGAAAAAATTCTCTTGTATCAGAAACCAGAGCCACTCCTTATAAAATGACTACTGGAGAAATAATTCATAGAACTGAACTAATTCCCCATATTATATAACAAAATAATTATACCAATTTATTTATGCAATCAATAGGAAAACAAACTTTAATAATAGAAATCTATTCAAGAACCCAAAAAAAACCTTATTATTTAAACCACCTCCCGGGTTAAATAAAGAAAAATTTCACAAGGGAGAAACTAATACCAATCTAATGGACCAATTGATATCAAAACTATCTGAATTAGACATAAAATATTTGAAAGGGAAATAAAAAATACTTCCAGAATCTTCAACATTAACTCTCAAGAAGAAGAACCAATGATCCAAGACACTTTAGAAAATCAAGAATTAGCATTCACAGAATCCCAGAATTCGAATATACAACGAATAGCCTATGGTAAAGGATGGAAACCTGCTACTGCCAGGCCTTACCATCATAGACCTACACCAGTAGATATTCAATTTGAAGAATACCTAATATTCCATACCACGTCTTATTCAAGGAGAACTATAGTCAATTGAAATATAGATGGTATGTCAGAGCATCAAATTCTTGATACAATGAAGCATATGACCATGTATGCTTCAGTCTGCAAGATGGTAGGAAATCATGACCAAAAAGTGGCTAAAGCAATAGTGTGGTGCTTCACTGGTTGGTTACGAGGCTGGTGGGATTTTCATATACCTGAAACAATAAAAACTCAAATTCTTAATACCAGTAGGCAATGGACTATAAAAAATGAACAACAAGATATACTATATTCCGAAAGTGATGCTAGCAACACTCTCAGTTATACCATCACTCTTCATTTATTGGGCAGTACCGCGTTATTAGAATTCAGATCAAAGGATTTACTCTCAAATCTACGATGCCCAACATTGTTCCATTATAAATGGTATACAGACGTATTCTTTTTCAGACTTTTAACCAGATAAGATAGCCATTTAGACCATTGAAAAGAAAAATTTATAGCTGGTCTACCATATTTATTTGCTGAAAAGGTTAAGAACAGACTGAAAAATAAGCATGGAGGAATAATACAATATTCTGCTTATACATTAGGAGAATTATCAGCTGAAATATGTGCTGAAGGATTAGCTTTATGCACTGATATGAAACTTAAAAAACAATTAGATAAGCAAAGATTGACTGACAACAAAGAATTAGGAGATTTCTGTCAACAATTTGGATATAATATTGAACAAGTTAAAGATAAGTCTCATAAAAAGAAAAAATATAAAAAAGAACAAAAAGTATATAAGAAATGGAAGAAAGAAAAATATATAAAAAAAGTTCTTACCAAAACATCAATATAAAAAGGGTAAGAAAAGAATACCTATCTGTTATAAATGTGGCAAAGCAGTCCATTATAAGAATACTTGTAAAGTTAAAAAGAAATTAGATTCAATAATATTAGATGAAAATATAAGAAATCAAATATATGAAATTATACAATTATATGATGAAGAATCTACAACCAGCAACAGTAGTAGTGATATATCTTTAATAGGACAATTAGAAGATGAAGATTTCATAATATCTAGCTTTTCAGATAATACAACTAGTTGTTCTTGTAATATGTTATTTAAAGAAGACTCTTTAATATTAGATCTAATAGAAAGAATAAATGAATCTGAAGAGAAAGAGAAATATTAACTCAGTTCATCACTATTATGAAATCCAAAAATAAACCAACTCTATTATTAAAACCCCCATATGAATATAACTTTTATGACATAATGAAAATAATAAGTCAGAAAGATATATTACAAAAAGAACCAACTATAGCAGAATTAAAAAAAGAAATCAATGAAGTAAAAGTAGAAATAAATCAACTTAAAAGTAGAATTAAAATACTAGAATTACAAAATGAAATAAAAGATGAAATAAGTGATACAGATGAAGTTGAATTTACCTCTAGATGATGAACCCAAAGACAATAATAAATCTGTAAATATACTTAATAAAATTATAACCCACAAATGGTTCGTACTTGTCAAAATTTATCATTCAAAATGAGTACAATTTCCAATCATTAGCTCTCATAGATTTAAACTGTACTAATGAAGGTTTAGTCCCTACAAAATATTTTGACAAAACAACTCAAATATTGAATACTGCAGATGGTAGTAGATTATTCATAAAATATAAATTATCTAATGCTGTTGTTTGCAATGAAGGACAATGTTTCCCTACTCCTTTTATTATGGTAAAATGACTCAGTCAAGCAGTTATATTAGGAGTCCCATTTCTTACATTATTATATCCCATAATAATTACTCATACAGGAATAGAAACAACAATTGCTGGTACTAAAATGTTTGAATTTATAGATAAACCTAAGATTAAAATAAATTAATAGTGTTAAAATAATTATAAAACATAAACAATCATTTTTGTGCTCCTTAAAAGAAGAAATTAAATATAAAATTACTGAAGAAGAATTGCATAAAAAAGAAACAATAGAACAAATACAAAATGTAAAAAATCAAATAGAACAAGAAATATGAAGTGAGATACCAAATGCTTTCTGGGATAGGAAAAAACATATGGTTGAATTACCTTATGAATCAGGTTTTGAAGAAACAAAAATACCTACTAAGGCAAGACCGGTTCAAATGAACTCTACCTTACTAGAAACATGCCAAAAAGAAATAAAAGAAGTATTAGCTAAAAAATTAATTAGACTAAGTGCATCTCCTTGGAGCTGTGCTGCATGTTATGTAAATAAAAATGCTAAAAAAAAAGGGGAGTTCCTAATCTAGTTATTAATTATGAGCCTTTAAATAAAGTTTTCCAATGGATAAGATATCCAGTTCCAAATAAAAAAAAATTATTAGATAGATTAGCTAGCTCTACAATCTTTTCCAAATTTGATATGAAATCAGGATATTGACAAATACAAATTAAAGAAGAAGGTTAATATAAAACTGCATTCAATGTCCCATTCGGACAATATGAATGGAATTTAATGTCATTCGGTTTAAAAAATGCTCCATCAGAATTTCAAAAATTATGAATGATATATTTAATCCATATTATAAATTCATGTTAGTATATATTGATGATATATTAGTTTTTTCAGAAAATGTAAATCAACATTTTAAACATATTAAAGTTTTTATCAATGCAATAAAACAGGCAGGACTGGTTGTCTCTGCTAAAAAGATAAATCTATTCCGAACAAAAATTAGATTTTTAAGACATCATATTAATTATGGTACAATCTTACCAATTGAACGATCTATCCAATTTGCAGATAAATTCCCAAATGTTATTCTCAATAAAACCGAATTACAACGCCTTTTAGGATGCTTAAATTACATAGTAGACTTTTATGAAAATCTAGCACTAAACGCTAAACCTTTATATGATAAACTAAAAAAGAATCCTCCTCCATGGACAAAAGAACATTCTCAAGCTTTGACGAAAATAAAACTCAAGGCCAAGGAATTACCTTGCCTAACTCTAGCCAATCCTAATACTTTTAAAATTATAGAATGTGATGCATTTGAATTAGGACTAGGTAGCATATTAATAAAGATAAAGGAAATGATAAGGGTGGTGGATCAAAGTGATCAGTGTTGCCTCCCCTGCAAAAATTCACGAGTAAGAAAATCAGGGAGATGATTAGTAGTGCCTTTGAGATGTTCAATAGAAAATTCAAAGGAAGATAAGATAGCTTGCCATCGAGCAAAGATTTGCTTAGAGACAAGGTTTTGCACATCTTTCGTAAGCATATCGGTAGCTGCTTTGTAATCTGTTCTGATAAGAAAATCAGTATTTAAAATATCACTCTGAAATTTGGTTACACAATGTACTATAGTAAGAATTTCTTTTTTAACCGTGGAATAGTTTTGCTGAGTAGAATTTCAGTCTTTAGAAGTATCGCGAATTAATTGTTCGGTTGATTTGATGCGTTGTTTTAGAATGCCACCTAGTCCTAATTCAGAGGCATCACATTCTATAATTTTAAAAGTATTAGGATTGGCTAGAGGCAAGGTAATTCCTTGGCCTTGAGTTTTATTTTCTTCATAGCTTGTATATGTTCTTCTGTCCATGGAAGAGGATTCTTTTTGAGTCTATCATATAAAGGTTTAACGTTTAGTGGTAGATTTTCATAAAAGTCTACTATGTAATTTAAGCATATTAAAAAGCGTTGTAATTCGGTTTTATGGAGAATAACATCTGGGAATTTATCCGCAAATTGGATAGATCGTTCAATTGGTAAGATTGTACCATAATTAATATGATGTCCTAAAAATCTAATTTTTGTTTGGAATAGATTTATCTTTTTAGCAGAGACAACCAGTCTTGCCTGTTTTATTGTATTGATAAAAACTATCATATGTTTAAAATGTTGATTTACATTTTCTGAAAAAAGTAATATATCATCAATATATAGTATCATGAATTTATAATATGGATTAAATATATCATTCATAACTTTTTGAAATTCTGATGGAGCTTTTTTTAAGCCGAATGGCATTACATTCCATTCATATTGTCCGAATGGGACATTGAATGCAGTTTTATATTATTCTTCTTCTTTAATTTATACTTGCCAATATTCTGATTTCAGATCAAATTTGAAAAAGATTGTAGGGCTAGCTAATCTATCTAATAAATCATTTTTATTTGGAATTGGATATCTTATCCATTGGAGAACTTTATTTAAAGGTTTATAATTAATAACTAGTCTAGGAACTCCCGTTTCTTTTTTTAATTCTGCTATAGTTGGTTCTTTTTGTAATATATCTTTCTGACTTATTCTTTTCATTATGTCAGAAAAGTTCTATTCATCTGGGGGTTATAATAATGGAGTAGGTTTATTTTTGGATTTCATAATAGTGATGAACTGAGTTAATATTTCTCTTTTCTCCTCAGATTCATTTATTCTTTCTATTAGATCTAATATTAAAGAGTCTTCTTTCGATAACATATTACAAGAACAACTAGTTGTATTATCTGAAGAGCTAGATATTATGAAATCTTCATCTTCTAATTGTCCTATTAAAGATATATCACTACTACTGTTACTGGTTGTAGATTCTTCATCATATAATTGTATAATTTCATATATTTGATTTCTTATACTTTCATCTAATATTATTGCATCTAATTTCTTTTTAACTTTACAAGTATTCTTATAATGGCCCGCCTTGCCACATTTATAGCAGATAGGTATTCTTTTCTTGCCCTTTTTATATTGATGTTTTGGTAAGAAGTTTTTTATATATTTTTCTTTCTTCCCTTTCTTATATACTTTTTGTTCTTTTTTATATTTTTTCTTTTTATGAGACTTATCTTTAACTTGTTCAATATTATATCCAAATTGTTGACAGAAATCCCTTAATTCTTTGTTGCCAGTCAATCTTTGCTTATCTAATTGTATTTTAAGTTTCATATCAGTGCATAAGGCTAATCCTTCAGTACATATTTCAGCTGATAATTCCCCTAAAGTATAAGCAGAATATTGTATTATTCCTCCATGTTTATTTTTTAATCTGTTCTTAACCTTTTCAGCAAATAAATATGGTAGACCAGCTATAAATTTTTCTTTCCAATGGTCTAAATGGCTCTCTTCTCTGGTTAAAAGTCTGGAAAAGAATACGTCTATATACCATTTATAATGGGACAATGTTGGGCATCGTAGATTTGAGAGTAAATCCTCTAATTTGGCTTCTAATAATGTGGTACTGCCCACAAAATGAAGAGTGATGGTATAAATGAGAGTGTTGACAGCATTAGTTTCGGAATATAGTATATCCTGTTGTTGTTCATTTTTTATAGTCCATTGCCTATTGGTATTAAAGATTTGAGTTTTTATTGTTTCGGGTAGATGAAAATCCCACCAGCCTCGTAACTAGCCAGTGAAGCCACACACTATTGCTTTGGCCACTTCTTGATCATGATTTCCTACCATCTTGCAGGCTGAAGCATACATGGTTATATGTTTCATTGTATCAAGAATTTGATGTTCCGACATACCATCTATATTCCAATTGACTATAGTTCTCCCTGAATAAGACGTGGTATGGGATATTAGATCTTATTCAAATTGAATATCTACTGGTGTAGGTCTAATGGTAACGCCTGGCAGTAGCAGGTTTCCATCATTTACCATAGGCTATTCGTTGTATATTAGAATTCTTGGATTCTGTGAATGTTAATTCTGGATTTTCTAAAGTGTCTTGGATCATTAGTTCTTCTTCTTGAAGAGTGAATGTTGAAGATTCTGGAAGTATTTTTTATTTCCTTTTCAAATCTTTTATGTCTAATTCAGATAGTTTTGATATCAATTGGTCCATTAGATTGGTATTAGTTTCTCCCATGTGAAATTTTTCTTTATTTAACTCGGGAGGTGGTTTAAATAATAAGGTTTTTTGGGTTCTTGAATAGGATTTGGTCTAATCATATTTTCTATTCTTAAAGTCTGTTTTCCTATTGATTGCATAACTAAATTGGTATAATTATTTTGTTCTATAATATGGGGAATTAGTTCAGTTCTATGAATTATTTATCCAGTAGTCATTTTATAGGGAGTGGCTCTGGTTTCTGATACAAGAGAATTTTCTCCTTCCTTGTTTGTCCCTTTTATGATAACACTTCGTTTTGGAGGATGTACACTAGTAATATTAGTACCTTCTATGGTATTATAGGTGGTGCACTGTTTCTCTATTGTATTTATTTCAAAATTAGGAACTTTAACATTTTTCTCTTTTAAAATATTTCTTAACCAAGTAAAAAACCCTATCTTGCAAGTTTTAGTTTTATATAACTTATTATCTTTTTTATGGAATAACTCTATTAGTCTAGGTTCAAATTTTTTCAAATACCAATTTCTTATGTCTTTATTTTTGTCTTAAATATAATCCTGTTCTATCCATTGTTTTGATTCTTTTTTAGAAACAGTAAGAGTTAAGATATGAAAATCCATTTCTGTGTCTGATAGATCAAGTTCAATTTTTATTGTGGATTGATATTGGGGAATAACTATATTATATCTCGTTCGTAATACGCGTTGTATTCTTGGATTTATACTACTTGAAGTAGAATTTTTGGATGATTCAAGAGGTTTCGGTTTTTGATTGATACTAGTATCATCCCTAGTTCGTGTGATAATTTGATTTGGAAACTGTATTTCTATTTTTCCATCGGTATGTTCTATAATTCTATTAGGAATATTATGACTGTGTGCCTTTAAATGTTGGTTTTCATTTTGTATATTCCATGATTCTGGTAATCTAATATCTGACCATTGTATGGTTTTTGGAATTATTACATTAGATTTTTCTATGTTTGTTTGAAAGAAAGTAGTTTTTGCCTTTGTGTCCTTTTGTATGGCATTTGGACATAAAATATTCATTATTTTATAATATATGCGATATACTATAGCGATATTTTGTGATCCTGGAATCATTTAAACCCTTGAGTTTTAAGATTTAATGATAATACCTTTAATATATTTGAATCATTTAATGATATAGAATAGTCTGGAAAACAGTTAAAATAGATAGGTCCACTACATAAACTAGATTCTATCATACCTAGTAAGGAATCAGAAAACCCATTATGTCTAGTTTCCCTTAAGCATATTAAAATAGAGGTATTTAATTCTAACCTAGTTAGTGGTTTAATTTCTATTTGGATGAGTTCTATATGTAAATAATTATAACTTTTACTCCTATGAGCCTGTATTATTTTATCAGATAATAATTGGAAATTTTTTGGTTACTTGTTACTGATAAAGTTTGTTATACAGTTTTATGGCATAACCTACTTTTAATTCAAAAGTTCATTTCCTATATATATATGATATTGGTACTTTAGGTATATTCCAGTTAGATATTTGTTTTTCTATATTGTTTATTACAACTTTTTCTTTGTGTTTTATCCTGAGAGTATTACTTGCTTGTGGTAGTGCTTTATTTGATAAATTCTTAATGAAATTTGCTATTATTAGGTTGTGAATGAGTGCTTTTTGGACTACCTCTTATGTCTCTTTCGACCTTAGCGGCTCTCCTGGCCTTAACGGTCTCTGGACTGGGTGTCTAAGCCGCAACTCTCGGTCCAACTTTCTCTAGTGATAAATTTGATTAGAGTTTCTACCTTACAAAGTACTATCACTTACATTTAATAGTGTTTAGATATTAACCAAGTTTGGAAGTTGTTGTTACAGAGATTGGCTCTGATACCATTTGTACGCCAATATCTACTCTATCTCAAATTTGCTAAAATTTTTCTAAATATATCTAACATATCCTAAATATATTAAAATTACTAAGATAAAGAATAATGAGAAAGGAGATATATCAACTAGGATCCAAGTAGTATAAGTAATTTCATAAATGTTTACACTATAAACTGCTCTAAATTGCATCACACTTATTACAAACTATTATACATTAAATATATCAACTGTTACATACATCAAATCAACCAACTTTTACAGGTTAACTAACTGTTACAAACAAAATATATCAAATACAAATTTCTGGAAGGAAATAAGAAAATAAAAATACTTACAGAACACACAAACAATAACTGCAGAAATCTTTCCACTCTGATGGACAGTAGCTTGGTAGTCGTGAGTGATCACAATCACACATAGGATACTGTATACATAGACTCAATTGGTATTTTGAAGAAGCAAGAAAAGAGACAATAGAGAGATAGGGCTGAGACTAGGTTTCAAGGCTTTGAAATCGCTCTGGAGTGTTGCTCGACCTGCCTGGCTTCTGAGGGATGCAGCTCCTTATATAGTCATGGATGTGAAGAGGGAATATATTCTAGTTGATTGCTTTTTTGATGTTGCCAGATGGATGGTGGAATGGCTATACGTCCGCATGTAGTGGATACAGGTGGTTGGCTGTGAGGGAAGGATGGCAAGTAGTGGAGGACATGTGTTATCCGTCGGTAAGTAGTGGAGAACAGGTTGGTTGGTTGTGAGGGAAAGTAGAAGACCCTCTGCTTTATCTTTTCTCTAGTGGGAATCTTCTTGTGTCGGTGTTTTGTCTTTTAGTGTCGGTGAAAAGATCTTCTTTTTACTTTATGGTCTATCACTGGGATAGAGAATCTGTTTTGGTCGGTTGAGAAGGACAGAGAATCTGCTTTGTCTGATGTGACAGGTACGTAGGCATCTTTGGATACTTCGGGTCCGGTTGTAACTTGGCCTGGCCTCAGTACAAAGTATGCTTTTGGGACATAGCATGTCCTATTGGATATGGATCTGGTGGATCATTCAAAACATTCATTTCTCATGTATCTTCTTCATTATGGATTTGAGCCGTTTCTGCCTCTTCTTCGAACATTTTTAATAATTGTTTTTCAAGCTCATCTTTGGTTGCTTTGGGGTTTTCTTTTTTCATCATTGCAATATATTCAGCAAGACTATTTGGGTTAGCATAAGAGTGAAAACCATGATTAGTAGGGATTTGTTTGAATTGTATATTGTCTGGTTCAAGATTATGGTAGACAAAGACGTCCCACCATTTAATAGCAATTTGTTTGCCAATGCAAGGAATATATTCATAATTATTAGTATTATTTGCAGATATAGTAAATGACCACTTCAATATCCATGGAATTTGGTAAAGTGAAACAAAATATAAATGATAATCAATATTGGGATCACTCCCATTTCTTTCAATAAAGCGAGCTTGGGATACCTGTAGAGACTCAGGTAATATTTGGGACGAGGATCCCCATATAGCAAACCAGTTTCGAAACTAGTTCGGGAATGGGGTTGTTATGGTCATCTTGAATTGCAGAAACCAAGTGTGCGAATTATATGGGTTTTGTATGGCTAGAATTTTGTGCCAAGCATCAATATAGTCTGAATGGCGGTAATATTTATTTAAGAATTCAGGGGAATATAATTTTTTTGCTCTAGATGGGTTTGATCCCCATTCTTCAAACAATAATATTTTTCTTATTTCTAATTTCGAATAAGCAACTATTTTTGAATTCTTCTAGTGATAGTGAACCAGTGAAATAGATTTTGTTTCCAGTAAAATCATCTCATACTATTTTCTGCTGTTATTGCTATTTGAAGGATAGAGGTTATTGCACAAGTAATACTTGGCAATTGTATTTGGGTTGTCGAAAACATGCTTATCTTCAATAATGGCATCTGCAATAAAATAAGTTTCTTCGTACTGGGATTTTCTAGTAGAAGTTGTCTTTCTTGGTATGGGTGACTGTTGAAAAAATGGAGTATGTGGAGAAGATGGAGTTTGGCATGAAAATGTTGGATATGTAATATTTGGAGAATATGTTTGTGGACTATTGGGTGTGCTGTGAGGTGAACAAACTGTTACACTTCTT
>NW_006497928.1:985043-1020192 GCF_000471905.2 Amborella trichopoda
CCCAAAGTTTACACACAGACTCTTTTCATCTCAATAATCAATCCCCCAAAAAAAAAAAGTTCAATTTGAACCCTAGATATGGTCAAAATGAATCATCTTCAAAAACGAATCTAGACCATTCATTTTGTGAATTTCAAGATCTTAGCCTTTATAAACTCAAAATTATTTTTTTCTTTTTTAACATTGTTCATCTAATGATAATAAAGCTATCCAAAAAAATTGGAAATGAAAAAATCCTTCTAAAGCCTAGGTCTAAGCATCTCACCAAAATGAACAGCGTATGTTAATTGGGATAAAAAAAATACTTTTTAGGTTGTGTTTTCAATTTTTCCTTTTTTTGTGATTGTTCTTTAGAATGAAAAGAGTGTATATTTCAAAATTTGGATCAAACAAATGGCCATAAGATGGTTTTTTAACGTTGTTGCATCATATTACATACAACGGTTGCATGCTATCATTGCTATATATATAAATTACCAAAGTGCTCACTGTCAAGGGCTCTAAACTCGAAGTAGGGAGAATTTGTATTTTCACAAAGATGTACCTAACCAAGATGATTTTTCAAAAACTAACCACCGGTGAATTAATTGAATTAGTTACCTTATAATTTTATTGATATTTTTGCATCCACCCCCAAGCAAAAAAAAGTTGACTTTTGTTGTACCAAAATACCTTCATTTTAACCCACATTTCTTACTTTCTCTTTAAGCCGGTCTGGCACAAAATTGCCAGACAAAATATAAAAACCACTAGCACAACTTGAATATATAAGCCAATTTAACACTTGCCAGACTAGCACAACTTGATTATAGAAGCCATTGGCACAACTTGAATATATAAGCCTGACACTTGCCGGACTTTACAACTTGAATATAGAAGCCAGTCCAACACAAAATGTGCCGGTTTAGCTTATGATATTCATGTTATGTCGGTCCGGGCACAAAATGCATTGGATCAACTTATATTGAAATTGTGTGGCACTTTTGTCACAAAATGTACCAATTATCTAACCATAAAAAAAAAATTTCTTTAGGAAAATTAATCTATCCACTGATAGATGAAATAGTTAACATCTTATTCTATTATTTGTCAGAATTTTAGAAACCACTCTCAAAAGACAATAAATGTTTAAAAAGTTGGGAAAATATCTTCATAGACCCCATTTTCAACTTTCATTTCTCCATTAGCCTTAGGTTGCAAAACCTATCTTACTACATAAAAGTTCACACTATTATATCTCCTAACCCCCTGATCATAATTTATTCACTTTTTATTAATTTTTTTGAGTCAAACAAACCTAAAAAAGACCTGGTTTCTAAACCCCTCTCTCTCTTAACGTGATCCCTTTCTCTCTCTCCCCTCATCAACCTCTCAAACCCCGATTTCTTTCCATCTCCCCCCTCACCTGCTCGTCAGAAACCATTTTTGGCTGGCCACTATTTTGGCTGAAATCATGATTAGGATTTGCAGGGAGAACCCACAAATTTCAATCTATTTGGCCGGCCACCATTGTGACCGAAATCTTGACAAATTTCAATCTTTTTGACCGGCCACCATTTTGGCCAGAATCTTGATCAAGATTTGCAAGGAGAACCCACAAATTTCTGGTTTAGGGTTTCATAGACTAGATCTTTTTGGCCGGCCACCATTTTTGCCGAAATCTTGATCGGATTTGCAAGGAGAATCCCACGCCCTTGGCGATCTTGGGGACCTCGTCCTGCCTCCTCAGCCCTGGCAAAGTGTTTCCTCTCTTGATCCCCTGAACTATCTCCAAGAGAGAGTCGGAGTCTTCGAGTATTCGCCTCTAAAGGGCCAATGTAGAGGTGTAGCAACTCATAGCATCGTCATAGCAAGAGAGGGCAAAGTGCATGTCACCCAAGCAGATGAGGCCCAAAAATTAGACATGGGCTAGCTCTGGGTTAATTCCTAAATCAAGATGAGGATTGGAGGAGGAAGAGAGGAAGTGGTTCACAACTTGAATTGCTTCTTCCTCGTTCCCATGCTCCATCAATTGTTGTTATTGTGATGTTGATTTTCTTCTTGTGGCTGCCAGGGATTGACAGTACTTATCATCACTCACTATCTCCTCCTCCATTACCATGCCGGATGTTAATCTTCTTAGGAGGAAGAGAGCAGCTGCAGGATGGTGATGAAGTCAAATGCTTGAGCTTCATTTCACAACGTTCATTGATACAAAAAAAGCAGCCAAAACACAAGGGTTTTGGCGAGCTCCTGGACAGTCTAGAGAGAGAAACACATGAGGAAAGAGTTTGAAATACATGAGGAGAGAGAGAGTTAAAAAAAAAGATGTCTTTTTCAATTTGTTTAGGTTAAAAATTGGGATAAAAATAGATAAAGTTATTTGGGGGGTTAGCAGATAGGTTTTGAATTTTTGGGTTCAAAAAGAAATGCAAGTTGAAAATGAAGTCTATGGAGATATTTTTCCTAAAATTTTTGCAAATGGTCTAAATTATGTGTTACATGATGCATTATTGTTATGACTCTAAACCCTTTTTTTTATACAAGATCAGTTTCGAGTTTGTCAACAAGCTTTTGAAGTGGATTTTTGAGGTGCCCACTTCTACTACTATATGAGGTTGACACGTTACATAAACTCTTTCTTATATGAAATTGTCTTTTGAGAGTAGTTTCTGAAATTCCCACAAATAATGGAATAAAATGTTAACCGGTGTATCTATAGTAGTTAGATAACTAGTGCACTTTTCATGCTGGTCCGGCACATTTTTGTGCCAAACTGCCACATATGGGGGATCATATTTTGGAAACGTAGGTTAAAAACCCAAGCGTGTGGGAAGGGGGGGCGGTGTGTGTATCTATCTTTTTTCCTTTTATTAGTGCGATATCAGGTGTCAACCTTAGTGACTAAAGAAATCTATACCTCTAAATCTTGTTACAATATATAGTTTCAGTATTGGAAATCCTTACGACATCTTATGTAGATCGAGCAGATCCATAAATACTTAAAAAGTCTTAAAAGAGGCGGTCTAGATAATGTGTTGCACATGCATTATTTTTAAGAAAAAGTTTTTATAAGGTTGCAACCTTAAATATAGAATTACAGATGTACCTAAAAAATCGATCGTCTCGACAATGATATGTATGAATATAGAAAAGAAAAAAAGATTTTGAGTCTCAAAAATAGTACCTCTTATACACATTATCTAGACCGTCCATTTTCAAGATTTTCATATGTTTATATATTTCTTATTGATTTTAAGCATTTTTAGAGTTTAAAATTTCATAATTAGATATAAAATTAAATTTTGAGATAATCTTAATAATTTTTTGCATCAAAATTATATGTTAATTAGATTGTTTAAGGTTCCAACCATACACAAACCACACCCTTATTTTTATGATTCAAAACCTTTTTTTTCATATACATACGTGTCAAGGTTGAGATGATCAGTTTAGAGTTTTTTTACTTGGGAACAACTTTTTCGAGTGGAGGTTTTCGGTGCCTCCACTACTATGAGTTGACACATTATATACATTTTTTTCCCTGCGTGGAATTGTCTTTTGGGAGTGGTTTCTAAAATTATGACAAATAATGGAATAAAATGTTAACTATTGCATCTCTGAGAGGTTAGATAAATTTCCCAAAAGAAAAATCCAAATCAAACCAGAAAATTTTGCCAAAATAATTTGAGTGAACGTGAACATCATTTATTAACAAAAGAAAAAATTCTACATCATTGTCAAAAGATAAAATTCTACATTTAAGAGTTACTGATCAAGAACATGTGACCAGAATATTGAAAAAAAGGAAAACAAAATATAGATAACTACCTAATAACCAGAAACATTTGATTTAGATATAAATTGGTGGTGGTGTAATGAAGTAGGATGTAGGTTGCCTGCCGATGGGTGCACGAGGGGTCAACCCACCATCTCGAAGCTGCCGAGAAACCGCACGACTTGCCGGAAAATGGTGTCGTGGCCCAGATTTCCGGCCAAAATCTACAGCCATGTGAGTGTCGTCCTGTCTATGTGTATCCCTCTCAAGTCCATCAAGAGCTTCACAAAGAAGAAAACAGGTTAGCAACAAAGAATTACATCTATGTAACTTACCTCAATAAAACCAAAATAAAATGAAAGAAACAGGAAGAAGAGGATTGGAAGGAAACTATTTTCCTGTAACTAAGAAGTAGGTCAAAAGTTTGGACTGCAAGGGAAGAAAAGCACGAGGAGGGGAACCTACCTTTGGCCTGAAAACTTCTAAAGAGAATAACTGTTAGGATTAGCAAGGAGAGCTTGGAAGGGGAGCCCATGAGAGAGAGACCTTAAAGATATTTTTTTTTGGAAGGGGAATCCATGAGAGAGCGAGCTTAAAAGGATTTTAGCTTTTTTAGTGCGTATAGTATGGTCCCTGGGGAGCAGACCATAGATCTACTCCCTTGGAAAAACACTTGTATAATATGGTCCCTCTGGAGCAGACTATAGATTTATTCCCTTGGAAAAGCACTTGTATAATATGGTCCCTCTGGAGCAGACTATAGACTTACTCCCTTGGGAAAACACTTGGTAGAGTTTCTTTATTTGAAATTTTTGGGATCCATCCCATCATATAATTATTTTCAAAAAAAGAAATTGGATTTTGAGCTCTTAAACATCGGAAATTGGATTTGGAGTTCTTAAACATCTTAGATCATTTTCTGCAAAAATTAGATGGTTACCGTGTAATCTTGGGATGCCATTTAGAAAGCGAGAGTTTTAATTTTTTTCATTGAGGTTGGGTGGAGTATTTTAAAGAGGATTTTGAGGTTTTAAACATCTAGATCATTTCCTACAAAAATTGGATGGTTACTGTATAATCTTGGGATGCCATTATTTTCGACACATAGAAAGTGAAAGGTTTGAATTTTTTCTTCGTTGAGGTTGGTTGGGGCCTCTAAAGATCACATACCAAAAAAAAAAAAAGGTTGCCTACCCAACATTCCTACAAAAGTGCCGGTTTCTATGTGTCCTTGTAGAAATGTGTCATACTCTTAAAAATCTATTTTTGAGATGGATTTTAGACCCAATTTTTAAGGATATGTAACCTCTAGCATAGAGATTATGAGTACAAATAAATAAATAAATTTTAAAAAATAAAAATAATGATTTTACGAAGAAAATATTTGAGCCGTCAATTTCAATTGTTTTTTTATCATAGTTTACTAGAGAAACGTTGAATATGGGATCATATTGGTAAATGTTAAGGGTAGTTCAGTGGAGTGGAATACAGAGAGAGAGAGAGATAGAGAGGGGGGAGCATCCCAATTCCCGAGTGATGTTGGATGGATAAGATTTAGCTCTGGTGGCTAGCCATTATACGTTCTAGCAGAAGTCAAATCTGGTGGCCATTTTATGTTCTAGCGCAAGTCAAAGCTCTTTTGATGTTCATTTTTAAATGGGTGCGGTTACTATAAGGTTGTAACTTTAAGCAATCTAATTATGGCCCACTTTAAAATTTAATCATGTAATTTTGTTGTAAAAATTTTTTAGTATTATTTTAAAATCTATTTTCATACTTAATTAAAAAAATTTAAATTTAAAAAATGGTCAAAATCAAGTAGATATATAAATATAAAAAAATCTTAAAAATGAACGGTCTAGGTAATGTGTTGTAAGATGCACTATTTACGGGACTCAAAAACTTTTTTTTTTTATATTCATACATCTCGATATTGAGATGATCGATTAGACGGCTTTTTTCAACATTAAAACAATATTTCCAATAGATTTTTGAGGTGCATTTGTGATTGTACATTTTAAGGTTGTACCCTTATTAAAACCTTTCCCTTTTTAAATTAAAAGGTGATTCAAAACCACGAAACAGGGAGGTGTATTATTATTGAACCCGAAAAGAGTTCTATTGAAAAGTTGTTCAGTGGATGGTCCCATCCATACGGGCAACCCAAAACTGGTCCGGCCTTAACTGGACATGTCCGGGCTAAAAACAAGTTCAAAAAAAAAAGAAACAAGTATGTTTAAAGCATAATTCAACAAATACAGCTAAATGAGATCGAAAAGTAGTAAAAAAAATAGTTTTTGAAAAATTAATTTGTGCTAGGGCATTTTAGAAATAATCCAAATAAATAAAAATAAGTATTTGTAGTCAAAATACTTTTCACGTTTTTTTTAAACAATAAAAAATATTTTTAAAAAAAATCTATTTGAAATAAATTTCTTTTTTTTTTTTGAAGTCATGGTGGTCAACCACCCTGACCAGTCAAAACCAACCACTAGTGGCCTGTTTTGAGATGACACAACCAGTTCCGCGTGTAGGGTGATAAGCTGCCGTGGGTTGGTATGTTAGGTTACGAGGATACGGCATCTCGGTTGGAAGTCAATGTTTTCAAACTCAGCTTGGCCTCGGACTCGGGCATGGCCTGAGTTGAGTAAGTTTGAGTGCTTGGTCGTGTCATGTACAAGAGCAAAATATGCCTATAAATTTTTAAAAATAATATAAACAATTAAAAATAAACAAAATCTAAAATAGGTAATATAAATCATGGAAAAAGTTTATATAAAGTTGCAATCTTAAAATGTAGAAAGAAAAATGCACCTCAAAAATCCAGCCAAAAAAAATTGTTTTAATATATAAAGGAAAAAGTTTAAATAAAGTTGCGACTTTAAAATGTAGAATTACATATGCACCTCAAAAATCCATCGGAAAATGTTGTTTGAACGTTGAAAAATCTGCTATTTGATCATCTCAACATCAAGATGTATGAATACTAAAAAAAAAGATTTTGAGTCCAAAATATAGTGCATCTTGAAACGTAATATATAGACCATCCATTTTCGAGAATTTCATTTGTTTATAAATCTAGTTGATTTTAAACATTTTTGGAGTTTAAAATTTTATAATTAGATATGAAAATAGATTTTGAGATAATCCTAATACTTTTTACACCAACATTGTATATTATGATAAAATTTAGAGGTGCGCCTTATTTGGATTGTTTAAGGTTGCAACCTTATAGAAACCATACCCATATATAAAAGCCCTTTAATTGATCATCTCAACATCAATATGTATGAATATGAAAGAAAAAAAAAGATTTTGAGTCCAAGAAATAGTGTATCTTGCAACGCATTATCTAGACCGTCCATTTATAAGATTGTCATAGATCTACTTGATTTTAACAATTTTTGGAATTTAAAATTTTATAGTTAGATATGACAGTAGATTTTCATATAATACTAAGAAGTTTTTACACCAAAATTACATGTTATGAAAATTTTTGGAGATACGCCTTAATTGGATTGTTTAAGGTTGCAACTTTATAGAAACCACACCCATAAATCATTAAAAGTATATAGAAGTTAGAAACAGTATATAGAAGATAAAGTATTTAAATGTTTTATCTATACCTTGAAATATTTCAAAAAAAATCAAGAAAAGAGAAAATAAAAAAATTGGAACATTTAATAAGAAAAATATTCAAATCATCATAAAAAAAAAAAAAAAAGAAGAGAAAAATACTTATGTCATCATCATAATCAAAGCTTTTCCCAACTATTTAGGCTATATCAAAATACTCATGTGAGATGAACTATTTAACATTGCACCTATAGTTTGTTTTAGTTTCAAAATACCCATAAAAAGAGGCATGATCATGAGTTGGAATAGTGTCAAAAGTGTAAAATGCTAAATAGTGCTCTATGGGTATTTTTATAATTATCCCAAAAATAAATCATATAACTATATATTCTTTGGGCCCGTTTGGATAAGAGGAAATTAGGAATCTTAGATATTTGAATCCAAAGAAATCTATGGATTTTCAAAATCAAGAATTTTTATCATGGATTCTTCAAATCCCTTGTTTGGATAAACTATACAAAATTCATGGATTTCTTGCCATCACTTCTATGTCCATTGTTTGGTAATAAAACTTGATACAATTTCTCTCTCTAAAATTTTTATATATTTTCTCGCTCTAAAACTCAAAATTTGGGATAGTGTATCTATAAAAAATTTGAAATAATTTCTCTCTCTAAAATTTGATATGGTTTGTTTCTCTAAAATTTAATATATCTTCTATCCAAAATTTAAAATTTGAAAATGTCTATTTAAAAATTTTGAGATAATTTCTCTCTCTAAAATATTTAGGTACTTTACTCTCTCTAAAATTTAATATAGTTTTTCTTTCTAAAATTTTAAGATACTCTCTCTCTAAAACTTAAAACTTGAGATAGTTTCCCTCTTCAATAATTTTGATATAGTTTCTCTCTCTAAACAATTTTTAGTATTTTCTCTCTCTAAAATATGATATAGTTTTTCTCTCAAATTTTGAGATACTTTCTCTTTCTAAAAGCTAAAATTTGAGATAATTTCTCCCTAAAAATTTCGCGATAGTTTCTTTTTTAAAAAAAAATTTATGTGCTTTCTCACTCTAAAATTTGATATAGTTACTCGTAAATTTTAAGATGTTTTCTCTCTCTAAAACTTCAAGTTTGAGATAGTTTCTCTCTCTAAAATTTTGAAATAGTTTCTCTCTTTAAAAGTTGACATGGTGTCACTCTAAACTTTGATATACTTTCTCTCTCTAAAATTTAAAATTTGAGATACTTTCTCTCTCTAAAACTTAAATTTTGAATAGTTTTTCTCTCTAAATTTTTTTGAGATAGTGTCTCTCTCTAAAAATTTCATGTACTTTCTCTATTTAAAATTTGATATAGTTCATCTCTCGGAACTTTTAATATTCTTTTTCTCTCATAAACATAAATTTTGTGATAGTTTCTCTCTCCAAAATTTTTGAGATAGTTTCTCCCTCTAAAAATTTTTAGGTAGTTTCTCTCTCTAAAATTTGATATAATTTCTATTTCTAAAATTTTAATATATTTTTCTCTTTCTAAAATTCAAAATTTGAGATAGTTTATCTCCAAAACTCAAAATTTGAGATAGTTTCTCTATCTAAAAATGAGATATTTCTCTCTCTAAAATTTTTTTGCCGTTTCTCTTTCTAAAATTTATAATAGTTTCTTTCTAAAAGTTTAAGACTATTATCTCTCTCTACAATTTTAAGAATACTTTCTTTCTCTAAAACTTAAGATTTTTTTTATAGTTTCTCTCACTAAATTTTTTGAGATAGTTTATCTTTTAAATCTTTTTAGGTACTCTCTCTAAAATTTGACATAGTTTCTCTCTCTAAAAATTAAAATATGATATTTTTTCTCTCTCTAAAATTTTGGAATAATTTCTCTCTAAATAATTGAGATGATTTCTTTCTCTAAATGTTTATATATACTTTCTCTCTCTAAAATATGATAGTTTCTCTCTAAAACTTAAAATGTGAGATAATTTCTCTCTCTAAAATTTTGACATACTTTCTTTCTCTAAAAGTTAAAATTTGAGATAGTTTCTCTCTATTGAATTTTGAGATAATTCATCTCTCTAAAGAAATTTGGTACTTTTTTTCTCTAAAATTTTAACATATTTTCTCTCTCTAAAAGTTAAAATTTGAGATAGATTCTCTCTAAAAATTTTGAGATACTTTCACTTTTTAAAAAAATTTAGCTACTTTCTCTCTCTAAAATTTTCATATCTACCAAATGCTCCCTATGTTTCATGTCGAGGGAGCCAATGAGTGAAATCCATAGACCTTGGAAATGCAAAAATACAAGTTTTGGTGTGGAAATGAAATCATTGAAAAGTAGGTCTTATTTCCTGATTTTAAGTATCCTAATCATTAAACAATCCAAAACGTGGATTTTGACAATATCTCAAAGATATTAAGAATCCATGCCTTAAAATATATGTGCCCAAAGACGCTTTAAAATATATGTGCCCAAAGAGGCCCTTAAATTATATCGTAGTGTTTTTCAACAAATTCTTTTTTAGGGTTTCGATCGTCTAAAAATAATCCACTGGACAAATTTTATTACGAAAACAGAGGTTACATGTTTGTTTCGTACCTTTACACATGCAAAAATTTATTCCATGTGAAACAGATTTGCCATAACCATTTTTCATGTATAAAGAACTTACCTATTTTTCCCATTGGATCCAAATTAAACAATTTCAAAAATTATGTTTTAATGAAGAAACTATCTCAAAATTCTTAAAAAAAGATATTACTTCAAAAATTAAGTTTTAGAGAGAGAAAATATCTTAAATGTTTTAGGGAGAGAAACTATATCAAAATTTTTAAAAAGAAAAACTATCTAAAATTTAACTTTTAGATACAGTGTTTACGCTTCGATCTGCGCCGATCTCTGGGTGAGATCTGCTCAAATCTTTGTATAACTGAGTTAACTTGTGATAAGGTAGAGAAAGTGCGGTTGTTCAAAATATAAGCCCAAGAATGGGTTGATTTTTCTGTTTTCAAGGGTTTGCAAGCATGGCAATCTGGGATTTGGTGGCAGCAGAAACATCGTATCCAAGCCTCTATGAAACCCCTTCTTTTTTTTTAACCATTTTTAGAAGGTTTTGAAGATTAGTAGGATTTTCTAGCATTAGAATCTCCTTGGACTTCCGATGTTGTACGTCCACTACTACTCATTTGAAGTTCAGATAGTCAACGCTCTTCAGGTTTACTTGGATTGATATCTTCAATTTACTTTGTTTTCTAACACCATTCTGATTTGAGAAGAGAAAATTTTCTAGAGATTTTGGAGAAGATTTTGGAGAAGAGACGAGAATTTATTTTTTTCTATCTCCTCGGGATCCCTTTTGGGTGGTCAACCCGATGGTCTTTTTTTTTTTTCAATGCTCGGGATTCTTTCAGATTTTCAGCCCGATGGAGTTTTTTTTTCTTATCTTTTTTTTCTAACACTCAGGGTTCCATTTAGATTTTCAACCTGGTGGAATTTCTTTTCTTTTTTCTCTTGTGAAGAAGATGAAGAAAGAGGATGAGAAGAAGAAGAGTGAATGGCGTTTTTCTTTTTTATGGCACTCCGTCTATATGAGAATTCGATCATCCTTTCTTCTTCCAAGTGGCAGGGAGCTTTTAATATTAGTTATCTTTGGATTTACCTTGGCCCTAGTTGGTATCCAATACTTTTTTGACAAAGTTTTCTTTCTTTGAATTGTTGCACTTGAACCTTGTCTTCAGACTCAGAGTTACTCTCAGTTTTCTAGTCCTTCAATCTTTTACTTGATTCACTAAGCGCATTTTTTTCTCTTATTTTATTTATTTTTATCTTTTTCTTTTTTTTGATTCCTTAGATTGTCCATGCCATAGAGTAGGATGTCTATGCAGAGCATGAATATCCCACTTGGCTTATTTGAGAGGGAGGAGCAAGTGATCACCCCATGTGTTTTCGGTACTCTTTTTTTAGTCGAAACCTCATGTTGCTCTTAGGGAGTTAATGGCCTTGGGGCATGTTGGGAGTCTTCAGATAAGGCGTAATCTCCACCGCTTGTCCATTATATTAACATCATCAAATGAGGGTGCCCTTATCAAGTAATTTAGTGTAGTTGCCCCTACAGGGTCTTCTCCATTGGATGAGACCATCCCTATCAATATGTTGGATGGGACTACCTCTATAACATTTTCATCAGATGGGGGAATCTTTATCAAATTGGTGGATGGGACTGCCCTATTGGATCTTCTTTTTCTTTTTGAATGTGGGGTTCCTCAGGTAGTGGAGCCATGCCCCTATCTTCTCTTTGGGGTTCTTCATCTTAGATAGGTGGGATATCTAGGAAAAATTGAGAAAGTGGCCCTGGTGGTCCTCTTAAAATTTCTAGAGGTTCAACTTTTTTCATTTCTTACAAAAGTGTTGAATTTTCAAGGATAGCTAAGTCTCAACCTCTTGCTTCTTTTGGATTGGTCGTTGGACTGACCTCAAAGGATGGTCTGATTGACTGCTCTAGGCTTAACTCTTCATCTCAAATTGGTGGGTCCACCAAGAAGTCAGGTGAAGGTGGCCCTGGGCCCTTTAAGATTTCTAGAGGTTCCATTTCTTTCATCCATTCTTGAAATGATAGACCTTCGTTTAAGTCCACCTTAGGGGTAGTTCAATTAAATCTTCTAGGCTTGACTCCTTTGCACTTTAACTTTTGGGATTGAGGCATTTCTCACTAATGTAGTCTTTGGAATCCCTAGCTTCAGGATCTCGATTGAGCTCATGGATGACTTGAGCTTCCTCTAGGTCACCAATGGCACTTATTTGAAAGATTATGTTTTGTGGTGACATGATGTATTGAACTTTCTGTGGGCTCATATCTTCAACTGGAATCGAGGTTTGTATTGAATTTTTCACCTTTATTTGAGTTTTCGAACTCTGGATACAGTTATTCTCCTTATTTAGAATTTGAGAATCCTTAGCCTCACTATTTAGGATAGGGGTGTCTTGAGTCTCCTTCTAGTTCCTTCCACTTTAAATGCTTGTGGGGTAGTTTGCTCTTCCATTCTCTCTTGGATCATGGATCCTAGGCTAAGGCAATTTTTGGTATTTTATTTTTGAAATTCCCTAGCCATAAGATCTTTAGTGAGCGCATACCCATGTAATGTTTTTTTCATGGGATGGATAATTTGGTTCCTTTATGTCTTCATATTCTCAAATTTTATTGGGATTTCTTCCTCCTTTTGTGGGTAGGACTTCTCTAATTTTATAGGAGCTCCTCATGGGATAGACCTAGAGCTACGGCAATTCTCATCATTTGGTTTCTAGAATTTCTTAGCAGCATAGGTCACCCTATCATTTCGTTCTTCATTTAAGGGGCGGTTTCTTTCTTTGCCCTAGGGCCATATGGAATACTTTTTAGGCTTGGGCATGAGTCTTGATTGGTCAATCCTTATCAAATTGATATCGTCTAGGACTTCTTCATCTTCGCATGAAACACTCATATTTCCTGATATCTTCTGGTCTTACCATAAGTGATATCTATTTGTATCTATAAGAGAATCTGAGGAAGGTTTTGACTCAAGATTAGCTTCACATTTTTCAATTATCATTTCTTCAGAGTCACATTCAAATGAATCTTCATTGTAGCCAGGCTCTTGTTCCATCATGACTTCATTCGTTTTTTGGACAAAAAATATATGCAAAATTTGGTGCATCCAAGCCCACATGTTACTATGCAGGCCGGAGATCTACACCTTCCATCAAAACCGGGTCATGTACATAATAGTCCTCTGAAGAAAAAGTAAAATCAATGGTTCAAATATTTTCTCCAAAACATATCATTTCTAGTTTTTAAAATTTATTTATTTGTATATATTAATAATCTTCATGTTAAAGATTATATATTTTCTAAAAATGAGGATCAAATTCTAATTCAAAAATAAATTATTAAGGGGGGCGTATTTCTACATATAAGTCCGTAGATTCATAGAAATCATGTCCAAAATATATTAACATAAATTTAAAAAATTATATAAAAAATTTTAATACCTAAAAATTAAAGAAACATTTACATTAATTTTTCTAAAGTTAAACCAAAGGGTGCCGTCAGTATAGAGCCTAGGCTCTAAACAATCAAATTAGAGCCTACTTTCAAATAGTATCGAAAAATGTGGTTTCCATATTGGAAATCTTTGTGATAGCCTTAAAATATATTTTTATATTTGTTTATATAGTTTAAAGTTTCAAACATTTTGTAGATCGACATATCTATGAAAACTTGAAAATTAACGGTCCAAAAATGCGTTACAAAATATACTATTTTGAAAACTTGAAATCTATTTTTTTCTCATGTCCATGCTTTTTGATGTCGGGATGATCAATTTGAAGATATTTTAACATCAAAACAATCTCTTTTAGTGAAATTTTTAATATAAATTCAAATTTGATTGTTTAGAGCCTCGGCTCTATATAAACTTTTTCCAAAGAAAAATCTGTTAAATAGTTATTGGGTGCGGTTTGTATAGAGCCTACCTATAAACAATCAAATTCAATCACTTCATAGTTCAAACCATTTCTCGTAATAAAATAATGGTTAACTTTGCCCATTAATGACGAATTAATAAACAAAAGCGAATGCCGTACCCACTCATCATAGGAAATCCCATTCTTTATCAGAACATGGCGTCGCGGATTCCTTTCTCTCTCTACAAACTCCTCCTTGTCCTACTTCACTCTCTTTCTCTCTCTTCGCCTGCCTATTTCTCAGTGTTAAGAGCAATTTTGCAGCTGAAAGGAATAGAGCTACTTTCTTTGTGCAAAGATGATGTTCAATTTTCCCAGATTCTGTGTTCTGCTTTTATGGGTGTTTGTCAAAGTTGAGGGGATTGAATCCCCTCAATTCACAGTTATTCATACTGAATCAGATTTTGAGATCAGATTATACAGAGAATCCTCATGGATGTCTGCTCCAGTCCAGGAAATTTCATTTGTGAAAGCCACTAAACAAGGTTTTCATAGGTATGCTTCACAATCATACGCTCTTTTTTTTTTTTCTGGTAAACTATTGATTAAAAATAAAAGGGAAATATGTCGGGAGACATCTTATATTTACTTGTGAAGAGAAAAACAATTAATCCGAATGGCTACTTGATTTTGATGATTAGAAACGCATTATTGGTGGATATGGGCTTTTGATAATGGGGAATTGATGAACATTGCCTCCCCATTTAATATGATCTGAGGTGTTTAGCATTTGGCTAACACTGTAATAATCATGATGATACATTAGAAAGAGGACTGGAAAAGAATTTCATTTCTCATTTGTACAAAGAACTGATAATCTCGGTTATTTGTTTGTGATTCAAATATGAATAGCAGGCTGGTGGTTATTAGTTAGGTATCAAATTTTGGGGAAGCAAAAAGAGATGCCTACTCTAATATAAATTGATCACTGAGTGTATTAAGTTTCTGGAAATTTCTAAGAAGTGTATGTTCTTTCTGATTGATTTCTTGGTCTTTATTGAAAGGTAGAAGAAGCTTCATATTTTCTTTTTGGTGTGGAGAAATTTGGGGAAACCGAATTGATTGCTACTCTATCCGAGCCTTTGCAAAAATAGCAATGTGGCTTTTTAGATGTTAGAGGGTACTCTGATGCAGACTTTGCAGTAGGCTTGATAATAGAAAATCAACCTCTGGACATGTCTTCTTCTTTGGAGATGTATGTGTGTCTTGGTCAAGCGAGAAATAAGATTGTATATTATGGAAGCCCAGTATATTTCTCATTTGGTTGTAGCATACTTCTACTTATGCTATCTGGATTATATGTTTCGTGACGGATTTGAAGTTAGATATAGTTGATAGACCAGTTCAAAATTTTCTGTGATAATTAAGTTGCCATCTCATTGATTAAAATTTGAGCACATTACTCCAAGTGCAAGCACATTGAGATTGAATATCATTTTATTTATGATATATTTGAAAAGAATGGAGCAATTGTAAATTATTTACCATCCACTAATATGATTGTAGATCCTTTGACAAAGGGATTAGCTTTTGAAATTTTTTCAAAGCATGTAAATATAATAGGACTTAGGAACATCTAAGTCTCAAACTGCTCCGAAATAGGATTTTGGAAGCATTGTCATGAGAGGAAAAACTGCAATAGCATGGAAAACCCCATGACAAGATTATGTATGAATTTTTTGCCAAGACGTATAATTGCCCCAACATGAAAAACCTCATAACAAGGATATGCTTATAAAGGGTAAATCCTCTAAGTGGCACAAGTGCGCTACTGCCCTTATGGTCAAGTGGGAGATTGGTACTTGTGTGGCCATGAGGCCTCACATGTACCGCATATTCTTTAATTTTCCTTAATTAACATTTTTCAAATAATATTGTATATTCATTTTGTGTCTTTATAAAGGCTTTTTAGAGAGAAAATATCTTTACCAAATGCTTAATGGATAGATCCCAAATTTGAGGGTTGTCTTTTCAAAGATTCAAAGGAAAAGCAGAACAGTGGGAATAGCGTTAACTGGGTCATGTAGGACCACCATAAAAAAGCTTGATTGAGAATTCTAAGAAACACCGGTTCCTCACAATCTACAATCCAGCTAGATCACCCATCAAAATCTGGCAGTGTCAAAGTTCTCCATCATCTTCTCCCTTCAATGCGTTCAATCTTCGAATTTAAAATGAAAAAGGTCATATCTAGTTCATGGTTTGTTAAGTTGCAATATTGGGTGCCATATCCATGTCAGACAGATGTTTTTTTTTGAAGCTGTATGATATTGACACATGTACCGTGAATCTGGATTCCTTTTGTTTATGAATCATTGATTACATCATCTTACAGACTTGCATTTCATTTTTGTTTAGTTGAGACATGTGAAGTTTGAAAATGTCTATGGATCCTTCAGAATATCTATGGATTCAACCAACTAATGTGTAATTGAATATTTCTTGCTACTCATCATGAAATCAAATATTAGTGAATGTTGTTGGATTTTGTTTTCTCTTCACAACACAGTCGTGTTGTCAATTCCTCTTCTTCATGGCATGAGGAATCCGACACTCCACCCCTATGTTAGGCACTAACACATGATTTCAAATACATCGACAAGGGATTGAATGATTATCAAACTGCAATGTGCTACCATAGATTCTAACTGCAAGAGAATGGCTTTCGTTATTCCGTATGTTTGAGGAAGCTCCTCCCACACAAGGTCTCCGGTCTCCCTGTCCCCTTTTGGGCATGTTCAAGGCATTGGACTATTTCTTAAGTGTGTGCCTCTGAAAGATAGGCATCTACATTGTCCCCTTAGTTGTGCAGATCCCCTGAATTTCACATGCAATTTATTGAGAAAACAAAAGTTGACTATGGAGGAATGGATTCAAGGCATATGTGGTCAAGGTGATGGGTGCCACAAAATGACGTATTGAGTTCCATTCCTACTACGGGTAGAAAACCCTTCACTGCTGATCTACCCAAAAGGAAAAGAAGGATAAAAATAAATAAATATATAAATAAAAAAGAGGAGGTTTACTATGAGACCATTTTGCATGTTTTAAGAAATAAGCAAATTTTAAAAAAATTGAATTGAGAAATTACGTATGCACAGCATTCATCAAAGAAAAAAAGTCATATGTACAATATTGTAAGTATGTCATACATTAATCTACTCAAATTGCAGGATTTAAAATTGATTCTGGAATTCTTCCTCTCTGTTCATTTGATAATTTGTTTACAAGGGACGAGGTATGTGATAAACTGGAACTCCATTTAATGGAATCATTAGTTAGATGACCTTGGGCATGACCAGCTTTTGAAAGAGGAGGTCCATTTGATTAATAAAGTATGACAGGCAAATTGATGGTGGACGATCAAATACGCTGAAAATGCCCCTTGATGGCAAGGGGCTGGTTCTGATGTATGGTGCTTTGGATAATTGGGTGTGGGAGCTGGTGAAGTGAAGGACTCTTGGTGCTTGGGTTTGTGGAGGAACTGGGTTGGGTCTCAAAGAGTTCAAGTTTGCTATTAGATTCCAGTAGGTAACTTTTAGGACTGTATGGGTTGTATTATGTTTGGTTTGAAGGATTGTTGTCCTAACTTCCCTAGTGGCTGAGAACTATGAGGTATTTGTTAGTTTTTCTAGCGGTAGTCGATCATTTGGTTTCACCAGAGAGAAATGTTATGCACCACTTTTTCTCGGAGTCAAATATTGCCTCTTTTATAAATATGTATCAAGGAAATGATGAAATTAATAGGAAATCATTGGTCTTATTTAATTGTCATATTCTCTCTTTGACCAAAAGGGAGGGCTTTGTTTTTTCTCTTGAAAAAGTTATGTTAATTTTAATAAAAAAAAGAAAGAAAAAATACATGCTTTTCAAAAAATAAATTAAAATATAGGTTTACTTTAGCCTATTTTAACTTCTTAAATTGTTTTGGGTAATTTGCCTCTAGTCTTGTATACCTCATCACTGGAGTTGGAGACCAATTCAAATGTCAATACTGAATCCGCTGAATGTCCTGGCTAGAGTGATATTGATGAAGATGGGAAAGATGAAAAGAGCTGGTATGGTGTGAGAGAACTTAATTTGAGCAACATGCATGAATCCATGATGAGCCAGAGTGGCTGAGGAGGCCTCAAGAAAGCATTGAAACCATTAACCCTCTCTTCAGTTATTAGTATACATGATGAGAGTTGTTTCTAACAAGTTGTGGCTATGGCTAGGATTTTATTGGGGTTTAAAAAGAAAGTTCTTCAGATTACTATTTTCATTTTGCTTTTTAACCTTGTACCAAATAGATCAATAAAAATGAACTTATCACCAAAAACATAATGTTTGTTATGCCTAATATCCTTTGTTTGATATGTTTTAGTCTTCATTCTGCCCTTCATTCAATCAAGTGGTTTTATTTTCATAAACTGCCCAAAGCCAATGCGTTTTCCTCAATCCAAATCTGAGATGTTATGCCGGTCACAGAGGCTGTGGGTGTGGGGATGAAGTCTTCTTTCACAAACTCAACTTATGGGTTTTCCAAGTACATTTATCCTGCCACTTACATTCATAAGAGCGAGAGGGTTTGCCTTTAACACTTTTTTCTCGCAGGTTGTTCCAATACATACAAGGTGCCAACCTAAATTCATCTCGCTTAAGAATAACTGCCCCCGTGCTAACAAGCATTGTCCCAGGGGCAGGGCCGCTACATTCCTCGGCTTACTATGTCAGGTACTACCTGCCTGAAAAATTTCGCAATATTCCTCCAACACCACTGCCTGAACTCAATTTAATTCCCAACAAATGGGGCAGCCACTATGTGGCAGTGAGAAAATTCTCAGGGTTTGCAATGGACAGTGACGTAATTAAGGAGGCCCAGAGCCTAGCAGTTAGTTTGGAAAAGTCACCTTGGGCAAATTCCACTGTGTCTGAAGAAGGTAAGTATGCCTACTCGATTGCACAATATAGTAGCCCTTTCAAATTGATTGGGCGTGTCAATGAAGTGTGGGTTGATGTTGTTGGGCCTGCAACTGAAGTTGGGGTGGAGTGAATGGGGCTTGACGTCATAGGAGATGCAATTGATTAGTGTGAGAAACTTGTGTGTGTAAAATGTAAATAAACTGAACATTGGACCGTGCTTGATGTATCTATGTGTGTAAATGCAAGTGGTTTGCTTTTGTTTTTGTCTCTGTGGATATTTTTATCTCTATGTAGATCATATTGTGGTTTGTGTGAGTTAGAGAGAGTGAAACTGGAGTATTTTTTTTTACCTTGTAATAAAGATAAATGGTATGCTTTGGTCAAATACTCTGGTCTCAAAAGACCTGTTTTTAATTTTCCTTTTCATTGTCCTATTTTATATTTTATGTTTTGAAATGCTTTCCTAAAGCCCCAATGGGCTGTTCTTCCCCCATCAAGTTGAAGTGGACTAGAAAACGAATCTGACTACTGGTTGAAAGTATTACTGCTAATGCTAATTTGTCTTATACCCCTTACTTTTGAGTATCAAAGGATAGAAGAATATTTCAGGTTAGAAATAGAATACTTAAACCCAACATCCGCTATCATTTTTTATCCAAATGGTGGATGAGGAGCATTATATATTTTATACCCTATTCTATTGCTATCTGTTGCCTACTTTCATAGTTGCCTATATTCAAAAGTCCATTGCCAAAGAGGTGACAGACAGTGAGAATACCGAATACTATTAGGGAAAGTATACAAAGAGAGTATTTACCTCTTGTACAAGGAAGTTACCATCATTATTATTCTTTAAATTTCAAAATAGATAGTTGTAAAAGTGTCATTGAATAGATACAAAATTGCAAAAAAAAAAAATTAGATTTTATAATTCGCCCCAAGCCATCTAATTTCACATCTAATGAGTGGGACTAGTTGTGACTTCCTTGTAATAAAGATGAATGGTCTCTTTGTAAACAGTCCCGTACTATAATCATACAATACGGTGTCATGTCAAAGAAGGATAACAAAACCTTCATTCAAGAGCTTGGAGAAGCTCGTGGTTATAGGGTGCCCCATTGTTATCTATATCTCTCTCTCTCATGCCAAAACAATGAGAGCAATATCTCCTGCTGCGGGGACTGTTTCACTCTATCCTGTCCAAGGACATGAAATAACCTTCTTTAAAGAACTTGGAGAAGCTCTAGGATATAGGCTGCCCCATAATTATCTCTTTCTCTCTCTCATGCCAAAACATTGAGAGCAAAATCAAAATCTCGCCTGCTGCCATGACTGTTTCTCTCTCACCCATCAATTTTCTATGTGTGTGAGAGAGAGAGAGGACCTCTGCTTCCCTTTCTCATTTATAATTTTTGTCCTTGGAGTCAAAATGCATTTCTATCAAATGTCCCTCTTATTATGTACTTATTTGCGTACAAGTTTTAGACGATAAAAGCACCAATTCTAGTGATATATTACCTGTGATTAGTAGTTACTCGCTCTCGTACACAAGGTGATCATGTCCCTTGGACGAGCCTTACAAAATTGACTTTGTTTGCCAAGGAACAGCAGGTTTGCGTGAAACAACTACTTTGGAAGACCTGAGTTGCCTCACACTACGAAACTTTAATATATATGAGAGAGAGAGAGAGAGAGAGAGAGAGAGTTTCATTTTCATGAAGCTTCTTACGTTATTTTCCTGGCTAGCAGATGAGCAGCTTGCGTTTGAGTTTGAATTGACTTTTAGAAAGCTTAAAGTAATAAGGCCCAACAGTTAAACCATTTAATTTGTTGGAAAAACAAATCAGCAAAGGGGCAAATGCTGAAGCTGTAATCCGAAAAATGCTACAAGACAAATCCCTATATTGTCGGCATGATTTATCTAAAAATGAAAAAAATTATAACAAATATAGAGGACCATGGAGAATTTCGGGCCGAAATGTTGGCCCAAGATGCACTGAACAATGTAAGAACAAGTGATCGCAAGGAAATATTAGCAAGTGGCAAACCTTTCTTTCTCAGTTGTTCCATTGTGAGTGCTCTATTTCTCAAAGCTAACAAGGCAAACGCCTGCCTTTTGTGTGAAATGGGGCAACCCCAAATTTTAGAAGCTGCCTCCTCAATGGCAACATATGTGCTATTACACAATTGTCTATATAAGGATCTACCTGTGAATTCTCCTGCTGGTGTGAGGTCGATGGGAAAATATCGAAGTCCGCCTTATTGAAGGACCATGAAGAGATGTGTGAACTGTATTATGTCCACATCCCGCAATCAAGTCTTTCACAGTAGCCACTCGAGCAGCCACCATCTTGATGAAATCAGCGAGTTGCAGTTGTGGTGGGCAATTCTTTGGTCATACAATCACCAAGCAAAGTTATGCTGTACCTCTGTAAAAGATGTAGGATGCCATTTATACCTTTCCATAGGGTTGAAGCCTTAGCTCCCAACTTCATGATTTCTGTAATATAATCCTTCAGTCCGCCACCACAATTAGCCGTCAAAGCATATTTCCAAATATGTATTAGCTCAATAGCATATGGCCACCATCATTTTGTTGAGAGAGCCTCATTCATTGGTTTTAATATTTGACACCAAATCTTTTAGGGTCACAAATCATGTTCTTGGCAAGATGGTATTTATTAACATTTTCAGCACCCCTCCATAGAAAAGCCTTCATGATACTTTCCAATCCATTGATCACAGTATTTGGAGCTCTAAACAAGGTCATTGATGCATGACAAGATGCCTCTCTTTTTTTTTTTTTCTTATTAAATTTCAAATATGCGTTTTTGAAGTTTATAGGGGTTATTGTCTATAGTTTTTAAATTTTTAGGGATTCTTGAGTTTTTGCTATAGTTTTAGGATTTTAGGAGTTGTTTATGGAATATTTTGTTCTATCAAGTTTTACAATATCATTATGAATGTTGTGTTTATTAGGATTCTTATTTGAAACAAGAAATAAAATTTCTTGGGGTTCAAGAAAGGTCTTTATTATAAATAGGCACGCGAAGAGGGTTAAGGAGATTGACATGATTTTGAAATAAAGAAGGAAGAGAGCTTTGCCCTGGAATCCCTAGCTAGGGTTTTGTGTAGGAGAACCCTGAGGTGTCTCTAAGAGATTACTTGTATTGGCCTGAAATATTGTTGATTTTATATTCTTCTTTAAATTTTCTACATCAATTTCGAATTCGAGCACACGTTTCTTCAACAAAAAGGTCAATGAACTACACCCAAGTCTAGAGTTTGAGTTTGCTTATTTCAGCCAACTTTTCAATGATTTCGGCCTAGGTTTGTCAAAGCCTAGATCTTGTTAATTTCACCCAAGTTTTGTTAATTCTCTGCCTAGGGTTTTTTATTTCAGTTAACCCATGGCAGCATGAAGGGAAGCTCTTTTGTATCTATCCCATGATCTTAGAGATGAGGGCATTGAAGATTTCAAGAGCCAAATTCAACAACTTGCACATCTCATGGGTATCATTCATGAGCAAAACAGTGATCTTTTCACCCTGAAGATGTCGAGTACAACTCTTTTTACCATCATAGTCCACATGAGAACTGAAGAGAAAAGTTATAGAAGACCTAAATGTGGGAGACATCACTCTCCCTAGGATTTTGATTGAACGTGGACATTCCTGATTTTGATGCATAATGCATCCAAAATCAACATATTTTAGATTGGGATTCTCCACCAATCTTGAACATATACTCAAACGAAGAACAAGATCTCGTAAGAGATTAGTTCAACGATGTTGGACAAATTTCATGGTTGAGCTGATCTTTGACAAAAAAGAACGATGAAGAACTCCAAGGAGAATCAATAGAATAAGTTGTTAGTTCGACTATTGAATTTTAATTTGAGTTAAAATTTCTTGAAGTCTAAGCAATGTCTTTATTATAAATAGGGATGGAAGAGGGTTGTAAGGAAACTAACATGATTTGCAAATAAAGAAGGAAAAGAGTTTCACTCTAGTAAGGGTCTTGTTTAGGAGAACCCTCAAGTTTCTCTTAGAGATCGCTTGTGTTGGTCTGGAATATTGTTTATTTTATATTCTCCTTCAATTTCCTGCATCAATCATATATCAGACAAGTAAATTGGAAGGGGTGGACATCATGAATGTGACTCTGCCCCCTAATGAGCGCTACCTTGCTTTCCAAGTGCCCAATAACTCTTCAAAACTTTCAAATATTGAGTTCCAAATAGATCTTGGAAATTTTTCATTCACAAGGGGAATTCCTAAGTATATAGTAGGAATAGCATCTATACCTCATCCAATCCATTTAACTAATCCACTTGGGAGCTGTTGGCTACAACCAACCAGACAATCTCAGTTTTCCCCATATTCTCCTTAGGCCTACAAGTTACATCAAAACATCCTACAAATAACAACAGGATCCTTATTCATGATTGTATAGAGTCAAAAAGTACCAAGTGTACGTTCTTTACATTTTAGTACGATAGCACTGGGCCATTAGCAGCGACATGGAAACCTAAGAGGAGTACCCTTGTATTGACCATCTTCAGCATTAAGCTCAAACTTTGTGCCACAATTTTGAAAAAGGTGACATCGGTTCGCCTTCGTCTAAGACCTCTCGAATGTGCTCCAACCTTAAATTGGCCCCACTGTATTTTGGACCCTTTTTTTTTGCTATGCGCGTTGGACCGGTTTGCCTATGTGATTTTTTACCGGAGAATAATATCTTTTCTTTTTTTTTAACCTTTTTTCTTTTGGTAAAAGAACACTTATAAGTGGTCTTATCGTAATAACATGAACTTCAAAATAAAATCAACATAATAATAAAACCAAGATCTTAAAACTTGATACCATTGAAACAACTATCCACTATACTTGAGAATAAAAGATACAATTTCAAGAAATAAAAAATAAAAGTGCCAGAGATTACCTCAACACATCGAGTCACCACCATCCGATGGCACGGGATCAACGGTCTAGCTTCATTCTCGAGCAGGAAAAGTAAATTTCGACCAAACTATTTCAAATAACCCTTTTGTAATTTATCAAGCCTAGATCCTAACCTCAAAATATTTTGGCATACTTTCTAACCCTAGCATTTAAGATGAGAGAGAGTGGGGTAGACCTTATGGTTGGGGTGTGCCCCCTCTATGGCTAGGAGAGAGAAGATCTAGAGAGAGGGAGAGGAGAGAGAGTGGGGTATGCCCCTCAAAAGAAGGAGAGAGAGAGAGAGAGTTGTGAGAGCGAGAAGAGAGAAGGTCTAGAGAATAGGGGGTATACCCCTATTTATATTGCAAAACTAGGTTTAGGGGTTCTCATAGTTTTCCTCTTAAGTAAGATTGAACATTGATCGTTGATCAATTGTGACTTGTGGGGTGAGAGATTTGAGTCATCCATTCCATAGATGGGATATTAACATTTTGAAAGGTGCATGAATCATTATCCCCCTTTCCTAAACCATTTTATCATCAATAGAAATTAAGTTAAAATTAATTTCAATAAAATATTGTGCATTCCATATAATAGCACAAGTCTACTCATATTTTCTGTAAAATCTTTCAAAACATATCAAGTTAATATATAGTTAATATTTACTTAACCACAAGGCAATCTTTGACTACAAGTTAAGATTGAATATTACCAAATTAAAAGGAATCCAAAGAGGGTGGGGCGTGCCACCCATGAGGAGGCCTCATGGGCCCCACCTTTTAGAACATGGTGTGCCCATGTGCACAATGGGCCCCCATAAAAATTTATTTTATATTTTTTAAAAATAATAAAATATATTTTAGAATATTTATTTGAATATTTAAAATATTATAACATCAATATCTTTCTTTTAACAAATCCAAATTTCATAAATAAAATATCCAAATGTTCCTAAAAATTCACATAATAATTCTAAAATAATATTTATCATAAAACAAACATAATTAAATTAATTTGATGGAAAATTGATCTATATGGCTTCGAAATTAAATCAGCAATCATGGGGCACTACACCTTCAACTGTGGACTACATACCACACTTGCTTTATCGGACCGACCCAATGTTTCTCATGACTCAAAGTCCAAGTAGGGACTCATTAGTAGGTCACCAAAGTCTGGCTGATGCGCCAAGGGGTCGCAATCCCAGTCTGTGGATTTCAGACTTCTAAGAAACTGCACCCCCTCCAAACATAAACACATATACAAATGTAGACTTCACATCATCTGGATCCGCGAGATAGCTTGCATCTAAATATCTTTCTATTGTTATTTCAATCCCCCTTTGTATGTTAGCGTATAATTCATGGTCTTTTTTAGATATCTAAGGATTCTCTTAATAGCCTTCCAATGCCCAGGATTGCTTTGGAAAGACTAACCAAGCTCATGATGAAAGACAAGTCAAGTCTTGTTCCCATCATGGCGTACATAAAGGACCCAACTGTGCCCCTATAAGGCACTCTCTCCATAGCCATTTTATCTTCGGTAGGACACATTTTATTAGTGAGCTTTATTTTTTTGTCAATTGGGGTTGACATAGGCTTATATTTAATCGTATCAAACTTTTCCAGTATCATCTTGTAGCAGGTTGGCTGGGAAAGTTGGATACTTTTCTCCCTTCTGTTTCTTATTATATTGATGCCCAACACATATAAAGCTTCTCCAAGATCCTTCATATCGAAGTGTTGTGAAAAAAAAATTTCGTCTATACTACTAGGGCAATCAAGCTACTAACAATTAGTATATCATCTATATAAGGAAATAAAGACCACATCACTACCACTGACCTTTTGATATATACAGTAGTCCTTATTATTTGTAAAGAATCTTGCAATAGCAAGTGTCTCTTGAAATTTTATGTACCACTGACGCGATGCTTATTTTAGGCCATAGAGGGATTTATTAAGTTTACATATTAGTTCCTCCTTCCCCTTTCCTCAAATCTCTCGTGTTGGGTCATGTAAATTTCTTCCTCTAAATCACTATTCAAAAAGGCTGTTTTGACATCCATCTGATAGACTTCAAAATCAAAATAGGCTGCTATGGCTATTAGGATTTGGATAGATGGAAATTTGGCAACAGAAAAAATGTCTTCATCATAATCGATCCCTTCTTTTTGGGTGAAACCCTTTGCAACAAGCCTAGTTTTGTATTTTTTAATTTTCCCTTCTGAGTTCAGTTTTTTCTTGAAAATCCACTTACAACCAATGACATTACGTTTCCGAGGTAGAGGTACTAAATCCCACACATGGTTTTGGTTAATGGAGACGTATTCATCTTTCATGGCTTCTACCCAGTATTTCTTTTCAAGACAGGACAAGGCTTCATGGTAATTTTTAGGTTCAAAATATGGATCCTCCCCAACTCTTTCAAAGTGTTCTCCCAAGTAGATGAATTGTTCTAAGTATAGGGGAGGTCTACTGATTCGGTTATTTCATCTCGCTTTGGGTTCAGGTTTATTTTCTTTAGGGAGTTCGAGTTCAGATTGAGGTCGATTGGAAGTTTCAGGTTTGGGTTCTCAAATCACATCCTTGTTTCTAGTATCCTCAAAGAAGTCGGCTTGTTTTTTATTCAACCTTGCTTCAAGGAATTCTTCCTCGAAGAAGTGAGCATCGCGGCTCTCAATGACCTCTCATGTTCCAAAGTTATAGAATCGATACCCCTTACCATGATCTGGGTAACTAATGAAAATGGATTTGACAGTTTTGGGTTGAAGTTTGGTCTTATTTTGGTGTGGGATGAGGACATGAGCTGAGCAACCCCAAACTCTCAGGTGATCAAGGGAGGGAGTACGACATGTGAATATGTCGTGAGAAGTAAGTGGGACAACTTTTGTGGAAGTTCGATTACGGATATAACATGCTATTGACACAGCTTCTCCCCAAAAGTCTAGAGAAAGACTGGCATGCCCCATCATACTCCTTACCATTTCAACCAAGGTCATATTACATCTCTCGGCTACACTATTTTGTTCGGGAGTATATGGCATGGTGTACTGATGGATTATTATGTTTTTAACACAGAGTTCTTTGAAAAGGTCTGATGAATATTCCCCCCTCTATCGGTTTGATTCTCTATCTCGGCTTTATATACTTTGAATTTTTCTAGGGCTTCAGATTTTGTGTGAATAAGATATACATGACCTTATCGTGAGTGGTCATATATAAAAGTGATGAAATATCTCTTACCGCTTTTAGTAGCCACATTCATAGGTCAACATATATCACTATAAATGATTTCTAAAATGCTAGTAAATATGTTTGCCCTGGTGGTATTTTTTCTTATTAATTTTTCTTGCACACAAGACTCTCACACTTTCGATAAATTTCCCTTATAGTTTTGAAGAATGCTGTCTTTTTCAATCTTTCCATTCGTTTAAAATTAATGTGTCCTAACCTCATATGCCATAGGGTGGCATCTAATTTATTAAGGGACGAGACATACGAAACGTTCTCTTTTACTTCAATGGAAAATAAGCCATATACAAGACGTCCAGTCATGACAATATCATTCCCCTTCTTGACCACCACCTTCTCCCCAATGAAAGTGGTCATGAATCCAACCATATATATCTTGAAAATCGAAACCAAGCACTTTCTCATATCAAGAGTATAAAGTGCTTGCTATTGGATCAAGGTGTTCCACTCTGTAATTTCAGCTCGAAATCTCCAACTCCAAGTACATCAGTTTTCTAATTACCTTCCATATATATATGTTGTTGTCTTCGCCCCATGAGAGTAAAGGAACATAAACCTTCCTTGGTATTTGTGACATGAATCCGTAGCTCCCGAGTCAAGATACCAAGAAGCTCCCTTGGGGTCAGCTAGCAAAGTCTTAAAGACCACATAAGTCAGTTCCTTGTTGGTCCCTCCAAATTTGTTAAACCGACAATAATTGGCTATGTGGCCCACCTTATTGCAAATAAAGCAAGTCCTAGTTTTTATTTTTCCTCCTTTATTACCAAATCTCTCCTTCTAAAATATCTTTTCTTTCCAAAATTATTTTTATCTTTTCCTTTCTTAAGTTTAAAAAATGCTGGAGATTTTACCATGTGTACGGTTTCCCTTGGAGTTGTTATCAATGCTTGCCTTGAGTTCCTCCTTTCCTCTTCTACATTGGTCGTCGTAATTAGCTCCTCCAGCTTTGGAGCCTTTCTTCTAGCCGAGAGGGAAGATACAAAAAATTCTCATGAATTAGGAAGTGAATTCATGAGATGAATCACTTGTATGGATTCAGTATGTTTCATGTCAATGTCTTCCAACTCTCCGACTACTGCATGAAAGATATGCACATGATTTGTAAACATGGTACCTTCTGCCATTTTTAACTCATTATACCTTCTCATAGCCATGGTTTGCTTCATGAGAGAGGGTTCAGCATATTCTCTCTCAAGTTTTTCAAAGATTCCACTTGCAGTGTAAATTGACTCATACTTGGAAGCATATGAGTCGGTCATAGCACATAAAAGGATGTGCTTGCATCTCAAGTTCTTCCTCTTCCAATTAGCGTACTCATCTTTAGTTTTTTGAGATGAGCCGTCAGTTGGACGATGAGGACGATGCTCATAGAGTATCTCATGCAAGTTTTCTTCATAAAGAACATATCGAATCTTTCTTTTCCAAGAAGCACAATTGGTCTCATCAAACCTTTCAGTTTTGAGGATCTCTGAGATGAAGGTATGAGCAGCCATATATTTTTAATTCTCAAGCAAAAAAAAATTGGAAAATACTCATAATGGCAATCAAGTAACTACGCTCTGATACCAATGAAAGAAATACCAATGTGATCTTTTACCGGAGAATAATAATTTATTTATTTATTTATTTATTTCACCCCTTTTTTTTTGGCAAAAGAACACTTACAGGTGGTCTTATTACAATAACATGAACTTCAAAATAAAATCAACATAATAATAAAACCAAGATCTTAAAACTCGATGCCATTGAAACAACTATGCACTATACTTGAGAATAAATGATAAGATTGTAAGAAATAAAAAGAAAAAGTGTCAGAGATTACCTCAACCGGGCTTATTACACCCCACACCGAGTCACCACCATCCGATAACGCGGGATCAACCATTTAGCTTCAATCTCAAACCGGGAAAACAAATTTCGGCTAAACTATTTCAAATAATCCTTTTGTAATTCATCAAGCCTAGATCCTAACCCCAAAATATTTTGACATACTTCCCAACCCTTAGCATATAAGATGCGAGAGAGTGGGGTAGACCCTAGGGTTGGGGTATGCCCCCTCTATAGCTAGGAGAGAGAAGATCTAGAGAGAGGAAGAGGATAGAGAGTGGGGCGTGGCCCTTAGAGGAAGGAGAGAGAGAGTTGTGAGAGAGAGAGAAGAGAGAAGGTCTAGAGAATAGGGTGTACACTCCTATTTAATAGTGTAAAATTAGATTTAGGGTTTCTTAGAGTTTTTCATAGTTTGCCTCTTAAGTAAAATTGAATATGGACGATCAAGGGTGACTTGTAGGGTAAAAGATCTAAGTCATCTATTTCATAGATGGGCCATCAACATTATAAAATGTGCATGAACCATTATCCCATTTTTCTAAACCATTTTCCCATCAATAGAAATTAAGTCAAAATTAATTTCAATCAAATATTGTGCATTTTATATAATAGCACAAGTCTACTCATATTTTCCATAAAATCTTTCAAAACATATCAAGTTAATATATGGTCAATATTTACTTAACCATAAGGCAATCTTTGACTACAAGCCAAGATTGAATATTACCAAATTAAAAGGAATCCAAAGAGGGTGGGGTGGGCCACCCATGAGGAGTCCTCATGGGCCCCACCTTCTAGAACATGGTGGGTCTATGTGCACAATGGGCCCCCATGAAAATTTATTTTATATTTTTTACAAATAATAAAAGATATTTTAAAATATTTATTTGAATATTTAAAACATTGTAAAATCAATATCTTTCATTTTATAAATCCAAATTTCATAAATAAAATATTCAAACGTTCAAAAAAATTCAAATAATAATTCTAAAATAATATTTACTATAAAAAAAACATAATTAAATTAATTTGATGAGAAATTGATCCATATGGCTTCGGAATTAAATCAACAATCGTGAGGGCACTTCACCTTCAACTACAAACTACAGACCACACTTGCTTGTCAAACCGACCCAGTGTTTCTCATGACCCACAGTCCAAGCAGGGGTTCATTAGTAGGTCACCAAAGTCTGGCTGATGAGCCAAAAGGACGCAATCTCATTATGTGGATTTCAGGTCTTCCCCTAGAGACGAGTCAATGTCACATAGACTTGATGCGACCACAGCTCTATGGCGCATAGGGGCATATCTCGCACATGCGTACACGTCACCCTAAAAGGTGACTTACTTGCTTTCTCAAACGATCCATCGATATGCATGCCTAGTGATGGCACATGGATGAGGCTTTGGCCCTTATCTCTGTAGGTCACCATCACACATAATGGTCACATAATCCATCAGTTAACTCATCCAGGCATATGTTCCAACCTCATCAAAGGATGACCCATTAGAACCTTTCTCGGTTTATTCTCTATGCCTCGGTAACATAGGTTTTTCCCACCCGACTGGCCTAGATCGTTAAGCACATATCGATATCTGTAAACATTGTTTACATAGTATAGCTCATAAGGGACCAAACTCCCACTTGGTGTATGTTCCATTATATCAAATGTTTTTATTACAAGCACTCATAAGGCCTTTAAAGATGACATAAACCCAACACTTGACAGTACCAGTGCCCGGGATGAAATTGCACCTAATGTTCCATGTATCACTGCTTAAGAAACGTTTGGACAAGAATCGTTAACCTCATGCTATACTTGACAGATGGATGACCATGCCGGGCAATTGAGCATCGACATAATTCTTGGTTTAGTAGGCCAACATGCCTAAGGACGATGCGACATGGGAGGTGTACCATCGACTCAAATGAGCACTTCCTAGATTTGCAACCTTGAGAACAAGGTTAACTTAAAGGAGTGTGGACGGTTAGGAAACCGTAGCTATAAAAGGGATTAGCCTAGCTAGTTAATAATTGCCTAATTTAATTTAGGGAGTGACTTGATTTGTGTAGTTTCTTTATTGGGGTGAGGTTTGTATAAGGTGTCCACCTTATGCTATAGAAGTGACGCACACCTCTAAATTTTGCCAGAAGATGTAGTCTTGGCATCAAAAACTTATGTTGACATGAAATCCATGTTCAACTCTAAAATTTTAATTTTAAAAAAAAAGTGTAAATTGAGCAGATCTATAAATACTTAAAAATCTTTAAAATAGGCTGTCTAGATAAATTATTATAAGATGTACTAGTTTTAGGACTTGAAAATTGTCTTATTTATGAAAAAGTATACAAAGGAACTATTTACTTTTACTACAAAAAAGATCACAATCATTCTTGTCTATTAGATTTTAAATCACGCGATTGTAATTGTCACTTACTAGATTAAAGTTTATAAGAAAATTTCTCAAACTTCATGACACACCTAAAGCCATCAAATTTGACATCTAATGACTAGGAGTGATTGTGACATCCATGTAACGATAGTAAATGGTCTTATAGTATATAATCTCTTTAATTATATCCATATATCTTGAGATCAAGATGATCAATTGGAAGGTTTTCTAACTTCTGGCCACTCTTTTTTCTTGGATGTTTGTAGTGCTCACTTCTATAGTATAAAGTTGAAAACCTATATAAAGACTTTCCTTCCTTATTTGAATAAACACTTATGTGACTAGTTTAGGAAATACTATATGTAATTATTTATAAATAAGAGTTTGAATCTATGTTGGGAATATATCCATTATTTTCATCTTGCTCTCAAGCCTTGAAGGCATTAAATTTCTTCTAAACGCACGGAATCAAGAAATGCATTCGGACCACAGGTATAGCCTTCCGTATGGAGGATCATAGATTGTGGCCTCACACAAAAATCCAAGGTTTAAAAAATCGGTGACCTAATTCAGAATCGGGCGATCTAGAGTAAAAATCACTAAGACGCTCCGGATTAGGCCAAAAAATGGGATTCAGGTGGTTCCAAATAGTAGAATTATTGATTTTTTCACGGGACAGTCGATTCCGCCGATTCTTCATTGAATCCGACCGATTATTCACCGAGGCAAGCAAAGAAAAAAAGGAATGAACAATTTTTTCTTGAATTATTTTTTAAAAACATTTGAAACAAAATTATCGATTCCGCCAAATCTTCTGATTCGATCTACCAATTCCCTCGATCCGACACGGGTATGATTCGAATCACCGATCTGTTTTTTTAAACCTTGCAAAAACTAGGTGCGTGCTCCATGATTGATTTCAAGGACAAGTGCTTATGTATATTCAAATGAAAATTAAAAGAGATTTAAACATAGTTAGCTAATGGTTTAGAATTAATAGAACGTCCAGATCTACATCTAACCCTTTAATTAAGAGAGGGCTTTAAATTGGTTTTTAAGAAAATATCATAGCATTTACTCCCTCGAGCAAAAGAGATTATTCGGGAGATTCTTTTTATTTGAATCTTTGGGATCCAACTGACACCTACTAGATAACTATTTTGGATCAAAACAAGAATTTTGAAGTTCTTAACACTTAGATCTTGGCCCTTTGAAAATTGGACGTTCTTGGGATATTATTTTATTTGGGAAAAGTGTATGGTGAGTTGGCAAACTCACACTCTTTTTGTACAGTTTCCCTACAAAATGTATCTCAAAGATGTATTTTTGATCAAAAATTTTAGAGTTTGGTAATCTCAACCATGATAATGATCTAAAGTTGGAATTTTCTTTTAAAAAATAATTTCCACCATTTTAACTTTTAGTGGGCGTAATATTTTCTGACATCTATTTTAGAGATGGATGGTTGATAGATAAGGGATCGCACAGTAATAAGTGAGTCGGCTGACTCACCACAACCATGACCCTTTTTTTTAAGCACAAAAAATATGCAGATTTGGTTTTTGGTTTTTGGTTTTTGGTTTTTGGTTGGTCGTTATGTTGAGGAGATTACATCCTAAAAAATTTGGAGTCCGGAAACTATTCTTAACTTGAGATTTACCCGAAGGAGTAAATGGACGATACGCTCCTCCGGGATCAGCACACCTTTTGGCTTTTGAGAAAAGACACGTGTACTAGGACGGCAGTGGTAAAATCTAAACAAAATTATAAATAACCCCAAAAACAGAGTTTTTATGCAATTTACCCCGAACCAAACTCTTTGCCCACTTTTTACCCCAAAATATACTCTCTTAGCAAATACCCACAAAGTAAAAGAAAGCACATTTTTTTGACAAAAATACATTTTTTTTTACATAGAAATTTAATTTTGGCAGGGCATTCACGTGGGCTTACGCACAATACCAAAAGCTACATGGGTTGTCGGACTGCGATGTACCAATTGCCAGACCCCATTAAACTAAAAAAGATATCGGGCAACTTTTTGACATTGCCGAACCGCATTTTGGACCTGTTGCCAGACCGCATGGGCTTATTGTCGGACCGCTCTTTGGTAGTGCCAGACTGCATAGCCCTATTGCTGAACCGTTCTTTGTCAGGGCCAGACTGCTTTGGGATATTGCCGAGCCGATTGTTTATACTTTTGGACCGCCTTTTTTGTTTCATGGGAAAAGTTAAGTAATCAGTGGTAGAATATAGAAAGGGCGTTTTGGTCTTAAAAACTATAACTTTTTGATTGAGGGATATTTGTTAAAAAATTTATTTGAATAAATATTACAAAAAAAAAAAATATTAGCCGGGGACAGTTTGTAAAATCTACTGGACAAAGCCATTTGTGGTTGAAACCTGTTTTGCCCCCTACCACTCGAAAAAATGGCAAATGCCCGCAATCATACCCCGTTTGTCAAAACTGCTTATGACTCCAATACATGAGATTGTATGTTGCTCTACCAGCTGGATTTTCTATTGCGTTTTCTAGTCCCTCTACACAACAGTATGCTTTCTTGGTCAGCGATGCATCGTGCCGTCCATGTTGAAATTGGGGAGATTCTGTCAAACTGTCAAAAGCCCAAGTACTTGTATCCATTGTTTGAAACCACTACTCCGCCTATGCCCGATCTGAGTACCCAACCTAAGTCTGAGCAACTCGGCCTTAGTAGTGTTGAATACTGTAGCAGTAAATAAAAGGTTAAAAGCAAGATTAAGCCAAATACATCAAAATGAGTTTAAAAAAGTAGCAAAGAAATAGATTTTAAAAAATCAACTTGTCATTGGGGGTATATTTTGAAATAATCTAAAAAATATAGGAAAATATAAAAATAAGTAATTATATATAAACTTCATTTCAATCTTTATCAAAATGACAGAAAATATAAAAAAATATCAAAAATAAATTCTTTACTTTTTTATTTTTTTGAATTTTTTTAGATATCCTCAAGTGAGACCTCCAGCTCGGGAAAATTTGGGCGAGCCCGATTACTCGGGACTCGGATCGAGTAGTCAAGCATTGCATCAACCAAAGTTTCCCTACAATTTATTGGAAGGAAAACTGACGGCACCAAACCTGTGCTTCATGCAAAAGCCAGATTTGAGGTATTGGAGGGAACTCCAAAGTTTTTCAGACTTTCCTCTCGCAACCAGGAATAATTCTGTGAAACAAAACGGATTTGGTGATCTAAAAATGTTAGAATGCAGTACTATACTTTCATATATTGTTTTCTTTAACGATGATGATGATGTTGTTTTCGTAAGTTTTTAATAAATAAAGAAAGAAAATGATGGGCTTTAGCCTCACGTTGAAGAATAGAGTGAGACAATAATAATATATACATGGACAATGATTTAATGCAATGGTTGTATCATAGTATGATACAACCACTTTTTTAGAAAACCATATTTGTGGTATTTGTATGACCCGAAATTTTGCACACACACTCTCTGCATCTCAATAATCAATCTCAATAAAGAAAAAGTTCAATTTGAACCCTAAATATGGTCAAAATGAGTTCCCTTCCAACAACAAATCTAGACCATTCATTTGGTGAATTTCAAGATCTTAGGTTTTACAAACTCAAAATCATTTTTTTCTTCTTTAACATTATTCATCTAATGATAATAAAGCCATCTAAAAAATTTGGAAAAGAAAAAAATCCCTCTAAGACCTAGATCTAAGTATCTTAGCAAAATGGATGGCCTATGTTAATTAGGCTAAAACAAATACTTTCGAGGTTGCGTTTTCAAAATTTTACCTTTTGTTATTGTTCATTAGAATGAAAAGAGTTCACATTTTAAATTTTGGATCAATCAAATAGTCTGAACATAGTTTTTGTTATATTACACTATGATGCAACGGTTGCATGAAATCACTGTCCACACACACACACACACACACACACACACACATATATATATATATATATATATATATATATATATAGAGTA
>NW_006497928.1:1046680-1121779 GCF_000471905.2 Amborella trichopoda
ATATATATATATATATATATATATATATATATATATATTTTTTTTTTTTTGACTTTTTGGACGACCTAATTAGAAGTTATGGTCTTTCCATACTAGGCACTTATTTTCTCAGTAATGTTTCCTTACTAGAACAAATTAGGACTGGGCTCGAGAATGCTCCTATGGCTGGGCATACCCCATTTCCTTTTCCAAATAGCAAAACCCTAATTAGGTTTTTAACGTGCCACCCTTGATTATCAAATTTTGGGTGGCATGACCCTTTTTAGAAGGGAGGAGAGAGAAAAATGAATTTTAATAATCAGAGAGAGATTTGGTGCATTGAGGAGAGAGAAACATGTGTGTAGAGAAAGGCAGGCTCAATGGTGTTTAAATAGAAAGAATTAGTTCTCCTATTTGGATTAGAATTCCTTCTCTAGGTATGTCTATCTTAATGAGTTGGGTTGACCAATGGGAACTTACGAAATCTGTTGGTGAGAGAACAAATTTGAGCCATCCATCTCAGAAATCAGTCATCATGATTTTGGGAGGGTTATTATGAATCTTATCTCTTTATAAATTTGACCAAGGTCCAACTTCTAATTTAAATAGGATTATATCCAATCTAGGACTTCCTATAATCTTTTTCAAAATTTGTAGGAAGTCAAAATGTAACATTTATTTGGTCAGAACTAACTCCCAAAACAATAGAAAACGAATCTTTTATTTTAAAAGATTATCTAAATCAGTCTTTTAATTAAATAAAGACCGAATAATTGAAGGATTGGGGTGTGCCATCCTTATGGGCCTCATGTCCCACCCATGTGAGGGTGGCACACATGTGGGGTCTGGATCTAAGGTCACATGTGCCCTTGTTCTGAAAATTGTGAAACTGCCTTTTATAAGGTTTTTATATCATCATCGTCAGAGCCTTTTCCCAGCTAATTGAGGTTGGCTACACGAGTCCAGATCAATCATTCTGCTCTATTAAGGGCCATACCCTTAGTGAGGTCATAAGTCCTCATATTTTTTCTCACTACTTTCAACTTTATCATTATGGGTTTATAAGGATATTACAACATAAATAAATTTTAAAAATTCTGAAAAAATTTCTAAAATTTATTGAAACATATTCTAATACCAAAAATAAAATATCTAGAAGTGGACTAGTACCAATGGGTCAAAATAAATGACTGTAAGGGTACTCCACCTGACCTAGTAATCACGATCCACAACTGTCTTCTTAAACCAATCCCCCATAGTTTTATGCAGGGGCTTATGATTGGCTTGTCAAAGTTGGCCCAATAAACTGTGGAACTGTGCTCTTGGAATGTGGATTTCAATTCCCCCCCTTTAAGAGCAAGTTTAGCACTTGTCACTACAAAGAGGGCTCTCTTTATGCAAGATGTAAATATGTTCCTTTATAAGGCTGCTTCCGGAGAATGCGGCTGTCATGTGTGTATGCCATGTAGAAGTTTGTTGAGGCTTTGATCCTTATTGTCACAGGCCTACAACCACACACAGGTGACTACAAAGTTCCAGTGGCCTACAAACATCATTTCTTGGCATCTCTGTGACCTTGGCAAAAGATGATCCACTGTGAATCCATCTCGGTAGCGCCACATGCCCAGGAGCAAGGGTTTTGGACATAATCAGGGCTATAAACCGCCCAACCCTTGGTTAGTCAACGCACACACTTCCACTGGAGTGCATAATCTACTATAAATATCATTCTTGCAAGACCTTTAAAGGCCACAAACCCCGACACCATTATCCTGATTTTTTAACTTATCTTTTCGGGCTTTTAGACTCGCATAGCATTTTTTTCAAATCCTAATTAATTTGGATAGTCCAATATCTTGAAATAATCAGGACATTAGGTTCAATTAGTGGCCTTTGTTGCACATTGTTTAGGTGTGTTTTGTATCGCCTCAAGCATACCTTAAGTGCTTATTGTTACAATGTGAAGTTTCTATGTTAGAGACAATAGAGGCCTAGGGAAGCTGCATTGAATAGAGGCAGTCCATAATCTCCTCAACATCACGGCACGTAAGGCAAATATCAGGGAATTGGAAATATCTGTCCTGTAGTTTGGAAATATCTGGCCTGTCGGTGATCTCCAGCTAAGGCCTCGTCAATAGTAACCAACCGAAACCAAAACATAGAATGTGAGGAGGGGCAGCAATGCCCATTATCAATCTAGCAGGTGTGTATTAGACACCGTGTTAGGAAGGTGGCAAAGGATTGAACCTGAAAGGTACCTCGGGGATGATGTTTTCAAATCAGTCTGCCACTTTAGTGGCCGGATGAGTAGATTGAGTCAAGTAGGGTTAGGAGGTCAGTCATGTAGCTCATTAGCTTTAGTATTTGTTTGATCTCCATGAAGCCTAGCACATCACATGGTCCTGTCACTCTGTCTCTCATGACAATCTTGACCATGACCTCCCTAGAAACCACCACAGGAGCCAATCTAGGGAGCCTGTTCCTGAGAGGTCTATCTCCACTCCATGTATCAGACCAGAAAGGAATCTGGTTTCCATTTCCCAGTCTGAATTGAGTCCCGGCCCAGAAAAGGTTTCACACCAAGGACATACCGCACCAAATCCTCAAGAGGCCTATCGCCATTCCATGTGTTAGGCCAGAAAAGAATCTCATTTGTGATCCACTGGACTACTTGGCCAGAAAAGGGTGCGCACAGAGGATCTACCTTGCCATATGCCCAGCCTCCTGGAGTGCCTGCTTGCATGTATAATCTTTGATTCTGCCACTCTCACTTCCACATTTAGCTAGGATGCTTCTTCTGCGAGGGGCCAGAATCACCAGCGCTAGCTCTCATGCGATGTTCTATTTGATATATCAAGGTTTACAGGGGCGTCTTTCTTGCAATTGATGTCAGTCATTTATTTTGGCATAAAAGGAACCACATATCTCTTGGGCGTTGGCTCTGCTTGCCTTCAGAAGCATTCAGGCTGGGGCGGTAGTTCGTGGTTGGTTGACGGTTGTGGATTTGTGTGGGTCCTCTTAGAGATCATCTTTGATCTAGGGGTCATAACTGGATCAGTACCAGGGTCTTCTCATGCCACTGGCATTGAGGCATTGCCAGCGGTTAATTGCTCAAGCATCTTTCATCAAGGTTTTAGTAGTTATGTTGTTGTTGAGGGTGACTCAGTAACTGCCATCTGATGGGCTAGAGAAGAGGCGTCTTGTCAATGGCTGATGGTAGAGGATTTTCTTGATTTGGATCGGGGTTTCTTTTCACAATATGTTAAGGGAGTCTAGCTTGAAGGTGAACACACTATCTTTTAAGGATACTTCTAGGGAAAAGTTATGGGTAGGGGAGGCTTTGCAGCTCTTCTATTTTGTTGTTTTGTTCTCTAAACTCCTCTCCTTCTTCTGTTTTCTGACTGCATTTTGATATGTATACCTTCTCGGTATGTTCCCTCCTTGTGATATAAGCTAAAGAATTCCTACCACGGAAGGTGACAGGAGATGGCTGTTGGGATGGAGACGATAGAATTATTAGGATTTTACTTGGAAGTGTCTTCTCAAATGCAAACTGGGGCTTTGACAGAGATATGCATGTTGCCAAGTGGATGCAGATAGCAAAAAGGACCTAGGCAATCACATTAAAGCAAGCTGCTACCAACCCATCATGCCTAGTGGCCTCTAGGCAGCCACAAAAATGCAAGCTGACACCAACCCTCTGGACTGCCTTAATCACCTGATGGATGTCATATTTACTGTATATGTTTGGCTGTTTATGCATTCGTGTGTGTACATGTGTAATTGTCATAAAATTTATCATGTAAAGTTTAATATCTGTACAGGTAATTGAAAAATTACAACAGCATAATTCCCAGTATAATTTCCATAGGTTCCTGGAGTATTTAACTGAAATAGATTGTGATACTTTGCTTTTTATTGTGTTGACATGATATCATTAAGTGCTAACATAAGAGTAATCATGAGTAAATAAGCCTCTCTCTCTCTCTTTTGGCACCCATAGCTGAAGTGGTTCTGAAATTATATTCTTTGTTTTCATTTTGCAGGAGATAAAGTTATTCGTATTCTTTCTTTGGCATCTTAATGAAAGTATTACTAATATGTACTTCTCTTTTAGGATGATGAGACTACCTTGGCTGAAGAGGAGGAATTTGCCAAAAGCGAAGCTAATGACCCCTCAGATGAGGTATGGGTTACACTACATTCTTGTGAAGGTAGATTAGTGAGTCTTATTTTAACTATATTACCATTAAGCTTATGGCCACCTTGCTTTTCCTGTTCCGTGATCTGTATAGTTTTATTCATATTGCAAATTGGTCTATTTTGAAGCGTTTTTCCATTTGAGCAATGACTGCATAATTAGCTTCTATTTAGATGTAGACATAGTGAACAATCACATGTATGTGCTTATGTTTTTCTGGAACCGTGGTTCATCTGTTAAAAAACGGCAGCAACTAAAATTAAGTAACTGGCTGATATTCAAGGTGCAAAAGATTCTAAGACTATTTATCATTAGTTGCACCCATATTTGCTAAGCCAGCTTTCACCAAGTATGCCATGCATCATGGAAGACAATTACAAACAAAATTTCCATGAGGGTACTTCATAACCTTGTAGTTATGCTGAGTGCACCATTTGCAATTACCACAAGTTGATGCGTTGTTAAAGAGCCGAGCATTCATCCAGAAAAGAACCCAAGACCTGAATGAGAACAATTTGATACGAGTTTTAGCTTGTTCTTATCTCACTACTGCCTTGATATTATTACCATTAAATCATATTTCCTTTATTTCTTTATTTTTTTTGTTTTGGTATGTTAATGGTGAGGTGGGAATGGAGGGTGGATGTTATGTTGAGGCCTCTGCCCCCCAACCACCAATGCCCCAACCCCTTTCCCAACATTAAACTATATTTCTTTAATGTTATTCATTCATTAAACCATATTTGTGTTATGTTCATCGAGGTGGAGACAATGTTCCATTGGACTCTCTCTACTCCCATCTTTTCATCTTTTTGTGATATGCTGCATATGCAAAAGTACTCAGATAGCAGGGCATCTACTTATAAACCACGGGTTTGTGACAGGAGTGACATATACTTTTTAACCTCTTAGGCGCTCATAGGTCCACTTTTTACCCAAGTTATCTATTCTTCTTTTGTTTATTCTTTTGTTTACTTTCAACAAATAAATAGGAGCGTTATGTGAAACTTCATGAAACGTACAACCTAGGACTTAACCAAAAAGAACAGCAAAAAAAGAAATTAGGAACCAGATGACAAATTGGAGAAAATATATGAACTGAAGAACAAAAGTCAACGGGATGGGATGTGTTCCTTCTGAAGATATTGTTCCCTTTGAAGTCTCTCTCGATCAGGGGCATCTGCTGGATTATTAGTTTCTATGAGTGCAGGGGAATGGGACGTGAACAGCCCATAGATACCAGAATCTCTCCACCGACCTTGCGATTCTAGTTCCGAAACCTGATGTCGCGTTTTTGTTAAAGAATCTCCACGGAAACCATTTTTCGTAACCAAGAAAACTCGATTATTTAATTTCAGAATCTCGATTCAACACATCTTTAGAAACCATTTTTTGGAACCGAGGAAACTCAATCCTTTAATTTCGAGATCTCGATTCAACACATCTTTAGAAACCATTTATTGGAACTAAGGAAACTCGATTCCTTAATTTTGGAATCTCGATCGAACACATCTTTAGAAACTTAAACCAATTAAATGTTTGTAGACGTTCCCAAATATATCGAATCTGGATTCCAGCAAGGATTAAATCTTGATTAAAAAATAAATAAATTCAAATTATCAAAAAAAAAACCATTTCATAGTACATAATGTCCAATGTCTTTGATGGTTGTGCATTACCTAAAGGAAATTGGAGTAGAAATATTCCTTCGAATGCTTATAGTGGTTGCAGGTTTTCATTATTTTACTTGTGCCAACCTAGACGGCTTTTACTTTAAATTTAAAATATAACTGGTAAATGCAACACATGCAATTAAAAGTAAACCATGGTGTAGATATAATTCTATTTTATCTTTATAATAATGAAGTCAAAATCACAATTTAGAAATACTTATCTTTTGTATATAATGATCGTAAGTTCGATAGTGAACACAATCACTTTAAAATTTGGGAAACTTTCTAATAAGAGACATCCGATATAGGTTTCAAAGTTGATAAGGCTCAAGATGTGCTTGTGGCTTCCTTCTCCATAAAAATGAAATCACGAATCCTGGTAGGAGTTGTCAAATACATTCCATAGTCCATATTATTGTAAATCTCAATCTCAAACTGGCATGGATCTTTGATCCATATACTTCAGAAACTTGATTCCAAATATGTTAGAATCACGATTCGAAACAACAACTTATCTCTGTTCCACATCTGTCAGAAACTCGATTCCATATATGTCGAAAATTCGATTCCGCATATTAATGAATCTTGACTCCTGGAGTGTTGATTTCAGGGGCCAAGGAGGACGAATTCTTAATTCCATATGTGGATGAAACTTGGATCTATTTTGGCCGAAACATGATTTTCAAAAACTAGGAATCTCGTTCGCCGCGATTCCTATTGCACGAACAACGATTCTTAAGACATGAATCTCCTAGCCAGCGGCGATTTCGGTTCCTAAAACGATTTGGGTTCCCAGGCGTTTCCAACAACTATGGGACAGCCCATCACCTCTTTCAAAAATCTTGCCCATAATATTAAGAAAAATTATCAAAAAACTCCTATTATATCAACTATTTAACATTCACCCATTTATCAAAACATACCTAACTGTGTTTCAAAAGGCATATGCCTCAGCACCTTGGCGAACTGCCTGGGAGGGCCAAGGCCCTAGGTGCATCACCTTGAGTTAGGTGTGGCCCAAGGGGAGTTGCCTTTAGGTGCACGCCTAGGTGGGGGCCTAGCACCTTGGCCAAGCCTCGCACCTTGAACTCTTTCTTCTTTCCTACATTTATAGATAATATACTATTATATATGGTTATAGTACTATATAATATACATTATGTAATACTATATTAAATTAGTTTACATATTATACAGTAATTCATAGTGCTAGATATTATTATATAGTTCTAGCAGTTATTTTACTATGTATTTACTATTTAGTTGAAAGTGGACAATGTGAACTAGCACGGTTTATGTAGTTTAAAATTTTCTTTTTCTAAACCAGCTAAGACACATAAGTCCAAAGATTACAATGAGTACTCAAATAAATAAAGAAGAACTCAAATTTGGATTCTCACTTGCTGCCACTTTTACAAGTCTTTATTTCATAACAAAAATTTACATAAACTTGAACTTAGGAGCAAGAAACATAAAGTGTAGTAAATTGAAAGAGATGCCAAAAATTACCTCAATTGGACTTTATATACTGTACTCCGGGTTCCCTCCACCGATGGTGCACAAGATCAAGGTCTTTCTTAGATCTCATAAGTATGAGAAGCCTTGGTTAAAAATCCCTTAAGAATATGAGATCCAGTGGAACAAAGCATGGGCCTTTCTCTTCTTTTCTCTAAGTGGGGCATGCCCCCTCTAACAATGTATTTAGTAAGGGGTGTGCCTCCTTCTAGGGTTTAAAGAGGGTATGAGAGTTAGAGAGGTAGAGAGAGAATGATAGAGAAGATGAGAAAGACAGAGAGAGAAAGATAGAGAGAGATTTAAGTCAAGTATTGCAAATGGGACCCCCAATGAGAGATTATATAGACTTGTGGCTGGGGTTGGGTTTTATAGGGTTTATTCATCCTTATGGAGATTTTATTTAGACCATTGATCAAAGGAGACATGTGGCATGAGAGATCTTGACCATATAATCCATAGATTAGCCATCATGATCTAATGGAAGGTTTTAGAACTTTGCCCTCAGCTTTCTTAACCTAATCCCATCAAATATTTACCTGTAGAAAAAATATATTATACTTGCCTTTTATTTTCAAATCAATCTCAATACATTCTATCTTTTAAAACAATTAGCCTTGTTTTTCAAACCTAGCTATTTCATTTCAATCAATTAAGTGGCTTCTTACGCAAGCCAACATAATAGGAAAGAGAGGGAGAAAAGTGGGGCGTGCCGCTCTATAGGCACTAGCGGGCCCCACATCCTCAACAAGATGGGCTACATTGGTGGGGCCCATTACTAGTGTCCCACATCCTCAACATGATGGGCTAGATTGGTGGGGCCCATGAAGTATAATGGGCCCCCATTTTTTTTTTAATTTTAAAACGAATAAAATGATTTTTAGATAAGAAGGAGTATTTTTATTTTCTCTCTGAATAATCAAATACCTGAAAATGCAATTTAAACATATTTAAATATGTTTTGAGAAAATAAAATATCTAGAGACTTATAAATATTTATTTTAATAATCAAAAAAATTAATTTGATGGGAATTAGATTCAACTTCGTTAAGGAAAATGCGAAAATACGGAGGCACTCCATCTCTACTAGTGATTATGTCCCATACTCACTTTTTCAAATTGACCTAGTAGTTCCCATGTTATGCTACCAAAGTCGTCAATAAGTGATGGGAACACAATCCCAGTTTATGGACTACATGTTCCCCCCAGGGACAAACCTAGGTCACACAGACCTGTGCACCAATTGCGTTGGACATACATTTCAATTGGTGCATTAGGGTCAGAAACCCAACAATAGTACTATAGTACTATTATAAATTAGTAATATATTATAGTGCTAAAATACTATTATAGTCCTATACTATATAGCTACTTCATTGTACTAAATCTTATATATAGAGAGATCGAGAATGATGATTGGTCTCTACTCTCTCCCTTTCTCTCTCTACTATATATGGTGATATTGCATAATACTAGTACTAGATATATTCTATTTTATTATATTCTACTACATAGTATGTAGGGAGAGAAAGAGAGGGGTAGATGATGGGTCTCTACTCTCATTTTCTCGCTATAATTTCTTTTATATTATTTATATATTATACAGTACATATATGTACTAACTCCTCAACCCTTATATATAACCCCACCCCCTACCCCCCACCCAAAAAAAATAACTCCTTTTACAAAAAATATCGAGCCTATCATGTTATAAAACTTGATAGTGTAATAAAAACGATCAAAACTTATAAAAATATATAAAAATGCTAAGAAAAATGTTAAATAAATAGTAGGTAAAGCTAAATTTAAGGCATATGATAGTCTATATAATAAATTGGGAACAAGAGAAGGTGAAAAAGATGTCTTCAAATTAGCAAAAATAAGAGAAAAATGTGTAGAGATCTAAGCTATAGTAAATGCATTAAGAGTGACGATCAAAGGGTCTTGGTGAATGATGAGGTCAACGAAAGGTAGAGAGTTTATTTTCAAAAATTATTAAATGACAAACAGAATGGGAACATAGTGGAGGAGGAATTGTTGGTATAAATGAGGGCGGAGGTCATAGATACATTCGTAGGATTTTGGATGTTGGAAGTGAAAGAAGCTTTGAAAAGGATGAAGATAGGAAAGGCCTTAGGACCAGATGGTATCCCGACAGAGATTTGGAAGTGCAGGGGGAGATTGGCATTGATTGACTGACGAAGCTGTTCAATGAGGTGTTGAGAACAAAGAAAATGCCAGACAAATGGAGGAAAAGTGTTGTGGTACCTATTTATAAGAACAAATGAGGCATACAGAATTGTGTGATCGAGGGATCAAGCTTATGAGCCATACTATGAAGCTCTGGGAGAGAGTGATTGAGCAACGACTAAGGTATGAAACGAACGTATCTGAAAACTAATTTGGTTTTATGCCATGAAGATCAACAACTGATGCTATTTTCCTACTAAGGCAACTAATTAAGAAGTTTAGGGCGAACGGAAGAGACCTCCACATGGTATTTATTGATCTAGAGAAAGCTTATGACAGAGTTCCTCGAAATTTGATTTGGCGGGTGTTGGAAAAGAAATGAGTCTCCAGACACTACATTGCCTTGGTGAGAGCTATGTACGATGGAGCGATAATTAGTATCCAAACAACTAGTGGAGAGATGAGTGAGTTTTCAGTGACAATAGGTCTACATCAAGGCTCAGCATTAAGCCCGTACCTCTTTGTCTTAATTATGGACAAAGGCACCTACATGATGAGGTACCATGGAGCATGTTGTTCGCGATGACATAGTTTTGATTGATGAGACTCGAAACGACGTCAACACAAAGTTAGAACTTTGGAAGGATGCCCTAGAATCCAAAGGTTTTAAAATTAGCCAGACTAAGGCAGAGTGTATGGAATGCAAGTTTAGTAATAATAGGAATAAAGACGAGGAAGTAGTTAAGATTGACGGTCATGAAGTACAAAAAAGATTGCACTTCGATATTTTGGGTTGATAATCCAGGAAAATGGAGAGATTGAAGAAGATGTCGCGCACATAATTAGAGCTGGGTGGGCGAAGTGGAGATGTGCAATTGGAATTTTATGTGATCGCTGCATACCAATGAAGCTGAAGGGCAAGTTCTATAAGATAGCTATGAGATCAGCTTTGCTCTATAGGGCGCAATGTTGGGTACAATTTTGGGACTATGGTTCCATTATTTATTGGCCAACTTTGAAGAAGCAATCATGAGCCCTTGCATGAGATTGTGGGTCATAGGTCTCGTTGGATTGGTTTGAGAATATAGCCAAGGATCACCGTTATTGGGTCAGGTGGAGTGTCGTGACAGTCACTTATCTTGATCCATTCATTCCAGTCTACTTTTAGATATTTCATTTTTAGTGTATGTTTTAGAAAATTTTCAGAATTTTCAAAATTGATTCAGCAATAAAATCCTCAAAAAGGGCGTTTTTGAAATTTTGGTTGTGTGGAGGGGTACATGTGGGGCTCTAGGATCCAACCCCACATGTGTGCCACACAATGTTTCAAAATACGGTCTGTCTGGTGCCTAAGCAACCGCCTAGGCGTCCAAGACCCTATGCGCCTCACGCCTGGGCCTAGGTGGCCCGTTCTGGGCCGGCGCCCAGGCGGGCTAGGCGGGCCAGACGGGTGTTTGAATTATTCTCATCATTCGATGTGTCATATATTTGTATATTATAAAGTATGTTACAATATTTTCAAATACATTATTATATATCTATAGAATTTGTACTACAGGGCGCCTGCCTAGGCGCTGGGCACCACGCTGGCCGCCTAGGGGTCGCCTAGTATTTTTTGAAACCTTGGTGCCATACTACATGGGTGGAGCGTGGAGCCCACAACTTACACATTAGGTGACACGCCCTTCCCACTTCTTGTTTTCATTTGTTTTATTATTTTTGGTGATTTAAGGAAATCTTTTTTTTTTTAAAGAGACTATGTCCTTATTTTGTGGGAGTTTGTTTTTGAAAAGATCTTGAATTCCTGCAATATTGAGAGATAAGAAGTTCTACAAGATTAGGTTTAGATTGGTCTTATCCTAGTTTGACTAGAAGTGGATATGGGTCCAAAATTCAGGGGATAAGGTTGCTAAAATTCCTTCTTTAAATCATGCTGGCTGATTCATGGGTTGGACAACCCATATTTAATCCTCTCTTACCTTACAAATTTTCTAAAATCCTTTTGGTCACGATGAGTCATAATTGGATAACCATACATACCTAGGGGCCCTTGAGGCCTATATGAGGGGGGACCCTCCCTTATCCTCTGTACCTAACTTTTCTAGCCTCTCTCTCTCTCTTCCCCCTCTTTTCTCCATGCCCCATTCTCTCTTTTCTCTCTTGCCTCTCTCTCTAGAGTGGGTGGCATGCACCTCCCTGGAAACCCTAAGGGGGTGGTGTACAAATCCTAGGGCTCTTATAGGGAGTCACGCCCAGCCCTAAGAAAAAGGGAGGTGCCTTCTGGCATTGCTAAAGGGTTCCATAAAACCCTAGATCTAGCGTACATTCTCATAAAACCCTAGATTTGTGAGGTATTGCTTAAGAAAACTTTCTAGCTCAGAAATTTCAGCAAGGTCAATTGGATGAGAGTGCGGTATTGGTCATGAAATCGGGTGTAGGGTGTTCTAAGTCTTATGGGGGTGACCTTAGGCAAATTCAAGGAAGTCTTCGCGGCTACTTTGTTTTAATTTCAGTCATTATTTGCTTAGTTATTTGAATTTTCAGTAACATTATTTGTACTAAAGTTGTTATTTGTTTTTCATTCCTGGATTGTGTCTATTCTACTTGGTAGTAAAAGTTAAGAACCTAGGTTGTATTTAGGGTTTTTATTCTTGTTTACAGCAGTATATTGTGGCCTTACTAAGTGGAATTCAGATTCATTAATAAAAGAAAATGAGAACTTTTTTTATTTTACTCCTTTGAATTCCACATGACCACTTCCTTCATAGAATGATGGGTCTCTACTCTCTCTCCTTCTCTCTCTCTAACTTTCCCCTTTCAATATATATATATATATAGGAAAATGATCCTGTGAGCCAGTGGGCTCACAAAAAAAAAATGAGCCCAACAATCTGGGTCGATCTGCCGATCACGGATGCCTGGTAGTATTTGAATTTTAATTTTTTTCTACAAATCCAAATCACTTGAAATTTTAGGTGCGTGTTCTTCTCATCAAGCCGCACTTAATAAAAATATATAAAAAATAATCTGCAAAAACCAAATTGACCAAAATACCCGCAAAACTTTATGGGGGTATTTTGGTCAGTTTTTTTTCATGTAAAATATTTTTTTGATATTTCTCAAAGATTCACCAATTTTTGATGAACACACACCTAAAATTTCAAGTGATTTGGATCTGTAGAAAAAAATTAAAATTCAAACATTAACGGGCATCCGTGACCGTCAGATCGGCCCAGATTCAATCTGGGCCGTTGGGCTCATTTTTACTTGTGAGCCCACTGGCTCACAGGATCATTTTCCATATATATATATATTTGATAAAAGTTAACATTTGTATTGCTATAAAGAGTTGGAGTACATATTGGTTGAAATCCGAGAGTCCCCATTAGACGGGGCTCTCAATATAAAATAGGTCAGTCGCCTCTATACAAAAATGGGCTTATAGATTTACCCGATTACAATAGATTTACAATGAGATTACAAAAAATGGGCTTATAAGTTTACCCCTTTACAAAGAGATCTACTACTGCGTGTACCCTCTGTGGTCCTAAGCAAAAAGAAGATGGACCGGGTTTGGTCTTCAACTTGGGCCCTAGCCCCGTCCTTTGCCAGGAGATCGGCTAACTCGTTTGACATCCTCGAGGTATGCATCCATAAGATGACCATATCCCTCTAGATGTATGCGATCTCATAAAAAATCGAAGCGAGATACCATAGAGGAGTGGATCTCCCATTTGCCCATGATATAATATTGCGCGCGTCTCCCTCCACTATAAGGTATCGCCCCCAAGAGTGATTGAAGCTTTTGATGCCCAATAGAAGGGCCATTGCTTCGGCATACTAAGAATCTTGAAAGCCAAGATACTTGGAGTAGGTAAACAAGATTGTGCAATGGTGGTCTCTGAAGACACCTCCCGCACCTGCATGACCGGGGTTCTCTAGAGAGCAACCATCAAAGTTAAGCGTTATAACTCCTTTTAGGGGTGGTTGTCAGTTGTGAGATTTTTGCGCCTTCCGTGGACAGTGGTGCGGGATGTTTTGACAAGGATTTTTGCGCGCATTGGCTTAGGAAAGTATTTGCTGAGAACCTCGAAAGAATTCGCTGGTTGGATGCCCAGAAAGTTACTAGGGATGTAACCTTGTGGAATAGTGCTGGACCTTGGGTAGTAAGGCTTGGAATATCCTGGAATTTCTCTCTTTCCAGATAACCCAAACGATGGCTGCCACAACAGCCTTCCATAGGATTCGTCCAGGCATCGGCTAGTGAGAAGCAGGGTCGGAAGATAAAAGATCCTTGATTGTCAGAGGCGTAACCCATTGGACCCCGAAAAGTTGCAACATTTGACCCAAGAGATCATGGGCCATGTTACAATGAATGAAGAGGTGAGGATTCGATTCTTCCTCGCACAAACACATGACACATCTGTCGGGAATAGGAATCCCTTTCTTTTGAAGCTGATCAAGAGCTCTTTGGGACCTTGCTATCCAGTTGAATGTTTGCACTTTAGGAGGTGCTATTGTGGACCAAACCTTGGATAGTACAGAAGTGGGATTGAGAGGGAAAATGGGAGGTTGGATAAGTCTTTTGTAGGATGAAGCCACCGAGAAAATACTTGAGGGTGCAAGAGACCATACCAACAAGTCCCTCCCTTGTGTTGAAATGAAAGAATTATGCATTGCTGCCGAAAGAGATATGAACTAATGCCCCGCCCAGTGGACTTTTTCTCTCTTTTGGGTGCCTCAGCTGTGAGTTGCCTGCCTTGGCAGCTGCCTCAGCATTTTTGAACATTGATACTTAAAATATGAAGGCTCTTTGAAATTAAATCAAAATCAACGGGGGCCATACATAATATTAGCTAATTGCCATGAGTAATAGCCCTCTCTACATGCCCACTTAATAGCATTAAACTAATTAGGGATGTGTAATCTCATGGCTTCAGCCCTCTATGAGTAATGCGGATCCAATGAATGGGATCTACACTAGCCAGTAGCTACCTTAAAGATCTGCTGATCCAAAAACATTAGAAATACTAGTTGCTTGGAACGGGAGTGCCGGCATGAGTGACGGTTCAACACATGCAAGCAGCGCCCTTGGTCAGGAGTGCATTCAATACAATTGTTTAATTAACAAGTAAAAATATTTGTTAAATTGTTTATTACAAATTAAGATCTTCTAATAATCCCACAAAATATAATAGACTAGGCACACAAAAATGGGCATAAAAAATACTAATTAATTAATTTTTATTTAATTTATAAATAATATTTTTTATTCCTTTGAGGTGTAGCTTGTGTAACAGTAATCCCACAAAACACAATTAAAAAATGCTATGATGAGGCACATCGGGATAACCATTAACAACACAAGTGAGCTACGTTTTTATTAATGAAGATATGCTTTATTTAGATTTTCACACTTTAAAACATCCAAAGCATAACAATGTCTGTTGTTTACGTTTTTACACTTTAAAAATCCCAGCATGAGAGAAAGCGTGATCATAGCTAAGATCCAAATGAACCCTCTTTTTGGTTTCTTGTTGCGCCATCGAGTGGGTAGGATTGGCTATAAAACGAGGGGATCAAGATCTCACAGAGATCTAGTCTGGGGGCATTGGAGCAAGATTTGAGAGAGTGATTGATACCTAGGTTGGGAGATGATTGAAACTGATGCAAAAGGAGTCTGGGAAATTAAATCCAACCTTCTTTGATCTTAAACAAGCAAAATTTCAACAATACTGGAGGGGAAAATATAGCTGTAAATCAAGCCATGGAGAAAAAGAAGCTATCTTTCTTCATTCATAAACAAACTCGCTGTAAAAATATTCAAGTCTCTCTTTAAGGAGAAAGTTCCACCTTAAATAAAAGCCAAAAAGAAATAATAAGAAAACTCCAAAAAAACACTCTTTCTCTCTCCCACACCAATCTCTCTCTCTCCACCACGTATATCTCTCTCTCCCCCACGTTAATCTCTTCCTCTCTCCCCCACGTTAATCTCATCCTCTCTCTCCCCCACAATTTTCTCTCTCTAGCTCATCTCCTTTTAATGTAAATCTCTCTCCATCAAATCTTTCCTTAGATCTTCACTCCCATGAAAATTTCTCATAAAATCTCTCCTTTAAATATTTAACTCTCCATCCATATCCTACATAAATCTCTCTGATCAAGCAAATCAACTTTTTTCCAAACTTTCCTATTTTCTCTCATAGGTCCTCTTTTTTAGGAAATTTCTCTACCCCTCATGTGATCAACATTCTCCCATCATTCTCTTTCTAATTATTTAACAATCCTACCATAATAGGATCATGGAATCCTACAAACTAGGAAATCCATCCTAAATAAAATAAAAATCCCTTTTTAACCCTTATATGAATATCCCTAAAATTCAGTCCCAACAATAAATAAAAAAATATCTTGGATGCAATTTGTATCATAGTACCCGGGTTGGAAAAAAAACTCGTCTCGAGTGTTTGTTGCAGCATCATCGATTTCCCTTAGGTGATGGTGAAGTCCAACATCCCCTTGCCAATGTTCTTTGTAAGGCATGAGATTGAACACTCTAAATAATAAAGAAATTCTCCATCCACCTGGGCAATTTCGCGACAAACATCTAAACACGTTCAAATATGGGCGCACAAATTATGCTCTTTGACTAATTGTATCGGCCAATTGATTCATTATGAAAGAAACATCTTTCTTCCCACTGGCTTTCTTCTTCTGAGGCTTCTTCTTTGTCTTGAACTCTTGTGATAACCATGCCTTGAGTTGTATGTTATCAATTTTCTTTGAAGGTTGCAACTCCTGTTGTAGATCTGACATGAGCCTCATCTTTTTATTGTATCCCATTCCCACGAGGCAAACATTACTATCAAGACATGCAGCTTTCAAGGTAGTTGACATGGTTTTGCTAAAGCCTGTGTAGCCAACTATCACATCAACCGTCTTAGACTGCTTGTTAAGGGGTGAATTCCCTTGTGTAATTTTTAGAAGAGATTTTCCCTACAATTATAGCATAAAAATCACATGACCATCTTTTGTTTTAGCAATTATTAAGCCGATGTTTTGTGGAGAACAGTAATAGGGAAAAACTGTATGAGTTTTTGGACTCCCTCCTAGAAAGTTATCACCAACATCCTCCTTGCATTCTCCAACCATACAAATGGCATGTGCACAAATATTTTGTAGTTCAGCACCAAAGGCTTCAGGCACACGTCCAATAAATCCTTCCCATTCACATGTCAAAGCAAAAAGTAGATGCTCAAACCCCATATGAAGGTGCCCGAGTTGGCAAGCTTCCTCAAGGGAAATATTAAAGACATCAAGATAAAATTTCAAAACATGCTTGGCACATGGAGTAGATGTTATCTCTGCATCGACAAAACTATTGTTTTTTGCAATAATTTTCTCAATCTCTACTGGGGTACTTCAAATTATTTCCCATGGACATCAAGAATTTGATTGCAAGATTAGTCCCTTTACCTATAGGCCCCGATAGGATTTGTTCAATTTCAACAAAGTTGTCAAAGAGATTGCTCTTCTCTTCTTGTACAAGTATAATAACTTGGTTTGTCTTTTCAATAAGAACTTCAAACAATTTAATAATTTCTTTCATGAACCAAACATCATTACATGATTTCCATAGTCGACGACAGGGCTTCTCTTCCTTGTACGTAACATCAACTCTAATTCTAGTGCATTGACCAAACATCAACATACTCCCACCACAAATTATCATCCCCACATCTCTTGAACATCCCAAATCAACAACATTAGTAAGCAGATGCCACACAAAATGATGTTGTTGGAACCATATTTCAAAGATTTCACACCAATTATGAAATGGTTCTAATAAGCGACCAAACCATCTAAATTTATCATAACCATTCCACACATCTTGGTTAGGCTTTTTCAGAATCGACAGCCAATCACAGCTCACCATGTTCGTACTAACACTCTCATCACCTCTATTAGACAACTCCAATGCACACACATAATTTTGACCACTGGTACCAACATTAACCACATCAACTACAATCTGGATATCAACAATTTTTCTACTATAAGTTGCTGAATGGATAATCAAGCCACACCCTCCTCTTTGGAAGATTTTGGTGGAGTCTCCTCACTTAATGGCAACAAAGATAGTTCATCTCTGACCACTGACAATTTGCTTTGATTAAAGCCAACTATCTTGGTTTTCTCATCCAAACTCAAATCCCATTTTAGTGTAGTCAGGGGTTGCTCTTTCATGTTCACAAGGAGGGAATCTTTTTAAAAATCCAACATTGTCTTCAACAGAAATAATGTTAAAAGTTAACATTTCCTTTTGATCAATACCATGCAGAAATTCTTCATTATCAATATTAGAATCCTCCATACTTTTATCAATAAAAATGCTAGGCATATCCTCAATTATCTCTACTTTTTCAGTAGATTGATCTCTAAATACATCTACTCGTTTCTCATTAGATTTAGGATCCTTTGTGTCGTTCAAAGCATCAACTCTCTAGTGAAAATTTTTGGATTCTCATTGATCAAAAAATCACATACCTTTCTATGTTTACTTATGTGATGCTCAGGTTTTGTTGTAGGGACAGCAACTCCCTGAGTTGGAGGCGTCAGTCTCCTAGCTTGGGATTAAGCTTAACATTAGGTCGTTCCCACTCAGACTCGTGCTCTGATTTACATTATCTATGCTAGACCTCGCACAATATGGATCTAGCACCGTAGATCTCATCTTGTTTGATGTGCGTTGTTGCAATCTTTCTTTTTGCAACAACTTTTCAACCATCTCCATCAAGTTGTCAATTTTCTTGTATATTTGGTTATGCTTGGTATTCCTATGGTTGCGACCTTCACGACCATCCATCGTAGTCACTAACCCTTTTCGAATCATACTCTGATACCAAATGATGCAAAAGGAGTTCAGGAAATTAAATCCGGCATTCTTTCGATCTTAAACAAGCAAAATTTCAACAATATTGGAGGGGAAAATATGGCTGTAAATCAAACCATGGAGAAGAAGAAGCTATCTTTCTTCATTCGTAAACAAACTTTCTATAAAAATATTCAAGTCTCTCTTAAGGGGAAAGTTCCACCTTAAATACAAGCCAAAAAGAAATAATAAGAAAACTCCAAAAAGCTCTCTCTCTCTCTCTCTCTCTCTCTCTCCCCCTCGCCAATCTCTCTTGCTCTCCGCCACGTATATCTCTCTCTCCCCCATGTTAATCTCTTCGTCTCTCTCCCCCACAATTTTCTCTCTCTAGCTTATCTCCTTTTCACTTGAATCTCTCCCCATCAAATCTTTCCTTAGATCTTTACTCCCATGAAAATCTCCCATAAAAATCTCTCTTTTATATCTTTAACTCCCTATCCACATCTACATAAATCTTTATGATCAAGCAAATCAACTTCTTTCCAGACTTTCTTATTTTCTCTCATAGATCATCTTTTGTAGGAAATTTCTCTATCCCATAAGTCTCTTTCTAATTATCTAACAATGCTACCAAAATTGGATCATGGAATCCTACAAGGAAATCCATCCTAAATAAAATAAAAATCCCTTTTATTTTAACCCCTATATGAATATTCCTAAACTTTAGTCTCAACAATAAATAAAAAAAAAAAAATATATATATATCTTGGATGCAATTTGCATCAGAAGCTATAAAATGTCAATAAATAAGAAAGGATAAAGGGGATCCCTTGACTCAATGGTTGGGAGCTCCTAAAAAGTCCTTTAGGTTATGTAGAGATCTATTTTATCTGGACAATGACATGATGTTCACATCCTGTGCAATTCTGTAAGTGTCAAATGCAGCAATATAAAATCAAGGCAGGATAGAAATGTCTATATGATCATTATTATACAATAAAAATAATAGATTTTTAGTTTAAACATAACAAATGGTTCATATGTATGACACTTATATGTGGGTTGTGCAGTGGTAAAATGCATTAACATGGTGCAAGATGTCTTTTGTTCAAACCAAGCCTTTTTCTCTTTTGCATTTCTAATGCCTCCTGTCTGGAAGTGTTGACACGGTGTCCAAGTGTCAATACATGAAATGGAAGCATGCATGGAGTGTGCAGGTCCCATTGGTGGAAATTTAAACTGAGGATGTGAACTCCCTCTCCATTGCCTGGTCTCTGCAACCATCTTGCCTTCAGTGATAATCGAAGACTCGCAATATGACATGGTTGTGGGCTTTCTTCATGTCGATTTACGTTGATGCTAGGGTGGATCTTCAGCTCATCCTATGGGTCTATTCATTTATGTGTGAGCCACACCACATCATGAAATTTGCGAAACCTTGAAGAACATCTTGTAAAGGAAAATTGAAATGGCGAAGCTCAACCTAAACTCTAGCAGTTGTAGGTTTTATCAGGATCTTATAAGATAACCCCTTACAAGTCTAATGTTTTTTGCTCTTTTGGCTTTCGGGATGGTTTTTCACCTCCTTTCTTTCCACATAATCACCAAGGACACTCACAGTTTCGACTATAGGCTACAGATTTTCCTCATATTCATTTAGGACTTAGGACTGCAATGTGCCACCGTTGAAGATGTTACTGCTGTTTTATCAACCTTTATTCATTCCTCTCTCAGGAAATCTTGATTCTCTGCTTTTAAGGTAGAAAGTGAAAGATCAAATGATCGAGGCTTGTATTTCTTAACCACGCACTCAGGAGAGATGACAACTTATGCTTACCCTTTTCCTCATCTGGATCATTTTTGCAACGGGGATCACACAAATCAGTCTTGCAAGATAACTTATTTGGACTTATAAGGTGTAAAAATGTTGTCATTGTCCAAAATACAATTTTTGGTGCTAGGTTACTTCTTTTGTTACGATGATGCCCTATTATGGTCTATGAATGTCATCAGCTTTTTATGATTGTTCATATTACTGGACACCAGATTGGAATCCATTTTGAGATATTCATACGCACAAATAGGACAATATTTATTCACTACAGATAAAAGTGTTTACAATTGTATTTGCATTTGGCTGCTTATGGAATGGGATATACATTATACTTTCATACAGATGCACGGCATTTATGTACATGTTACACATTTTGTAGTCTGTTGCTTTTGGTCATTATGGTTCCTTGAAAGCTCCTGCTTTTTATTTCCTGCTTCAGGCCACTGTATTCTAGAAGTTAAAAGGATTTAGCGACGTATACGTGTATGTCACTCGATTGTCTAGTGTCCTGAATAAAGTAGATTTCGAATAATATACAAAAATGCAATAGTTCTGAGAGACAGTTGTTTAACATATGAAAAAGCACCTTCAACATATATATATTTGTGCAATTTGTGTCATGGGATAGTAATTATCATACAAAAAAGAACAGCGAATACTTGGTGTAATGATGTTAGTATATACAGCTCCTGGATGTCTCAATGCGATGCTTTGAATGAACCTGCTATATTGCAGTGTATGATGCTTGCAGGCACAGCATGAATTTGACTCGTGTTATCTATTTTCTTTTTTTGGTTTGAGAGAATACTCATGTGTTTCTATTAATTGATAATTGGCTTGGAATAAGCCATGGAATTTATTTAACAAGCTTAGGCTGGCCTTTTACTCAGAAATTTTGTTTGTTGATTTTAATTTCTAGTTTGTTTACTTTGTGTCTACATTTGGGGATTTTTTGTTGTTTTTCTCAACTTAACCATACTTTTCCAGATCAAGTTACTGCAGCAGGAGAGTGAAATGCCCCTAGAAGAGTTACTTGCGATGTATAAAATGGTATGAAGACTTCTGGTTTGCTTAATTTTCCATGTACACTTATATTCTTTTGGTTTCAATTTAAAAATCCAGTGCTCTGTCAGGATACCTGCAAGGATGAAGATGACCTCTCTGCATCTGAATGTGCTTCTACCAGTTCTGAGGAACAAGTTGATCATTCTGGGAATAAGGAAGTAAAAGGGGAAGATTCTGGTCCAGATGAAGATAGAGATGGTCTGACAGTTTTGCCAAGTGACTCCACGGAAATTGAGTCATTTTCCCCATTGAAACATTCTGTAATGCAAAAACTCAAAGGAAAGCTCGAAAACAGAACTGAAGAAGGGCGGGAAAGTGAGAATATAATTGCTGATGCAGCAGCTGCTGCCCGATCAGCACAGCCAACCGGAAACACTTTCTTGACAACAAAAGTGCGTACAAAATTTCCATTTCTTCTCAAGCATCCCCTTCGTGAGTACCAACATATTGGTTTAGATTGGCTTGTGACAATGTACGAGAAGAGACTGAATGGAATTTTGGCTGATGAAATGGGGTTGGGAAAGACAATTATGACTATCTCTCTTTTAGCGCACTTGGCTTGTGAAAAGGGAATATGGGGACCCCATCTCATAGTTGTCCCCACCAGTGTTATGCTCAACTGGGAAACTGAGTTCCTGAAATGGTGCCCTGCCTTTAAGATTCTAACCTACTTTGGAACTGCGAAAGAACGAAAGAATAAACGGCAAGGCTGGTTAAAGCCCAACTCTTTTCATGTGTGCATAACAACTTACAGGCTTGTCATACAGGATGCAAAGGTTTTTAAGCGAAAGAAATGGAAGTATCTGATTCTGGATGAGGCTCACCTTATAAAGAATTGGAAATCCCAGAGGTGGCAAACCCTGTTGAACTTCAATTCTAAGAGAAGAATTCTGTTGACAGGGACGCCTTTGCAAAATGACCTCATGGAGCTATGGTCTTTGATGCATTTCCTGATGCCTCATGTTTTTCAGTCCCATCAGGAATTCAAAGATTGGTTTAGCAATCCAATCTCAGGCATGGTTGAAGGACAAGATAGGGTCAATAAGGAAGTGGTTGATCGTCTCCACAATGTGTTGCGCCCTTTCATTCTGAGGCGGTTGAAACGGGATGTAGAAAAGCAACTTCCCAAGAAGTATGAGCATGTCATATACTGCCGATTGTCAAGAAGGCAGCGCAATTTATATGAGGATTTTATTGCCAGCTCAGAGACACAAGAAACATTGGCTAGTGCGAATTTTTTTGGGATGATTAGTATCATAATGCAACTTCGGAAGGTGTGCAACCATCCCGACCTTTTTGAAGGCCGTCCTATCATAAGCTCATTTGATATGGTTGGTATTTACATGCAACTGAGTTCTTCTGTTTGTACAGTACTATCCTCTGGCCCATTATCTAAAGTAGATCTAATGGGTTTGTCATTTTTATTCACTCATCTTGATTTCAGCATGACTTCTTGGGAAAATGAAGAGTTTGCTGCAATTGCGACCCCTTCGAATGTCATTGTAGAGGTTAACAGCGTTGACAAAATTGGAAAGCTGTCAGGATACTGTGAGCGTAGGAAGAGAACACCTGGGAATAATATTTTTGAGGAAATTCAAAGAGCTCTTATTGAGGAAAGAGTGAAAGAGGCTAGAGAACGGGCAGCATCTTTTGCGTGGTGGCATTCATTGCTGACTCGCAGGAAACCTACGTATGGCACAAATCTAAGGGAGGTTCTTACCATAAAACATCCTGTTCTTGATATTCATCAGCAAAAGATGAAACCCTCAGACTACATGAATTTTTCATCAAAGCTGGGGGATATTATTTTGTTGCCTACTGAACGGCTTAAGCAAGTGTTTCACTTGGTTGAATGTTTTATGTTTGCAATTCCTGCTGCGCGTGCCCCTATGCCTGTTTGTTGGTGCAGTAAGCAGGGATCTCCAGTTGTTCTCCATCCTGCCTTTAAGGAAATCTGCACAGAGGTTTTTGGTCCACTTTTAGCACCAATAAGGCCCGCTATTGTGCGGAGGCAAGTCTATTTTCCTGATAGACGGCTTATACAATTTGATTGTGGTAAGCTACAACAACTTGCAATCCTGTTGAGACGCTTGAAATCTGAAGGTCACAGAGCATTAATATTTACACAGATGACCAAAATGCTTGATATTTTGGAGGCATTCATTAGCCTGTATGGTTACACGTACATGCGCCTAGATGGTTCCACTCAACCTGAGGAGCGACAAACACTGATGCAGAGGTTTAATACAAATCCAAAAATTTTTCTTTTTATTTTATCAACGAGGAGTGGTGGTGTTGGAATCAACTTGGTTGGGGCAGACACGGTCATCTTTTATGACAGTGACTGGAATCCTGCCATGGACAACCAGGCACAAGATAGATGCCATCGAATAGGGCAGACAAGGGAAGTCCATATTTACAGGCTAATAAGTGAGAGTACAATTGAAGAGAATATTTTAAAGAAAGCAAACCAGAAACGTGCTCTTGATGATTTGGTTATTCAGAGTGGTGGTTATAACACAGAATTCTTCAAAAAGCTTGACCCCATGGAGTTATTTTCTGGCCACAGAACTGTTATCGATGAAACTATGCCTAAAGGGGACCCAAATGCTCTCCAAAATTCTAGCAGGGAGGCCCTTTTATCGAATGCAGAAGTGGAGGCTGCTCTGAAACTTGCAGAAGATGAAGCAGACTATATGGCTTTGAAGAAAGTTGAACTGGAAGAGGCAGTGGATAATCAGGAGTTCTTAGAAGAAGCTATGGGTAGGTTAGAAGATGATGAATATGCAAATGACGATGATGGAAAGCCCGATGAGAAAAGAGCTTGTGAAGACAACATTGTTACTGATAGGAAGTATAAGACTAGTGGTGTCAGTGTAGCTGAGTCTATTGAAAATGAAGACAAGGCTCTTATGGTAGCAGGTGAGGAGGATGATCTTGATATGCTGGCTGATGTCAAACAGATGGCAGCAGCGGCAGCTGCAGCAGGACAGGCAAGTTCATCCTTTGAAAATCAGCTACGCCCTATAGACCGATATGCAATGCGGTTCCTGGACCTTTGGGACCCTATAGTAGACAAATCTGCTATAGAATCTCAGGTCAGGTTTGAGGAGACAGAATGGGAATTAGAACGTCTTGAGAAACTCAAGGAGGATCTAGAGGCTGAGATTGATGAAGATGAAGAACCTTTGCAGTATGAAAGTAAGTGCCTTTCAAAATGATTTAACACGATTTTCTATATGAGATTTAGGAAGCAAAAACCTGCTAGCCTTATTTTTCTTTAAGAGCTATTAGTAGAATTCCTAGACAAGGACTCGTACAAGAAAACAAAAACTTGTCTTCTTAGATGCCTTAAAATTTTGGCCGACCTGCTTGTCTCGCTTTCTTTTATGCATTAGCTATCGTTCAAAGCTCCTAGACAAGCTCTATTACAAGTATCCAGAAAGTTGTTTACCTTGATGAGCATTCCATGATTAGAAGTCCTCTTTCTGAATCAGTTAGTTTGTAAAGCACACATTAATATGCTTCCAGTTACAGAATGACATGAATGCATATATTTCTGATGTTAACACTTTTTCTAATGCATGGAGACACAGTTTAAATCAAGGCTTCGGCATACAAGTGCCCGAAAAGGAAACTTGCAAGATTAACTGTAAAACTTGTGCAACATTAACTGTTAAAATTGTGGTGGAAAAGCTTCAACAGTCACTTGATGAACATATGTTGGTCTATATCTTGCTGGCAGGGAAATCCAGTATTTAATCCACTTTGTGGTTCTAAGGCATATTTTGATTGCATCTTCTTGCCTCCCATGTGAGCGTATCATGATTGGTTGATTTTAAATTCATAAATCTTGTAGTGAAGCCGAAGTTTGATGGAACACTTGTAGGAAATTTCAATTTATTCATTGTGTTCGCTGCCCAACCTCAACATTCTCCTCCTCTTCTTGGGTTAGGATGTTTGAAATTGATCTTGATGGGGATGAAATTCAGGTTCTGAAGTTACTGATAATTATCTTTTTGGCTTCTGTGCTGAAGTCTATTTTGTAAAGTTGAATATCAGTAGCTATAGGAAAAATTTGGGTTCAGCAAGGGTATTTAGACGAGGATGACATATTTAAACATGTTTTCCTGTGGCAACATTATGGCGGATTGTGGCAATCATATGTCACTCTTGTATAATGAGGTCAATAGCTTTCATGTCATTCGATAGCGCTAGAGGAAGTGTGAGTTCACATGGGACGTCAAGGTATCTTCGAGGCTTCAAAAATAGTGTTTTAGTGGTTGGTCAAATGTGCAGGAAACTAAGTTTGTGAGTCAATTGGGGCACTGACAGCTTCTGTACTTGGAGAGGCATTCTCTCTGCCTCCTTGCAGTTTGTTGTGGTTGTTAACTTGTGCAGAGGTTTTGCTGTTTGAACTTAAAAAAAAGAAGAAGAGAAAACAAGCTAGCTGGATATATATCCTCTGTTGTCAAATAGAAAACAAGCTAGATTGGAGCTTCTTACGAGCCATCAATAGCTTGATTTATGTGGCCTTGCAAGGCCTTGACACCATCGATGATTGGGAAATTTGTCAAATACAATTGTGGTGATTAACTATTTAATGTTTTGCCCATATGTTTTGAATTAATTTCAAATTACCCATCAAAATATGCATGATTTTGACTTGGAATAGTAGTAAGAGGGTAAAAAATCAAATAGTTGAAATGCAATGTGTATTTTGATAAATTTCCCTTCATGATTTATGATTGTCTACTCTAGTGGGAGTGTAGGACTTGAATGGGAACCAAGTGACTCATTGTGCCTTACTGTTTGGGCCCCAGTATCGGTGTCTGGAAAAGTCACGAAAACCTTGGATCCATTGGGCATGGGCATATGGCATGATTTACGTGTGAGGGATAGAGGTTACCTCTTAGTTGGTGTTGGTAGTAGCCTAGTGGATGTGTTTAGCCAGGGTATGTGATGTGGATGTGGTTATGGTTTTGTGATGTGTTTTTAGCCTTGTGTGGGAAGGCTTGGCCAAGATAAGGGTCTAGACCTCGATACTTGCCAACCACAATATGTGCATATGGTATCCATTTGGGAAGCCACCCTTCTAGTTGATCTACCAGATAGGGAGCATGCACATGTGCTTGAGAGAGGAACCCTACACCCGCAGAATGGTGCTTGTGATACTTGTCCATTGGGGGTGCAAGTCAATCCACTAAATTCTAGAATTCTGCTGTCTATCAATAGGCTTTGATAGACCAAGCATGAGCCCCTACTTAGAGATTGTGGGCTATGGTTTCCTTTAGGTTGGTTTGAACAAATGGTTCAGAATTCTAGAATGAGCCAAAGTAGAGTGTCTTGGTATTGTGCATTTATATCAAACCCCAAGGTACCCAATTTCCCTCCATGATTTTTCCAGTTGCCCAAATTACTTTTTTCCGATAAGGTAAACTTAAAAATGATTTTTAGTATTTTTGGGTTTTTAAAATAATTTTATTTATGGGATTTTTATTGCTGGATAAACTTTTTTCAAAACCCAATTAAGGACAACCCATGTGGAACCTATGGACATTTGGAGCCTAAATGGCCAAAAGGTCCCCACACATGTGCACATAGGACCATATTGGTTCCACGCTCCACATGTGGGTGACGTTGCCATGACATCATCCTAGGGGTCGGGGCAGCGAATTGTTTGGATGGGCTCGTGGGCCATTTTGTGGAAACTGCTAAGAGAATATTAGCACATGTGTGCACATGTGGTAGGCTTCTAGAAGGGACATAGGGTTTGAAATTGTAATCTAAACCCTAGAGCTCATGGGCAATGAAGAGCCCACTTGCATGACACTTGACGTGCTTTCCTTAATTCAAAATTCCAACGTCTATGATCTACACCAACAAAATATTGGTTCAGGGCCTTCTGTGATTAGCACACTTGTCTTTTCAAATCTATGGTACCGATAGTCAGGACACTCCATCTATTGGAGAATAATGTTTAAAGATTCATAAAATTACATAGGAAATCAAAGAATGTAAGGAGTGACACCGGGGAAATGCCTTTATCAATTGGTTGGAATTATTTGATGAAAATGTTGAATTTAGGCATTTTGATGCTCATTTGGATAGATTTAAATATTTAGCTTAGTGGCCATTGTTCTTCATGCCTCTCCTTTAGGGTACTTGGGCAAAGACTATTTAAAAGGAAATCATGATTTTCATTTCAGATGGCTGTCCTTAATAGGTTGATGTGAGAAAGCCAGGTAACCATACCTCCCAAATTAAAAATTGAGATTATATACAGTCACAACAACCTTAGAGATTAGGTATTAAAATAGTGGTTTATTTCCAAGTGAAGAGGAAGGCCTTTTCGAAGTTCTATTAGAGGTTTTTGACTATAAAACAATTGCGTACACATCTAATTTTTGGCAATAGCTTTCATTCTGAGTGCTTCTTTTGTATTCTATTAATGTTGAGCAGCAAATGGATATTTTTTTTTTCGTTTTTCTCTTTTGAAAAGTTGATTTTGTATTTCTGTCATAGAGAAGTTTATATAAGGTTGAGGCCCTAAACAATCAAACTAAGGTGCACCTCAAAAATTAACTAGAAGAATCATCTCGACCTTGAGATACGTGGACGTAAAAAAAAAAAAGGGACTTCGAGTCTTGGAAGTAGTACATCTTGTAATGCATTATCTAGACCTTCAATTTTCAAGATTTTCACCTGTTCATAGATCTGCTTGATCTACACTATTTTTGAAGCGTTAAATTTTATAACTAGAGATGAAAATAAATTTTCAGGCACCATAATGATTTTTGACACTATTTGAAGGTGCGCCTTACTTTTTGATTGTTTAGGGCTCAGCCTTATACAAACCACACACTGTTATTACTATGAAGAGTATGCGTTGTCCTTCACAATTGGGGTTTAAACATAAGCCTATATACAAATAATTGGTGCCGAAGGCAGCATGTTATACAAAAAAAACCGACAAACAAGGACCAACCAATGCAGGAACTCAAGCTCAAAAAACCCCTGGGGTAATTATGCTGCTAGTATTTCACGATCTAGCTCTTTCCTTCACAAGCAAGTCTGCACTAGAGTTCGCCTTTTGCCACTTAGGTCGAAAGGAGACATTAATTGCCTGTAGAGAGAAAAAATGCTAAAAATATATGCTCCAGGTGCCATGGACAGGTGGTAGCACTTGAGGCCCATTCAATGATGTCTTCGGAGCCCCTCTTTATAACCAAAGAGCTCCCCTAAGTATGATTCTCTTGATATCCTCTATGAGTGCCATTGCTTCAGCCGTGGTTGAGTCCACCAAGCCAATGTAGCCAGAGTAAGAAAGTATAGTTTTGTAATTTTCTCTGAAGAGGCCACCACAACCCGCGGGACCTGGGTTGCCAAGGGAGCAACTGTCGAACTTGAGCTTGATTTGATTGATATCTAGGGGTCTCTATAGGGAGGAGCGAGCGATCATGGTGGCCTGAATTCCAAAGCCGCCTGCCAATTTAGAAAATTAGAGGTCGTCATGCTTTTCCAATTATGATGGTTTTGGGCCCTAAAATCACCATGGGCTTGATTCAGTCACTTAGAGCCATGGCTTTGAGCTGGCTCCCTTAAAAATTGTCATTTCTTTCTGTCCAAAGTGACCAAATGGTTACTGCCAACGAGGCATGCCAAACGAAGATACATGCGCACGGGTAGTGGGGAGAAGAGAAGGCTTGTGGAGTTGCTTTGTTGACTGCGGGAGCACCGATGACCACCAGAAGTTTCTAACAACTAGGCCTTGAGGCTACCCACCACCTCGCAATGTAGGAAGACGTGGTTGTTTGTGTCCTCTGCTGATTTACATATGGGGCAGCAAGCAATTAGGAAGAGGGAATATCTCACTGTAGTTGGTCTGCTGTCAGGTCCTCAAATGGGAAAATTGCTAGATTGTTAGTTGGGGAATCGAGCACATATTCAAGGCAGACCTTCCTGGGCTCAAGAAAGAGGAGGTGAAAGTAGTAGTAGTAGAAGGAAGATTGCTGCAAATTGGTGGAGAGGGAAACAAGGAGGAGGAGAAGAATGAAAAGTGGCACAGGGTAGAGAAAAGTAGGGGCAAGTTTTTGAGAGGATTATGGTTGAAAGTCATAGTGCTAATACCCAAAGCAGTGAACCAAATACCTACTACGAGCCAAGCAGTTAGGAAGAAATGTAAGGAACGAGAATTGTTGAAACTAGCAATAGGGAACGTCATGCTGGTTAGTGCGCCTTATATAATTTGCCTCGCCCAATGATGTGGTAATTTCCAACCATGTCCTTTTGAGCCTACCTTTACCTTTTTTTAGCCTTCCACCTGAACCAAACTCGCACATTCTATCAGGTATTGTATTGGATCTGGATAAAAAATAATGCATACGAGTGCCTCTTTCAAACCCCAGAGGAACGACACAGACTTTGGCAAGGATTTTGTAGGAGCTATTAAGGAGGCAGTAGGTCTTAAGTCTTGTAGATCTTCAGCTCCCCTCCACTTCAGGGGCCAGGGTTAGGAAAGTGGCGTCCATAGCCTTGCAGACACTTCCTCTCTCATGGAACTCATTGAAAACATTAACAATGTCTTGATGAATGAGGTCCCAAAAATTGTTGAGTGAGGCACTGGGAAACCATTAGATGCCAAGGCTTTCACTTGTCTTAGGTCCTTGACGGCTTTGAGGTTCTCCTTTATGAGAAAGGCCTTTTCAACCATTCAGCCTTGTCCTGGGGTGGGAGGAGGAAATAGTGGTCACGCATTCAAGGCCTTAGCAGAGAAGAGCTTTTTGAAAAATTTGACAATAGCCCTTTCCACTTCCATGGGATGGCTATAGGTATGCTGACGAACGGTAATGTGAATTATGGTGTTTTTCCTATTCCTTTGATTTGTTTCATTCGGAAGAATTTAGTATTCCAAGCTCCAAGCGTTAGTCACTTGATTCTGGACCATTGGTACCAGAAGATTTCTTCTTTTCTAAGGGTAATTTGGTAATCAAGCTTGGCTTGGGTTCTTTCTCACAATTCTTCTTGAGAGAGGTCTTTGGATTCAACAACAAAGGGAATTTTTGGTCCCATTTGCAAAAGAAATAGCTCTATGACTTACGAACTAGTTGTGAACCAATTCCAGCCACATTCAACAAAGCCACATTGATGATTGTTTTATCATTAACGAAATGTGATTGTTAATTTTAAATTATGTTGGAAATCCTAATGAAATGCACCAAACTGGATGCTGAGTTAATGGAGCATAGAACCACGTAGGTTGAAATAGCATCTCTGTATACACCCCCATTAGCCAATGCATATCTATCAGCATTTGCAGACCATGGAACATGATGGAAGGAGAAAGGTTGGGATGAAATAATATCTTCAACCTCTATGAATGTCCTCTCGGACAAATGGGATGCATATCCAGCAGTCCATCGGATCACATTAATACTATCACTTTCAAACATAATCATGTATTCCACCTTCATATGCGTAAACCCAAGTTTAACAATGAGGCTTTAGCCTCTATGTAGGTAAAATCATGAAGACTATAGGTATAATGTGAACAATAATGAAATCCTCCCCTCAGAGTCTCTAGAAAGACCCCCAAACCTTTTGGCCTTGGATTTCCCCCTCGAGCTCCCTTTGGAATTTGGCTTCACCACCCCAGCTGAGGAGATTCATGTAGGACTTAGTTTTCAACATTTATGTCAAGCAAATTTGTTAGGTTTATTTATGCAAATTTTATGGGATTCCTTTTCAAGACTTAAAACTCATCTTCTAAACTAAAACATGTAATTCCATAAACACCAAAATTGCTTTAGTTTATCTTTTTCATATTCTTTAAAGCGATAAGTCTAAACCAGCCAATCGACACAAAATATCATTTTCCTTGAATGTGGAGGAAGATTAGCTGTGGTATTAATATATATGAGCAAATACTTCATGCAAACAGGCAGAAAGCCATGAATGCAGCTCTCATCGCCCTATCCCCAAATGAAGGTGACTAGGAACTCAAGGACTTTTGACCAATTAGCCTGATCAACATTTCCTAGAAGATACTTTCCAAAGTGTTGGCTTCTCGATTTAGAGAAGTACACGGTTGGGTCATCTCCCTAAACCACGAAACCTTCACGAAGGATCGCCAAATCCTAGATGGAGCCTTGGTGGCGCACGAGTGTGTCCACTCTACACCTCTCGAAGTTGCCAGGCATAGTCATCATGCGGGATTGAGAAAAGGCCTATGACCATGTGGACTGGACTATTCTTAACGAAACGATGTTTAGGATGGGTTTGGAGATTGATGGAGAAGATGGATCCGCAGCTGTATCTCTAGTCCCTTCTTCTCGATCATCATCAATGGCTCTCCGAAAGGTTTTTTTCCCCTCTTGTAGATGTCTCAGACAAGGAGACCCCCTTTCCCCCTTCTTCTTTGCTATTGTTGGGGAAGTAGATCCATTGAGAGGTTGTACCTCCACAGCCTAACAACTGGTTTCCAAATTGCGAACCAAGGACCGACTATTTCCCACCTGCAACATGCGGATGATAACTTACTATTTTTGGGGCTGACTGCCAACAAATTGATTGATTGCTTCTCTCTCTCAAATGTTTTGAATTGGCCACTAGTTTTAGGGTGAAAATTGGAAAAACTAGAATGATGGGGCCAATGCCCATAACATCACCTCTTTGGCAGCTGGATGGGGCTGTGAGGTCGATGATCTGATTTCTACTTATCTAGGTTTACCCCTTTGCATTGGCAAAACCAAAATACAGCCAATGGAGTCACCTCAGAGATAAATTTGACTGGAAGTTGGCTGGTGGAAGGGATGCTTCCTCTCTTCAGCGGGCAGAATCACCCTCATCATGGCAACTCTCTCCATCTTCCAAATGTCGCTCTTCCACATCCCTTCATATATTGTCCAATGACTGGAGCAGCTAATGCGCAACTCCCTAAGTTGGGTGAAGGGGATAAAACTAAATTCCATCTTATTTATGGGTACAGAGTATGCATGCCCAAACACCTTGGGGGGCTAGGCATCTGCAGCCTCAAGTGGAACAATATTGCCCTCCTTGGCTAGTGGTGGTGGCACTTGGCCACCCAAAACCACCACCTTTGCAGCATGTCCTCTGCCACAAATACCGGCTTTACTCCTCTGGCTGGGTGCCTCCTAGCAGAGCCAGCAGTCCGTTTTCAGGAGCATTGCGATCCATACCTCACAGCCTCACACCTTTGCCTCACACGTTTCAAAAACAACATCAGATTTTTACCCAGGACAGGGCACCGTCAACTTCTGGTTAGACCTCTGGATTGGCGATGCCACATTTAGCGCTTGCTTGCCAGCCTATTCCTTCTTGCCTGAAATGGCTAGGGAACTGTTGCCAAACATTTTTACACCGTGGGCAGCCTCTAGAAGCTGGAATCTTGCGGAGACCCCTGGCCGATAATGAGCTTGATGATTTCCTTGCTCTGCCCTCCTTACTCCAATCGGTCTTCTGTCCCTCCCAAGGTGATGATAGAATAATCTGGTCCCTCGTTGCATCCGGCCTCTTCTCAGTCTCATCCTTCTGCCTTTCACTCTTACCTACACCGGAACTCCTCACTCCCCCTCTATGTCGAGGGCCTGGTTCCCCTTCATTCCCCCCAGAATCCAAGTGCTCAACTGGATTACCCTAACCGAAAGAGCCCTTACTGTTGACCAGCTCCAAACAAGTGGTTTACCCATACCCAACTGGTGTGTAATGTGTTTGATGGCTGAAGAAACCAACCCTCACCTCTTCATCCACTGCAAGGTGGCCCACCAACCTGGGGGGAACTGTTACAGCTTTTTAATTGGTCTTAGTGACCCTGAGGAGTGTCCCTAACCTCTTCAACTCCTTGCATCCATTCTCTTGGGTGAAATCAGGTATAATGCTGTGGAAGGCATCCGTTATGGCCAATTTTCTGGTGATTTGGACCAAGAGAAACAATAGGATATTCCATGGAGAGTTTAAGACTCCCAATGCCTTGAAGCACCAGGTGAAGGTTCTCGTCATATTCCGGGCCAAAAACAACAGCCTATTCAAACACTTCTCCTACCCGGATTCCCACCTTAATTGGGAAGCTATGTTTCACCTTAGGCCGACTCGCATTTCCCTGGCCTCTCTTTGGAAACCTCATGATCCCGGGCACATCAAACTCAACTTCGACAGTTGCTCCCTTGGTAACCGGGGCCTAGCCGGAATTGGGAGTATCTATCGAGACCACGAAGGAAGAACTCTCTTCCCCTTTTCCAAGTCCATTGGCCACTTTGACTCCAACACTGCCGTGTACCAGCCCTCCTAGAGGGCCTTAAATTTTTTGACCCCAGCTGGTGTGCATCCTTGATCATTGAGAGCGACTCCAAAAATGTAATCTTCTAGACCTCAGACTCTACCATGTGACCCTGGGGGTTGGCTAGCCTCTTTGACTAAATCTCACATCTTCGTAGAAACTTGCTCATCACTTGGAGGCACATTTGGCATGATTCGAATGCAGCAGCAGACACCTAGGCTAGAAAAGGGTCTAATCCTGCTGAGGCCCCCATCAGGAACCAGTTTTGCACCTTTTTAAGTGCTTGGTTCCTTTTTTGTCATCATGATAGTTCTGTATTCATATGATTCCTTTGTATAGCCCACTTTAGTGGGTTCCCTGTAATCATTCCCTGGCTTTGGGTGGCCATTTACTGTACATTGCACCTTTACTTTGATACAAAGTCAAATTTGCTTCCAAAAAAAAAAAAACAGCTGAAAGGAGGTGAAGTCCGTTCTCTAAAGTTTTTAAATTTTGGTTTACTGAGGGGGATCCTGGCCATTCTTCACTGATTGATAGTTACAATTTAATCTGATGAGTTGAGCAGATGTGATATGGTCTTGGAAGTATAGACGATGATTACCTTGCATGATCTTTTCCTTTCTTCCATGTTTGAAAATTTTCAGCCTTGGCTTGCCAGTGCATTTCAGAGTATGATATGTGGACATTATATTCTCTGTACTTCCATCTTCTTCCTAGACCTTAAACATTTTTCATTGGTTTGAGTTGTACATTTTTCGGGAGGCTGTTTGTTTCTTATGTCTAATTACTCTTTACTTTTTCCCTTCCCCTTTTCCTTTTCTTTTGATTGTATAGTGTTTGGTGCCTATCTATTTGCACACAATTTGAACATCTCCTGCGTGTCTTGAACTCTTTTACTTGTCTTGTTGAAACTAGGCTGGGATACGGAGCTTGCAACGGAAGCGTACCGGCAGCATGTTGAGGCCTTAGCTCAGCGTCAGGTCTATCCATATCATTTTATATGGTTGTTAACACACTCAGTCCTAGTTTTTGTTGACATTTTTGACCCTACTGTGTAATCTTAAACAGTTAATGGAAGAGCTAGAGTCAGAAACTAGAGAGGCAGCTGATGACGATGATCAAGGAGACACAAACAGGTACTACTATGGATTTAAATTTTGGGTGGTTGTTGCAGCCTAAATTTGCTTTGGCCAAAAGTTAGCCAGTATTCAAAGACCAGCTGTTTGGCCTTATTTTGGTTGACCTGCAGTAATGATCTGTTTGTATATTTCTTTTACATTTAATGGCTTGAATCACAAATTTGGCTGGTTTTTTAGCTTAACTTCCAAATTTTTATGTATTTTCCCATACTAAATTTGAAACTATATATTCTTAAAGAACAAATTCTGGCTTATTAATTGTTTTTCAACACTTGCAGGAATGATTCCATAATTTAGTCAAATCTTCTTTGGAGACAGCAATTTTTTGTTTATTTATTTCCTTGATCATTTATATAAATATTTCTTACTCTGTCAAAATCTACTTTTTTGCTGTTGTAGTTAGAAGTTGACCGAACTAAATACTCACCCCATGCCAAATATAAAAGGACACTCTAATTGACGCATCTCAAAAAATCTTTTATTGAACTAGTTGCAGAAGTAGTAGTTTAATTTTGAGAATCTGCCAACCTTTAAGCATGTTTCATGATTTTATTTTTTTGCAGATCATTCTCTTCTTTTTGTTCTCCTTTTTGTCTGGATTTGGTTTATGACATTGTTTCCATTTTCTTATGAACTGCCAAGTTTGAGTACTACTAACTTCTTTTGTTATTATTTTGTGTGACTCACTTTCTAACAGTGTAGAATACACCAGGATTTTTACTCTGTAACCAATGTGATGTTTGCTTTCTTTTGTTTTTTGTGTGCACTTTGGTTAACCTGCATGATTTTATGAACTTTCATTTTATTAAAGAAAATATCTGTGGATTCTTCTGCTTGTGATTAAGGGGTATATAACTCTTTATATTACGTATTCACCTCAAACAGGAAGGTGAAATCAAGTGACCGTAAGACCAAAACAAAAAAGAAGACAAAGAAGGCAAAATTCAAGTCTTTGAAGAAAGGAGCCCTGGCGTCCGATTCAGAAGCATTGCCTGCAATTCCAATACCAGAAGCTCCAGAAATATCCAAAGAGAAAAAGACGCCTAGCAGTGCAGCAATTTCAGTAAGCAATAAGAAGAGGAGAGCTCCTAAATTACCCAATGAGGGGAAAATTCAAAAGAAGGGCTCAAAGAAACATAAGAAAGGAGGCACTGTTGGTACTCATGTTGTGGGCTCAGAAAGTCAAGATAAGAACTCTGAAATTGAATCTCCGAACACAATAGGCATCCATGATGTTGATGTGAAACCAGCAAGCCGGAGCAAAATGGGTGGGAAGATTTCTATAACGGCTATGCCTGTAAAGCGGGTTATGGTTATCAAATTGGAAAAGGCAAAGTACAAGGTGGGGTTCCAGTTTGGCTGTTAGATTTATGTGTACTTATAAATCATGGGCATTTATGTCACTTTATTGTACACCTGTTTTGACTGTATTAGCAACTCTCACTTTCGGAAATCTTTTGGGAAAGTAAGCTCTTGGTAGATTTCAAACAAACAGTTAGGAAATTTCTATCAAAAATCTCAAAAAAGATAGAGAAAGAAGTAAATTGAAGAAATTCAAGTGAACAGAAAAAACATTCAGAAAAGAAAAGGAAAAATAAAAGAATTTCTATTGCAAATTAGTATTAAGTTTTACTTTTTCCAAACTTAAAAGAACCTGCCGTGACACTAAAAACCTAAAATGTCGTGATATTGTGGAACATACCTTTTTCTTCAAATACATTGACGTTTTTGTAAGGCTTTAAGGTTGCAACATTTGTTTACTTCTGTTATATTCTGCGAATTGTTGTCACTTTTCATTATGATGCTCATAATACTTTTTGCCAATCTAAATGTTATTTTTTCTTAAATTTGGATTTCCCTGATTATCCTTATTTTCAGAAAGAGCATATCCCTAGTCCAGATTCTTGGACAACGCAAGAAGATGCTTTATTGTGTGCCATTGTACACGAGTATGGATTGCACTGGAATCTAGCAAGTGACACACTTTATGGTATGCCAGCTGGTGGGTTTTATAGAGGGAGGTTTCGCCACCCTGCCCATTGTCTCAAGAGATTCAGAGAACTATTCCTAGGCCACATATCTTCTGCAACAGAAAATCCCAACACTGAGAAGAACCATTCAGGGGGTGCAAAGGCTCTTCTTAAAGTAACCGAGGTAATTTTTTATATGTGTTGATATATTTAAGGGAAATTAATGTAAATGTCCCTCAATTTTGCAGTACTTAAAACATGTCTCTCATTTTCATATTTTACGCTCATGTCTCTTTTTTCCATTTTTCCTGAAATATTCCCAATCTGGAACTCCAAGTTCCAAACCTGGGTCTTTTTTTCTCTATCGTGAGATCAGTTCCAAACTTTAGGTTCCGAACTGATTTTTTTGTGAAGCAACTGGTTCAAAACTTGAAGCTCGAAACCAGTTGTTCAATCAAAACATTGTCTTTGGTGAAGTTCCGAAGTGGTCCTTCACTCTAGAAAAACATGGGACCCAAGTGGCTTGCAACTTAGAGTTCGAACTGCTCATTCACCCCAAAATAAAGGAAGAAAAAAAAAGTGATAGACAATTCAGCACTCCGAGTTCCAAATTGGCTTTCTTGTCTGTTTCTCAGTAAAGACCGAACCAGTTGGTTTAGAAAAAAGGCTGGTTCGGAACTTGGAGTTCCAAAGCGATATCTTGGTCAAATAAAGAAACACTCTGATTCAGAACTTGTGAGTTCCGAGCTGGGGTATTTGGTGAAAAATAAAAAGTAACAAAAAAGGGACATGAGCAAAAATATGAAAAGTTGGGGACACTTTTAGATACTGCAAATAGTAGCGGATATTTATGCTAATTTTCTTAGATTTAAGCTGAGATGACTTGTTTCCATATTATCCAGAAGCTAATATTAATTATTTATGACATACCCAAGACAAAAAGTAATTATCTATGATATGTATGTATGTATTTCTGGATAAATATTTCAACTTTGTTGAACCATATTGAGAGTGCTAATGTTTAATGTTTTTTTCAAAGGATGTTGTATGCATGTTCTGTATGTGTGTGTGAATGTATGATGCAATTTTTGATACGTGTCAGAGCGTAGTTGTTGGGCTTCCTTGTCTCAAACGCACCTGTATTATTAAATGCACAAAAAATAGGATAAAGTTAAGATTATTAAAATATTACTGACCAAAAAAATATGTAATTATATATAGTTGCACATCACGAAATTACGGAGTAAAAAAAAAACTGATACTTGTGTTTCTTGAGCAGGATCATGTCCACTGGTTGCTTGACGTGGCAAGTGATCAACCTGACAACGAGCTTCTCCTTCAAAAGCACTTCACAGCCATACTTTCGTCTGTGTGGAGAGCGCGTTCGTGCTATGACCATATCCATGGCCCAATGGCCTCTCGGAATTCCTGCAGTCTAGGCCGCGGTCAAATTTCTGACAAGCTCAAAAGAGAACCCGCAAGGAGGTTTCTTGCACTATCAAGCCGGAGCTCCAAGCTTGTTTCCATGGCCCTCAATTCGTCATTTGGAATTGAGCCAAGAGAGCATCCAGTGAATTACTTCTGGCAGCAGGTTCCACCCACTCCGTCGATGGAAAACAGGAAAGGTTCAGAGACATTGGAGATTAGGCTTGTGCTTGGGAATGGAAAAGATGATTGGGGAGAGGGGTTTCCCTCTAATATTGACCTGCTCATAAGTGGGTCAGATCCAGAGCAGCCAGCTCCTCAAGAACAGCTGTCCAAAAACTTGCTACCACAACTGTCCTGCCAGATTGCAGAGGTTCGATTCAGGTACATTCTTAATTGCTATCTTTCATTCTCTTAGTGTCTCTTTTTCTTTTGGTGATTTGCTTGAGTATACCACGTTGCTTCAGTGACATCAGTGTCCAATCAAATAGGGGATGGAGAGAGTGGACCAACCAGAATATGGCATGACCCCATTTGCTAGGTCTGTATATCCATTGATTGGGCTGTGATAAACAGTGATTACCACAGATTTCCCATGGTCATGGGGATCATGGTATCTTTCCCTTCTGATTTTAGTTTCCCTTCTTTCCCATCTTTTGTGAAACATACATGTTTGTTATTAACATACTTTATTAGTAGTAAAGTATGTTCACATCTCATCTCATTACCTGCATAAAATACTTTGCACATCTCCTACCTCTTTTCCAAGTTAGTATTTGGCAAGAGTTATTTGTCATCTGGCTGGGGCTGTAACAAAATCAGGCTTGACATATTTAGTGGTCCAACTAGTACTCAACCTTGACTGATGCATGGGGATGCAAATAAGAAAAAAAGACGGTTTTACTACTTGTAAGTAAAATACCTAGGATGTAAACTGCATTTTTAGGAAGAAATTTGAATTGGTAGTAAATTCTGAAAAAAAATAAAAATAAAATAAAAGAAAAGAAAAAGTTGTGAAGATTTATACTTCAGTTGACTTTGCTAAAGAAGTATAAATGTTGTTATCAATACTGATATCATGTTCTATGTCACAAGCCCTCCCACCCTGTTCCCAAATGCGAGCCCTGGTGTGGAACGTCAGGGGCTTGGGAGCCTCTGAAAAAGGCCATTTCATCCTTCTCCCTTAAATTCAACAGCATTATCCTAGCCATCATAGAAACCAAGATGGGTCCACCCATTCTTGCTTTGGTCTGTCAAGTCTGGGGCCGAACCCATGGGGCCTCTAGAGGGATTTGGATCATCTGGATCCCACAATTTTTGCTCACTGAACAGCCAGCATTGTTTTCTTCTCTGTCATGGTATTCTGTCCCAAATCCCCTATAATCTCTCTAGGAAGTTTTTGGAGATTTATGGCCCAAACTGGCTAAATCCTAGAGAAGCACTGTGGCAAGAGCTGCATTAAGTTGCTTCCCTCTCTTCCCCTAATAGGTCTTAGGTGGTGGCTATAACTTCATCAGGTTGTCTTCTGAAAAGGTACAGACCAGGACACATACCAGCTAGCATGGCCAGTTTCTCAGACTACATTTTCAGGAATTTTTGGTTTATCTACCTCTTGATGTTTCCTCCTTTACGTGATCAGACCTTGCCGAAAACCTACACTTTCAAATCTGGGTAGCTTCTTGATCTCAAAGAGGAAGCTTTCTCTAGTATACACTCCAGAGCTCTTCTCAAACTGACATTGTACCACGTTCCCTGTCCATTTAGGATCGGATCCAGTCCATTGGGGTGCCAAATCTTTTATGTTTGAGTTATGGTGGTCCTCATGTAGGGTACACGGCTGGGCAGAGTTTAGATTGTGTGGAAAATTGCTATTGTTGAAGGGGAAATATGAAGAATTAGAGTTATCAGAAAGTTTGGAAACTTAGCTGGTAGAAAAGATGATCTACCTAGGGAATTAGTCAATTTGATTTGGTGGAAGAAACAACTGAGAAAAACCAGGCGAAAGGGATAGAGCGTAGCAGCAAAAGTAGAGTACTAAATTTTCCTTAGACAGGTTGAGATCTTTTGGTACCAAATATCCAAAGTCAAGTGGCTTAAGGAGGGAGATAGAAATATTGCCTAGTTTTACAAAATAATGAATTGTTGCAGGAGAGCCTACTCCATAAGCCATGTCATAGTAGGAGAGGTCCACCTAACATTGACAGGGCCATCATGGGGTACTTTGAGAATTTGTTTTCTTCCAACAAGCAAAACCGACCTCAGATTCCTCCCTCCAACTCTGAGCTTTGCCCAATGAGACTGCCACTTGGCTTGAAGGCCCTTTTGCCAAACTGGAAATCCTGAAGGTGGCGGAAGACGTGGGGAAGACAAGGCCCCAGGCTCAGATGACATCCCAATGGCTCTCTTCTGAAACTTATGGGAGACTCTAGTCCTTGGTGTTCCTGCTTTCTTCTCTGAGTTCTTCCATAGGGGAATAATCAACGAGGGCATGAATGCCAATTTCATCGCCCTCATTTCAAAGGAGAGAGCTTAGGAGCTAAAGGATTTCAGGCCTATAAGCTGGCTTAACAACTCCTACAAAATCCTCACCAGGGACCTCGCCTCTCTGCTCAGGACAATGCTTAACTTGGTAATCTCTCCATCTCAAGGTTTTCATCCTGGATCAACAAATTTTGGATAGTGCCTTAGTCGCCCATGTTGACTGGGGACCCTCCTTCCTGTTCTTCACCTCATGAGCTTTGGCAGAAAATGGAAGGCTTGGATCAGGGGTTACATTTCTTCCCCTCCATTTTCTATGCTTATCCATCCCTCAAGTTTCTTCCCTGCTTCCATAGGGCTTTGCTAGGAGACTCCCTTTCCCTTTTCTCTTTGCAATCATGGCAGAAGTTTTAATACTTCTTTCCCAAACTTATTTGACCAAAACTTACTTCAGGCTTGTAAAGTTTCCACCTGAAGTCCCTCAATCTCCCAACTATAATACGCAACACTGTTGTCTTCTGCAATGCTTGCCATGATCAAGAGACAGCTTATGGCTTTTCTTTAGATTTTTGAAGTTGCCATGGCACTCAAAATAAATCCGGCAAAGATCATACTAATTGGTGTGGTAATTAGCACCCAAGCGTAAGTAGGGCTGGAGAAAAGATTGGGCCATTGCACAATTAGTATTTGGGTCTACCATTGTGCCTTGGCAAGCCATGCTAGGCACAATAGATGCAATTATGGAATGATTAGACCAATGTTTAGCTGCATAGACAACTATAATTGAGGCAACTTTGACTAGCATTCCCATTTTCAAAATTTTGTTGTTTAGGATGCTAGCTGCTATTGCAACAAAGTAGCTAGAATCCCTTTAGGCTGGGGCTTAGGGAACCATTAGTTCCATCTTGTTAGATTGAAAAATGTTTGTTAACCAAAGAAGCTGGGTAATATGAAATTCTGAGAACAAATGCTGCCCCTAGTGGTGGTGTTTTGTGACCCAAGACAGCCATTTTGGAAGGTTATCCAAGCGTGATATGGCCTCAATAATTCGGGCTGGCTTCTAGAAGGCATTGGCTTCTGCTAATTCTTTAGATGCTTGGAAGGGTATTGACGCAGTAATGGAATGACCTAATTTGGGTTTTTTTATGTACTTTAATTAAGGTTTATATTTTGGAGATTTTAAGAATTATTTTAGTTTAGGTTATTAGGCTTTTACGTTACTTCAATTCTTGTATTTAAAGGGAGGAGCTCTCTTGGAGAGGGTAATATGTGAAGAAAGACTTTGTGTTGAGATCTTGTGAAGAGATCATCGTGGGTGGATTGTATAGTTGTTGGAAACGCTTGGGAACCCAAATCGTTTTAGGAACAAAAATCACAGAATTGTTGTCCGTACAATAGGAATTGCTAGGAACGAGATTCCTAGTTTTTGAGAATCGTGTTTCGACCGAAATAGATCCAAGTTTCATCCACCTGGAATTGAGATTCTGTCCTCCTTGGAATTGAGATTCCCATCTCCCTGGTGTCGACTCTCCAGGAGTCAAGATTCATTAATATGCGGAATTGAGTTTCCGACATTTATGGAATTGAGTTTTTGACATATGTGGAACAGAGATATGTTGTTTCAAATCGTGATACTAATATATTTGGAATCATGTTTCTGAAGTATATGGATCATAGATCCATGTCAGTTTGAGATCAAGATTTACAATAATATGGATTATGGAATGTGTTTGACAACCCCTACCAGGAATCGAGATTTCATTTTTATGGAGGAGGCCACAAGCACATCTTGAGCCTCATTACCTTTATAACCTATATTGATTGTGTTAACTTTTGAAGGTTTCCCAAATTTTAAAGTGATTGTGTTAACTATTGAACTACGGTCATTATATACAAAAGACAAGTATTTCTAAATTGTGATTTTGACTTCATTATTATAAAGACAAAATAGGATCATGCCTACGCCATGGTTTTACTTTTAATTGTGTTGTATTAAAATTTATATTTTAAATTTAAAGTAAAGGCCATCCAGGGTGGCACAAGTAAAATAATAAAATGTTGCAACCACAAGAAGCATTCGAAGGAGGATTTTTACTCCAATTGACGTGGAATCAAGATTTAATCCTCATTGGAATCTAGTTTCTATATATTTGGGAACGTCTACCCACAATTAATGGGTTCAAGTTTCTAAAAATGTGTTGGATCAAGATTCTGAAATTAAGGAATCGAGTTTCCTTGGTTCTGATAAATAGTTTCTGAAGATGTGTTGAATCAAGATTTTGAAATTAAGGAATCGAGTTTCCTAGGTTCCAAAAAATGGTTCCGTGGTGTTTACTTAATAGAAACGTAGAATCGGGTTTTGGAACCGGAAACGCGAAGTCGGTGGAGAGAGTAACTATGGTGGATTCCCTTGTAGACCCTAAGAGAGGGCATATTCTCTCGTTAGAGGTGGATTCCCTTGTGGACTATAGTTACCTGAATCGCCTATGAGGGTAGCGATTTCATTTCGAAATCTCGATTCGGTGTTTTCCCGTGCAAAAGTCGATTCTAAAAGAAAGGAATCACGTTTCCATTTTTTGCGGAACGCGATTCCACCCAGTTTAAGAATCTCGATTCATGGATTGCTGGAATCAAGATTCCATATCCTAGAATCAAGAAACGTTGATTCCAAATTTTTTGGAATTGCGAATCCATGTTGTCAGGAAGCAATGTGAGCATAGGGAGAGCAGAAACCCTTCAATGTGTGCTCAATTATGAGTGAGCGGGACATGTATGAGAGTGTAAAAGAATTTGAAGTTGTTGCACACGGCAATAAAATCAAAATTTAAAATATGAGTAATATGTGAGCATAGGGAGAGCAAAAACCCTTCAATGTGTGCTCAATCATGAGTGAGTGCGACATGTATGAGAGCGTGAGAGAATTTGAAGTTGTTGCAGACGGCAGTAAAATCAAAATTTAAAATATAAGTAATATGTTAAAATTTTTATTTTTTTATTTACTAATTTCCATCCTTTATTCCATGTTACTTTTTAAGAACTCTTGCCAAGAATAAATAATACTAAAAAAATATGTTTCTTCAAATTTTATAATGTTTAATAAGTGGTGTGGGTACTAAACTACTAATGTAATAATGTTTAATATATGATTGGCATCATCATTTCTTCAAGTTGAATAAGAGGATAAAAATGCTTTTCTTTAAGTAAAACAAGAAGATAAGAAGGATATGAACGCAGTGCCATGTGTGGTGTTTTAGGTTAAATTAATCATTAAATTCTCACTCCTTGTATGTCGCAAACTAGCTCCAGACCTTATAGGAAATATAGGGTTATCAGTAGACCGAGTTCATTGTATGGGATTGTCCACAAAGATATCATAAAGGTTAACATTAGTACTTGGAGTCTTGGACTGAGTATATAAAGACCAAAATTCGATCTTGTAGTAATGGGTAAGATAATATATTTTCTGAATACTTCTCTCATATATTGGAGAGAATTGGTTCACAATTCTAGTAAGGGGAGAATCTCGATTTCAATTTGGGGAGAATCACGATTTCGGAATGGTGAAAATGTTGATTCGAAGTTGATAGGGACAACAATTCTAGAACTTTAGGAATCACGATTCCTTATTTTTAGGAATCATGATTCCAGCAACTACCGAAACAAGTGGGGTCAAGTGTGATTCCATATAGATATGAAACGCTATTCCAACATGAAGGGACATCGATTCTTGCAAATAGGAAACACGATTCCTAATTTTTTTGACGAAATAGTGAGAATCATTTTTCTTAAATCTGAATCGTCCGGATAATGATTCCTAGATTCCGAAATTTGGATACACGCGATTCCACGATTCCGATTCTAGAAACTATTCGGAGTCACATACGTTTCCAACAACTGTATTGCAGACCTTGAGAGAGGGTAAATTCTCTCACCTTTGTTATTATTTCTATTATAATTATTTTTTTCCCTGCATCAGTTTCAAAGCCTTTTCTCTTCACGTGGGTTTGTAAATTTTTGCCTTTTCAATCCTACAACAGGCAAATCCACTATTCTTCTGAGACCGAGTAAGACCTTTGCATTGATAACCATGGGGTTTCATTTTGACCCTATTTATCATAATTTCATGATTTTGTCTTCTATGTACTCAAAGGGAGGTAGGTGACCCTAAATGGCTGTTGTTTTGCTCACAGGTCAGGAAATGAAGACCAATTAAAAGCCAGAGGCCGTACTTTAGAAATCCAAATGGAGAAAGCATGGTGTGTATTAGCAATACTTTATATGCTTTTAGTTATGATGCTAGAAATGTGTTGGTTTTTGATCTAGAGAACAAAGTATGGGATGAGATCTTGACAGCAAAGAAAAAAAAAAATCTTATTGCTCTAAAATTCAATCGTGGAATGATCGGGTTTCTATTGTCCAAATAATTGGAGGTCTGAAACTAAAATGATGGATTTTGAAATAATAACAAAGGTTGCTTGAATTTTGAAACATCACATGCTAGATCACCTTCAAGTATTATTCGATGACTTTGATTTTTCACATTATAGGATATGATCTTATTTCCCTTGCACCACATAAAGCACATGTCCCCGTTCAAGAGAAGAGGCCGCATCCTTTCAGGCCTCAAGCTTGGAAGAATCACAATCACTTTTATCATTTGAACCAAATTCTTTTCTTCACTCAAAATCCACCATTTTAGTTTCAGACCTCCAATTATTTGGACAATAGAAACCCGATCATTACAAGATTGGATTTTAGAGCGATAAGATTTTTTTTTCTTCGGTGTCACAATCTCATCCCTTGTTTCGTTCTGTAGATCAAAAGCCAACACATTTCTAGTACCATAACTAAACACATATAAGGTATTGCTAATACACACCGTGCTTTATCCGTTCGAGTTTCTAAAGTACGGCCTCTGGCTTTTAATTGGTCTCCATTTCCTGATCAGTGAGCAAAACAATAGCCATTTAGGGTCACTCCCTCCCTTTGAGTACATAAAAGATAAAATATTGAAATTTTGAGAGATAGGGTGAAAATGAAACCCCATGGTTATCAATGCAAAGGCCTTACTTGATCTAGGAAGAATAGTGGATTTGCCTGTTGCTAATGGAGAAATTTGCAAACCCATGGGAAGAGAAAACGCTTGGAAACTCATGCAGGGGAAAAAAATAATTATAATAGAAATAATAACAAACGCGAGAGAGTTTACCCTCTCTCAAGGTCTGCAACGGAATCCACCCCCAACGAGAGAATATACCCTCTCTCAGGGTTTGCAAGGGACTCCACCTCCGATGATCTCGTCACAAGATCTCAACACAAAGTCTTTTTTTACATTTCACCGTCTCCAAGAGAGAGCCCTCCCTTTAAATATAAGACTTGAAGTAACATAAAACCCTAATAACTTAAACTAAAATAATTCTTAAAAATCCCCAAAATATAACCCTTAATTAAAGTACATAAACAAACCAAATTAGGTCATTCCATGACTACATCAATCTCCTCTGGTTGGAGAAAACGCGTCCTCGAGTTTTGAAGAGGGCTAAGATGAGATCTACATCAAACCCGCATCCTTCTTTTTCCTTCCTCTCCTTTGGCTCTAAAAATTTGAACGGTTATGAAAATACGTTAAAGAATGGGTCAAAATTTGAAGAATGAGGGATTAATGCAAACTCATCCATCCTTCCATCATTTATGGGCTTGTGATTGACATTGTCCTCAAAATCCAATGCCTTCTTTGAGATAGGATTTTCGACATGGATAGGAAGCTTGATCTCATGAATATCGTTTTTGATAGGAACGAGCTGAAAGTCACCTCCTTCACCTTCATTGCCTTGATCTCCAATGCTACTCTCCAAATTCCAATCACATCGAAGCTGAGCGACCTTCTGTGTGAGCTCTTCTACTCTATCAGTTAAAGGCATGAGTTTTTCTACTTTCTCCACTAGGGCTTGAACTTTCTGAGTCAACAACTACAACTTTAATCTTTTAAGGGATGCCTCCATTGAAGCCATCGTAACTTGCTCTGATACCAATTGATGCAAGGGTGATTGAAATAAAAAATAAAAGTAAAACATCAGTGAGAATTCTTTAACTCTTGCAGAATTCTTTTGGACCACAAGATTCCAATTCTTGCAGAGTTGTTCAAACTCCTAAAAACTGCTTTTATCCCTGGATCTGGCATCGACAAGATGGTGTATTTCCCGGCCTCTTCAGACCAGTTTTCAGCCGGCTCCTATGGGTCCTGAACCATGACACAAACCCACAATTCATTGCTGTCAAAGCTTGGCCCAAAGTCCAAGCTTTCAACTTGCTGGAGCTTTCTAAGAAGGCCCTCATGAGAGATCAATTACGAAGAAGAGGTATCCATCTCGCAATCGAGGTGTGCCATGTGCAAAAGTCCAGCAACTGTTTGCCACATTTTTCTCAGCCCCACTACCTGTCTCGAGGCTCGTACTGTAGAAAAGATGTACAAATTACCCACAGACTGGGAGCTCTATAAAAACCATCAGGAGGGAGGCTTATGTCCAAAAAATACTATACATCCATGGTAGAAAGTTTGATAAGAAAGAGAGAAAGGAGAATCGAGAGCTCAAAAAGGTACCCTGTGTGTCCACTCCAATCGGTCCTTTCTTAGCACGTGGGTCGGCATAAGAGTTGGCCTCGCACCAGATACATCTCCATGAGATGTTCATGGGCCTGCAAATGTCAAAGATTTCATCAAAAACATGTGCTAGTTTCCAAGGGCTGATAGAGGAGCTCGAGGCCCAGGAGATAACATTTTTGGAGTCCCCCTCTACAATTGAAATGGACTCTAGGAGGGGTTGAAGTTCTTGAGACCTTCTGGAAGAGTAAGGGCTTCCACCATGTGAGAGTGTGATTGATGAATTTAAAGAATGAGAAAAGAGTGTGACCTTCGTTGTCTCTGATGATGCTTGCTAGGTCTGGGTTGCCTGGTTCGGGGGGTCTCCAGAGGGAGGCTCGAGGAACACAGGAGGGTCTTAAGTGTGGTAAGGCCAACCAATTTTGGTCAAAATCCATGTGGGAGAAGTGTTTGAAGCGACTATGGTTCGGTCTTTCAAGAGCTCAAGGGTTGCCTCCTCACCTCGGAACGTTTTGTGATTTTTTTAGTTCCATATCACCCACGGTATGGCTGCAACTGAAGCCTTGCACTGTTGGGTACCAGTTTAGCCCAAGGCAGAGGGTGTAGAGAGCTAAAGAGGTGTGGGACTGACCTCGAGGTCACCCAAGACCAATTGAAGAGCTGGAGGAGTTCCCCCCAAAACATGACCATCGTTCTAACTCGGTCTTTCAAGACCTCAAGGGTTGCCTTCTCACCTTGGAATGTTTTGTGATTTCTTTAGTTCCATATTACCCACATAGTGGCTGCAACTGAAGCCTTCCACAGTAGGGTACCAGTTTAGGCCAAGGCAGAGGGTATAGGGAGCTAAAGAGGTGTGGGACTGACCTCGAGGTCACCCAAGACTAATTGAAGAGCTGGAGGAGTTCCCCCCACAGTTCCCTTGCCAAATTTCTGTGGATGAACAGGTGAGTGTTGGTTTCTTCTTCCGCCGGCACATCACACATCTATTGGGGATGGGCAAGCCCATTCTTTGGAGCTGGTCAATGGCTACAGCTCTCTCTGACAGAGCTATCCAGTTAGAGATTCAGACTTTTTGGGGATTAAAAGAGAGCCAGGCCCTTACGAGTTGCGACAATGGAAAGGGGTGAAGCAGGAAGTGTTGGGGGCAAAAGTAGTTTGTGGTGAATGGAGAGTGAGAAGTGGCCTGAAACAGTGGTGGACCAGATTATCATGTCCTCACTTTGGGTCAGGAGGTAAACAGATTGGAGGGAAGAGAGAACGAGGAACTTGTCCAATTTGTAATCCACTATGGGCCCTCAAAAGTTGGGGCTCCAAATTCTAGAGAGGTCCAAGAGTCGCAGTGTTTGGCAACTAAAGCATGGTCATTCCTCACAAGGAGGAAGAGATTGGGAAACTGTTCATTCAGGGAGGAGTGGCCTATCAGAGGTCAGACCAGAATTTGACTATGTTTCCTTCCTAGAGGTGGAAGTGGATGTTGTCTTTGAAAAGGCTATACTTGCAGAGCATGGACCTCCATGCTCTAGAGGATCTATTGTTGGCCTTGCAAAAGGGCAGCCAATCTGAGGGCTCAAGGCGATACTTGTGGCAAAGGACTTATCGCCACAGGATCTTGGTGGCTATATGCCAACACCATTTACCTAGGAGGGCCAAATTGTTTCTTTTAAGGCTATGGATAACATCCATCGAGGTGTTTAGGCATGCAAAATTTATCCCAAGAGATAAGGTGGTACTTTTTGGTGACTCCCTCTTCTGACCAAAGAAAGTTCCTCATAAGTTGCTCGAGTCGGGAGACTACCGAGGCAGGCATGTGGAAAAGCGATATTTGGAAGATGGGAGCATTTGAAAGGGTTGCCTTGATGAGAGTAATTTTGCTCGCCGAAGAGAAGAACCTACCCTTCCAACTGGCCAACATCCCATTGAACTTGACGATGTGACCCCATTGCCTTTGTTTGGGCTTGCCTATGCACAGAGGCAAGCCCAAATAGGTGGTTGGCAAGTTTTCGACATTGCATCCCCACCTTCGGCAAGGTCCGGAACAACTTGGACATCTAGGGACACCCTTATTAGGGGTGGGAATGGGTCGGGTCAGGTCCAGATTGACCTTGACCCGGACCCAATCCTTCCAGGTCTAAGTTAGACTTGGACCCATTTGGGACTATAAATAATATATAAAAATTATTTTATATATTTATACTACATAATTAGTATTGTGAATATCAAAATATGGAATTTATACTCATATATTCTGGTCTGGTCGGCCTTGACCTGGACTTGATAAAGATCCATGACCAAGACCTGATCAGGTCAAGCACTGCTTATTTTTCAGGATTCTCTCTCTCTCACACACGTTCTCTCTATTATTTATGCCTCTTCCTCTCGCAACAAAAAAATAGTTGAATGGAAGAGAGAGAAACCTCCTTAAGAAGCCCTTTAAGCTTCTAGCTATAAGATATTATATAATTGTACATGTTATTAAAATTTGTCATATAGTATATAAAAACATAATAAAATAATAGTAGATTATATAATATACAATATTATTTTAATAAAATAAATAGTGAATTAAAATCATTCGGGTCGAGTCACGTCACAACCTAGAGCCATACCCAACCGACTTGATGTCAGGTCCCTACTTCTAGACCCAGACTGACCCTTCGGGTCCAGAAATAGGACCAAGACCTGAACCGGGTTGGCCGGTCGACCCAACCCATTCCCCCCCCCGCCCCTTCCTCCTCTCCCTAACCCTTATCATTTTGGAGTTGACCATGTTCACCCCAAAGCCAGTGGCCAACTCAAAGCATTTTCGAAAAAAAAGAAGGGAGTTGGCCTGCTGGTTGGGTTGCTCCGCAAAAGAGAAGGGTGTCAGTGGCATATTGTAGGTGTTTTATTTCAGGTCCTTGGTTCCCAATTTTGTAGCGTTCTAGGAGGTCGTGGTGGTACATTTTAGCAATGGATCTGCTAAACACTCGAGCAACTATGGCAAACAAGAACGGGATAGGGGATCTCCTTGTCGTAGGCCTCTAGATGAGGGAAAGAAACCTTTGGGCGAACCAATGACAAGAACGGAGAAAAGGGGTTTGAGATATAGCCGCTGATCCATAGCTTCCATCTGTCTACAAAACCCATCCTTAGAAAGGTTTCATCAAGATTGACTCAGTTGACATGGTTGTAGGCCTTTTCTCAGGCAGGTTCAATGGTTAGGCTTGGAGTGAATCGCATTCGTTATCCACTAGGGCTACATCAAGGATTTGGTGATCCTTGATAAAGTTCCCCTGATGAGGGGAATGACGTGGAGGCAAGGACCTTGGACCGGATCTTTTCTCTTTTTTGATGAAGTTAACATTGTATTGTTATGTAGTGTTAGACTACAGAGGTATGATGGTCCGAGAGCACCCTCAAGGTGGGTCTCTCGATAAAAGATGGGCTACCAACTTTGTACAAAAAATGGGCCTATAGAACCTGCCTGATTATAATGATTTACGTGAAGTTCTCAAAAAATTGGGCTCATAAATTTGCCCGAATGCAAAAGAAATTCTACGATGTGTGTCTGTGGTTTAGAGCAAAAATGGAGGTGGGCCGGGCGTGGTCTTCTACTTGGATTCTAGCCCCGTCTTTCGCCATGAGATCAGCGAGTTCGTTGGACGTCCTCCAAATATGCTTGCATGAGACGATCATATCCTTGCAAATGTGAGCAATTTCATCTAAAATCGAAGCTAAGTATCGTGGAGGTGGTGTCGTCCAGGTTGCCCAATAAATAATATTTTGTGCATCTCCTTCCACTAACATGTGTGGTCCCCAGGATCGGTTGAAGCTTTTCAGACCCAGTAATAAGGCCATGGCTTCAGCGTAATGAGAATCTTTATGGCTTAGATGCTCAGAGTAGGCGAAGAGAGTATTGTGATGATGATCTTTAAAGACGCCCCCAGCGCCTGTCGGGCCGGGGTTTCCTAGAGAACATCCATCAAAATTGAGCTTCATGGTGCCTTCTAGTGGTGGAAACCAGTTGTTTGGTCTTTGTGCCTTTCGTGGTTGGTGATTGAGTATGTTTTCCCATTGGCTGAGGAAGGAGTTCCCTGATGTGACTGAGAACACCTTGTGATTTGTGGCCCAGAATGTTGCCAAAGATGTAACCTTGTGGAAGAGTGCTGATACTTGAAGTTTGTGTCCTCGGAAAATTCTGGTATTTCTTTCTATCTAGATTACCCATATGGTAGCGGCTAAGGTAGCCTTCCACAGGGTTCTTCCAGCCTTCAGCCATTGTAACGTAAGATCCGAAAAAATCAGGGCCTTGATCGTTGGAGGTGTGACCCATTGGATACCAAAGAGTTGCAATACTTGGCTCCAAAGGTTGCGAGTAAACTTGCAGAGGATAAATAGGTGGGGATTGGATTCCTCCTCGCTTAGGCACATGACACATCTATTTGGGATTGAGATCCCTCTCTTTTGAAGGTGGTCCACTGTGAATTCCCGTTGAGAACAGGTAACCCAATTGAAAATTTGAACTTTGAGTGGCGTGATGGTGGACCTGGATTAAGAGGATAGGTGGGGGGTTGGATAAGCCTTTTATAAAAGGAAGCCACTGTTAAAAAACCTGGAAGGGTTAGAGTCCATACCATGGCGTCCGTCCCTTGTGTTAAAATGAAGATTGACTATAAGACAGCTGAGAGCGATTGGAAGTGATTGGTTTCCTCTTCAGAGAGGTTTCTTCTTGAAGAGGGGTTCCATACTCTTCGGCCTCCTGACAATACCATTTCCTATGCAATGGTAGAGTGTTTGTTTGACGCAAGTCAGTAAAGGGCTAGAAAAAGATTGCTTAGAGGGGCGTGTCCTAGCTATAGATCTAACCAGAAGCGTACTCTAGTACCTTCTCTTGGATGGAATCTGATGAACTTTTTGAATTGTGAGAGGGAAGAGGTGAAGACTTCCACGCTTCTGAGGCTCTATTGAGTTGTCTCCTTTCAGGCACCCAAGCTCCTTTCGGGATCCTGTATTTTCTGCATAAAACCTAAGCCTAAAGAGAGTCTGGCTAAGTGGCTAGTCACCACCACCATTTCCCTGAGAGTGCTGGATTGTGTTTTCTAAGGATCCTAATCCCTAGGCCTCCCTGGTGTTTGGGAATTGATCCACCTATCCCGACCGGGGTAGGCATAACTTGTCCCACGATATAAGGTGAAATTTGGTCCTTTCCGCCTGCCCTAACCAAAGGAAGTTTCTCATGAGATGGTCTAGACGATTGGCCACCGAAGATGGCATGTGGAAGAAGGACATGAGATATACCCGAGCATTTGCCAGGGTTGCTTTGATCAGAGTGATTCTACCTGCCATGGAGAGGTATCTTCCTTCACACCCTGCCAAAATCCTATCAACCTTGTCTATCACATGGGACCATTATCTCTGTTTTGGTTTCCCCAATCCTAACGGTAGACCTAGGTAGGTTGTGGGGAGTTCCTCCACTTTGCATCCCAATTAGGGATGAGCGCTTTGATTTTTGCATTCGTTAGTGCAACTCTCATCATTTTAGATTTTTCCATATTGACTTTGAACCTTGTAGCTACTTGGAAGCAATTTAGATAAGGCTTCAGAGTATCACCTTCTCTTGGAGAGGCGTCAAGAAACACCAGGGTGTCATCTGTGTATTGCAAGTGAGATACTGTTGGGCCATGGGGGCTATTCTTGAATCCAGAGAGAAGACCTTCCTGGTAAAGGCGGGAGATCGAGCGGTTGAAGACTTCTGTTGTGATGGCGAACAGGAAAGGGGAGAGAGGGTCCCCTTGGCATAGCCCCTTGTGGATGGGAAAAATCCTTTTGAAGTATCATTGATGAGGACCGATAAGTGAGGTTGAGAGTAGCAACCTGTCATCCACTTCGTCCAAAGGTCCCGGAAGCCCCTTCTTGCCATTGTCTCCTTCAGAATCAACCAGTCAACGTGGTCATACGCTTTCTTCTAGTCAATTTTGAGGATGAGGCCTGACTTCTTGGATAAGTGCTTCGAGTGAAAGCACTTGTGAGCTAATAAGGCCTCATCCAGGATCTACCCATCTTTGATGAAGGTAGTCTGATGGTGAGATGATTAAAGGGAGGACCTGTTGTAGCCTTGCATCCAGGACTTTGGCCAGAATTTTGTAAGAAGAGTTAAGCTGGCTGATCGGGCAAAAGTCCTTGAGATCCTCTGCCCCTTCGACTTTGGGGACATGAGATATGAAGGTGGCATTGATGGCTTTGTGAAGAATTCCCCGTTGGAAGAATTCCTCAAAAAAACTAATGAAATCAGGATGAACAATATTCAAGAAGAATTTAAAAGGTGCTATCGGAAATCTGTCTGGTCCGAGAGCTTTTTATTTGGCTAAGTCATCGATAGCTTTTAAAATTTCTTCTTCTGAAAAAGATTGCTCTAGCCAAATTGCCCAGTCTTCCAGGACGGTTAAGAAATCGAGGATCGTCATTCTCGGTCTTGGGCCTGGGCTGTATAGGGTGTCTGAAAGACTTTTAGAATTGTTAACTCGATTTCTTCAGGTTGTACCAGATAGCGGTTGTTAGATTTGATAATCGAGATAATATTGTCTCTTCTGCGACAAATTGCCATCCGGTGGAAGAAGGTCGTATTATGGTCCCCAACTTTCAGCTAGTTAACTCTTGATCTTTATAACCAATAAAGTTCTTCTTTGAGGGTTGAGAAGTATTCCAATTTAGTTTTTGTTTTAAGATCTAGCTCTGTGTCAGTCAAAGATCTGGATTCCTCGGTACGGTCAATGTCTTGGATGGTTTCCAGTAGGGAGGACTTGATTTGAGAGTAGTTGCCGGGGATGGACCTACTCCAGGTTTTGAGGGAGGCTTTGAGAAGTTGGATTTTGGTCTGGAGCTTATAGCCTGCTCTACTCGAGACTTGGGAGGAAAAGGAGTTCCACCAGGTTGGGATCAGGGTGAGGAGAGACTCCTCTTGAAGCCAAGCTAACTCAAATCTGAAAGGCTTCAGACCTCTCCTTACTGCGTGGGTGTCTAGAAGGATGGGGCAGTGGTCAGAGTTGTGTTTAGGTAAGGCCATGGTATGAGATCTCAGAAAGTGTTCCTCCGAATCCAAGGATAAAAGAAATTAGAGAGGGATGGTTTGGGTACATGATTGGACCACATGTAGCGACTTCCTTTTTGTGGGATGTCAAGGAGTTCATTTCGACAAATGAAGTCAAAGAAGTCCCTCATACCTTGATAGATAGAGGGGGAGGAATTCCTGTCATGGGACGATCTTGTGATGTTAAAATCTCCACCCATACACCAAGCTGGGTGAGGTAGGGACGCTACTTGGTCCAATTCTGCCCAAAGTCGTTGTTTGAGGGGAGCTGAATTCGGGCCGTTGATGGCCGTAAATTTCCAAGGGAAGCCATCTGATGTACGTGAAAGGAGTACAGTGACGGGGAACTCTCCAAGGTGGGAGGCACTGAGGGTGTGATTTGAAGGGTTCCAAACCACCCAGATGCCCCCTGATACCCCATTCGCTAGCAGAGAGACCTTCTGATAGAGTCTTTTGCCCCACACCTGGCGTATGAGTTGGAGAGTGGCTTTGGTTGTTTGGTTTCAGTGAGAGCAAGTATCGTAGGACGGTGTTTTAAGGTGAAATCCTTGACAGCATCCCTTTTGGACGACTGTCCCAAACCTCTTACGTTCCATGTAAGAATCTTCATGGTTTGAGGGTGTGAGTGGAGGAGGAGGCTAGTCTAGAAGACCTCAGAAAAGAGGGGATAGTAGAGGTCGGGAGGCTGTCTGCCGTCTGTCCCTCGTAGGAAATTGAGGAAAACAGGTTCATGAGTTCTCTCTGTCCTTTAAACCTCACCTTCAACCAACACTGCGCGTCTGCAAGTAGGAATTTGTGAGCCGATCCTTCAGGGCCATCATATTGGAACCCCATGAGCCTGTACATTTCTTTCATTTTGTCCTCTTCCTTGTTTTCTCCATCCCCATCGACCTCCTAGATGTTGTCGATGGCCGAAGAGGGAGAGATGGATGAACTTAGTGCCACGGTTGACTCTACCTCGGGGTCAGCCAAGGGAGGGGTTGGTTTAACTAGTTAGAGGTCTGAGGGCAAAGTTGGGAGTGGATCTAAGTTGGATGAAGCTTGCGGGGGGGGGGGGGGGGAGGTTTGTTGGGCTTGGAGGAACCGAAGAGGAGGGGTGAGAGGGGAGAGAGAGCGTTTCTACAGGAGGCGGTTCTGAATGGGTTGGGGGATTAGAGGTCAGCAGCCCCTGGGCCTGGATCGAAGGAGAAGAGGGCAGGAAACTGAGGGGAAAGGAGGGAGAGGGGGAGGGGTGAAGGAAAGGGTAGACAGGGGACATGGTTCCATTATTGAACAAGGGGGAGTAAGGCCACTGGAATGGGGGTGGAAAGGTGAAATGCAGGGTGCGGACTCTGCAGATATGGACCAGGTGGGGGGTATAGGAAAGAAGTGGGGTTAGCAAGGAGTATATTAAGGCTGGGTCAGGGGGAGGGGGGTTCGTTGCATGAACCGCCACTATGCCATAGGGGAGTAGGTGCCTGTCCATTTTGTTACGATGGGTTGGGTGGTCCTACTGCTTGTGTCAGAGCTGGTTCAAATAGCTCTTCAAGGTTGAGGGGGAGGAACGTCAGGGAGAAAAGGGGGGGAAGGGAGGTAGCAGTGGGAGCTTCAAGATTTTGAGAGGTATAGGGAGGTGGGCAGAGGTGTTGAGTATGTAGGTTGGATGGTTGGGATGTGGGCCTGATTCACAGGGGCCACTGTCAGATGGTTCGAATTGGACAATCCGGGTCTCCCATGTTGACCCGAAGACTGAGACAACGAAGAGGAGTCCACGTATACTTCCTTCGCGCGTCGGCAAGCGGGGCAAGAAGAAACGACAGGGGATGATGAAGATGGGCCAGTGGGCTCCCCACCTTTGGGGCCTGAACCTGTCAGGTGCAGAGAACTTATAGGCTGCTTTGCCTACTCGGTAGCCCCTCCTCTCAGATCAGACTGATTCAGGGTGTCGACATGTGGGTGCCAACTGGCAACCCGTTGTGGAAGGGACGGGTGGCCCTGATGGTGTGCTCTGAGGTGGGCCCGGTCGAGGGGTTGCCGGCAGCTCCTCTTGTGGTGGCGAGCTTTCCTCGACACCGTGAACCAAGGCTGAGAGGATTTTTCTGATGGTTGAACAAGTTCAAAAGGGTTGAAGTGGGGTGAGGGGGGGGGGAGGCCGTCGACTAAGAGATCGAGATCGAGAACTAGAGGTTATCTACTTCAAGCTAGACTATTGGAGGGATGATGCTGGTGTTCAAGACTTCCAGGAGGATACGGATTGATCCGAGAGGGAGCGTCTCGAGGGATATCCAGTGGATAGTAATCAATGTCGCAGGCTTCTGCCACTCTCTTAAAAGTAGATGGAGACCACGCAAGGAGATGGATATAGTCCAGGGTGAGCCATACTCTTTGTTTCTTGAAGGATCTCTCTTTGGGAGGCCAAGATCGTAGGAAACAAGAAGCCCCTTTGAAGGTAAAGGAGTTGGCCTCTTGTAAGATGCGTTGAGCGTTTTCTGGTGACGGGAATGAGAAGAGGGATTCACCACTAAAAAGACGTTAGCAGGTACGATTGGGCTCCCCCCAATGGTGTTGGGCCCATCTTTCAATATCTCTAACAGCATCTCTCGTCTGGGTTGGAACCTTCCAATCAGGGACGCCAAGAGATTGGATTTGAGTTTTGTTGACACCTCAGGAGGTGTAGAAATGTAGAAGGGGAGAAACGGGGAGCGATCTTTGGTGGAGGGGCTCCCACTTGGGGGCATAAAGGTTGTCTGGCGGGAGGTGGTTGTTGGTTTTGCAGAGGCTACCATTTGGGAGAAAGAGGCTTTCGGGGGGTGTTTTTCCGATACGATCAGCTTAGGCCTCCCAAGGTGGGATGGGGGGGGGGGGGAGGTGGGGGAAGAGGCAGGGAATGTGGTGGCGGTTGGTAGGTTTTGGGATACAGATCGTAGATCTTATTCCAGCTGAGTGGCTGTTGTAGACGGCGATTCATGGAGGGACTCGAAATTTAGCCAGAATCGTTGGACTGGATCTTGTACGAGCTCTTGGGCTTAGAAGTTTCCAGGGAGCAAATGATTCCAATTTTTCAGGGAATATTTGTGGAGTTGCAGTTTGCGTTGGAGTTGAAATCCGGTCCACCCATGGACTTGATTTGTGAAAGACTCCCACCAGGAAGGACTAGGATGAGGAGGTTTGTCTCTTCGAGCCATGCCATTTCGAAGTGAAAGGGTCTGGGCCCTCTAGAGGCTAGCTGGGTATCAAGGAGAATAGCCTTGTGGTTGAAAGTGGGTTTCAAAAGAGCTAGGGCATGGGAACCTTGGAAATTATGTCCCAGTCCAGGCTGGTGAGAAGGAATAGAGGAATGCGTGGACCAAGTAAGAATTGCGCTTTGAAAGGGGATGTCAAAGCGGTTATTTCTGGAGATGAAGTCAGAGAAGTCGAGCATACTTTGAAAAAATTAAGAGTTTCTCTTGGAGGACCACCTTTGGACCTTGAATTCATCACTGAGGCAGGGAATGGGGCATCAGTGGTTGGGGGGGCTGGTTCCTCAATGTAACGTCCCTTCCTCCATTCCCACCGTTTAGCATATAAAAAAAAAAGAAAAAAAAAAAGGGAAAAGAAAGAATTCACCATCAATGCACCACAAAGAATGGGGTAGGGAAGAAATGACATCTACTAACTCCTAAAACAGGCCTCTAAAGCTATCAGAATCAGGGCTGTGAACTGTTGTAATTTCCAAGGCAGTCAAATAATCTGGTGAGGGCAATAGTGATCGAGAAAGAGGCCACATGGGAGGAGGAGAGGGCGTGGAGAGATGGGTCCTAAATCACCCATATCCTTCCTAATGCACCGTTGGCCTCCAGAGCTACCTATTGATAGGCCCTAGTGCCCCAAACCTGTTAGATTAAGCAGTGAGAGGGAAGAGGCTGTTAGATTTCGTTGAGGGTTAGCACCAAGAGGGGTTGTTTTTGGTTAAGGTTCGCTCCACTCTGCGCTTATTAGGATTTCTCAAAACCCAAATGATCCAAGTGAGTATTTTCATGAGGGGAGGTTGGAAGAGGAGGTGCATTTGGGGGAGCGCCTGGGAAGCTGGCGGGCCAGTCCAGAGGAAGTTGTCAGAGGGACCCGCTAGGAAGAGGATTTTACCTAGACAGAATAGACTCCAAAGATGAGGTTTGAAAACTCCCTTTTGCCTTGACTACTTACTTCGAATCTAGTTTGGGCATCTTCGTTGAGGAAGGCATTGTGTGCTTCTGGGCCATTGTACTAAAATCCCATCACCTTGAGGACTTGTTGTATGTCACCTTAAGCATTCTCCATTCTGTCGACAAAGTTGGAGTCCACTGAGAGTGGAGATGACAAGGGGTGCCTTGAGAGGGGGCTTAGTGGAGATTCTAGTGGGTTGTAGCATAGGAGAGGGGGGAGGTTGGCTTCTTTGCGGGGGATCTGAAGGCTACTTCATCTAGGGGGGTGACAGGGGTGGCTGAGGAAGAGGCTTGGATAAAGAGGACAAGGGGAGGGGGAGAGCTCGACAAATACAAGTCTAGAGGTGGGATTGCGATTAGACTGTGGGTAATGTGGATAGGGATAGTGGATAACAAAAGTGGGTTGAAGAAGGTAGGGTTAGGAATGGGGGAGAAGGGAAGGGCATGGGGGGAAGAATTCGAAGGAGGAGTTGGAAGCCTGATGCATGGGGATGAGGGATGTTGGAGACAAGGCCTTGGAGGGGGTGGGAGCCAAGGGTAGGAGGTTAGCAAGGGTGAAGCAGGTTGGGGAGAGTTGCGGAAGAGGGAAAGGGAGGGTATGGAGGAAAGCCCCTCCTTGGAGGCTCAATAAGGGGGAGTGAGGGTGGGGGTAAGAGGTGCGGCAGTGGGGGAGGGAAGCAGCGAGGCCCGCTCCAAGGAAGTAGGTAGGGCCTGAAGTTAGGACAAAGGTAGATTGGCCATGGGGATGGTGGCCAAAGGTTGGAGGGGGGGGGAGGGGTGGTGGGGTGAGAGGGAAGGAGAAGGCCGGAGGAAGAGGGAGCAAGGCAGGGAAGTGTAGAAAAGGGGAGGATGGGTGCGCTTACAGTCTTCAAGAAGGGAAGGAAGATCACAAAAGGGTTTTGGGCCGATATAGACGACCAGAGGGAGGGGAAGGAACATAGCCATTCATAGGAGAAGATGAGTATTGGTCTAAGATGAGTGAAAGACCTACACAGGGTGGTACAGCGGTGGGAGAGGGAAGTGATACAAGCGGTGGTCCAGGTCCCTGGGTACTCGTGTCTGGTGGTGAGGGCTAGACTATTGGGAGATGGTCCACGGAGATGGATGGCTAGGATGAAGCCTGAGGGGAAGTAGTAAGAGGGTCATAGGATACCCAAGATTGAGTCTCAGGATGAGAAAGTGAGCCAGCTAAGGGAGAAAGAACGCTAGATGTTCCAAGATGAAGCTGAGGGGACGTACTACCAACGTAGGGTGGTGCATGTGAAATTAGGAGGGGGCCTGGTTGGGAGGTGCAAAGTGGCATTGAGGTGAGGGGGCCATCTTGTGAAAGGGAGCGAGCACGAGGAATGAGGGGGGAGGGATGAGACATTCCATCAGGGGACGGGAAAGATGACACATGGACGGGGGAGGGATGAGGGGAAAGAGGATGGGAGATGAGAAACGTGGAGCCCTGTGGGAGGGGGACTGTAGGGCTGACGTTAGCCCTAGATTGGTAGGTCGATCGGGAGGTGGAAGGAGGGGGTGGACCACCATTGTTGGTTGTGGATCAAATGCATCCCTGTGATTGTCTTCCACGGTTGCAATGAAACTCCTGTTGTCGTCTTTGGGTGACCATGCTCCGGCCTCTGTGGTACATCATGGAGGTTCTACTATGGTCCATACCCTGGACATGGCATTTGGAGGGCGAAGAAGCTGCAAACCAGGATTGTGCACACAGAAGTAGTCCCCCTCAATTTCTAGCTACGGCTTGGACAGGATTAAGTAGGGGTCTAATATTTCAATAAGCAGCTCAATGGTTCCCATGGGGAGAAGCTCAGACAATTTCCAGTGCACAGAAATAAAGTCCCCACGGGCTTCTCTGATGAGTTTGAAGGTTCTGGGGTGCGAAGCAATAAAAAGGGATGTTAGGGGCCCATAGGCAGATCTTTTTCTTGAAGTCACGCAGGTTTTGTGACCAACAATGCAGGGACAGGGAACCGCTTCTGAAACTAGGGTGTTTCCACTGTAATGCCCTGCGTGCACTGTTTTCCGACATGAAGATAGAAAGGAGGAAGCCATAGAAAGTTGTTTGGCAACAAAGTTCTGGTTTCCTCCCTTAACCCCTGTTCCCATCTTTCGATCTCTCTAATGTCATCTTTTCTGGTGTTAAATCTTCCAACCAGGGATGATTTCAGCTTTCTCTTTGGTCTGCTATCTGTTGTTGGCTATCAAGGGTGATGAGGCTTGGACCAGGCTTATTTCAAGTGATTTGATGGGCACGAGAGATGTATTGAGCATGGGTGAGTATGGGAGTTGAAGGATGGAGTTCTTTTTTTTTTTTTGGGGGGGGGGTTTGGAGAAAGGTTTGAAGAAGTGAATGTAGTTCTGGAGAAGGGAGGGCAGGAATGGTCATCGGATGGAGCCATTCTTAGCTGAAATATACTTAGTCATGTTTGCTTTTTTGCAACTATTTGGAATATTTATGTATAATGCATCTGTAGCACTTTTTAAGGCAGGGAATGCAGGGATGGTTGAAGATCAAATCCTCAGTTCGGTGGTCTCTTGGCTCAAGATCCAAATGGATGTTTCAGACACTTTCTTTGGCAGGCTTCGTATGCAGCTAGAATGACATTATCCACTTGTGACTGATGACTATACCAAGGTCTAACCTTGGCATCCACCAGGGTTTGGGTCTCTAGCATGCTAAATTTTGATGTTTTCTCCTTAGGCAACCAGACACCAACAGCTATCGGGGTGCTATTTAGGGATTGTTTGGCACATCACAGGTTATCTTTTATGGGCCCCATTGGCACTGCCAACTCAATGGTTGGCACAAGTGCAAGCCGTGCTACAAAAGCTTATACCTCTTCGATAGCAGTTGGGGTCAGTCCCTTGTCATTGAAAGGAATTCCCTAGATTTTATCCGCTGGGAAAATAGAGTTTTGTCCACCCCATGGAGACTCAATCTGATTTTCAACCAAAATTTTCAGATCTCTAGGGCCTATATGGTGTTCAAGAATGTTTAGAGAGAAGTAAATGAGGCTGCAGATATAGGGCTGGCCCTGGGCTACGTGGCTCAGCCACTTCGGTCCAATGCCGAGTCAGGCCCATGTCATGGCAATGACCGACCCGGCCATTAGCTCGAGCCAGGCTAGGGCTAGGCCGGGCCATCTAACCAGTGCCTCAGGACATGCATTGGCCAGCCTTGTGGACACCTTCGTGAAAGTAGGCACCTTGGTGCAAAATTTTATCATTAACCTCACCAAAATTTTATCGATCTCAGTCGCTTCCATGAAGATTCTAACATGGAATATGAAGGGTTTGGGTGACCCCCAAAACCGTCGCCATGTTCTTAATTTTAGCTGACAGCATTCGTCTGTGCTCTGCTTGGGGCCAAGCTTCCATCTCCCTCCCTCTGACAAGTGCATCAAATTTGGGAACATCGTCCCTTTCAATGGTTGGCCTTGGAAGCCAATGGATCATCAGGCGGCTTTCGGGTCGTCTGGGACCCCTCTTCGCATTCCCTCCTCCTCACTGATATGAGAATTTTCTATCGCAATCTCTTTGCTCAGAACCTCAGCGGCTTTTCATGGAAGTTTTCGGTAGTCTATGGCCCAAACTCTCCTTCACGTAGAGACAGTTTTTGGCGAGAACTCCAATTGACCACCTCTATGCTCCCCTCTGCTTGGTGCATTGGAGGTGATTTCAATATCACTTGGTGGTCTTTGGAACAAAATTCCAATCCTAGAATCTCTCCTTCAATGTCTGCCTTTTCAAACTTCATAGCTCGGAATCAACTACTGGATGTCCCTCTCCAAGGGGCCCTTTTCACCTGGTGGAACCATTCCGCCTCTCCTCTTCACTGATATGAGAATTTTCTATCTCAATCTCTTTACTCGTAACCTTAGACGGCTTTCCATGAAAGTTTTCAGTAGTCTATGGCCCAAACTCTCCTTCACGCAAAGACGCTTTTTGGCAAGAAATCCAATCGACCGCCTCTATGCCCCCCTCTGCTTGGTACATTGGAGGTGATTTCAATATGACTTGGGTGGTCCTTGGAACGAAATTCCAATCCTAGAATCTCTCCTTCAATGTCCGCCTTTTCAGACTTCATAGCTCGGAATCAACTACAGGATGTCCCTCTCCAAGGGACCCTTTTCACCTGGTCGGACCACTCTGATGACCCTACTCTATCCAAACTGGACAGATGTGTCTTCTCTCTAGATTGGGACTTCGCCTTCCCCAACTCTCACTCGTCGGCCCTCCCCAAGCTGACTTCCGATCACGGTTTTGCTTAACACAAATGCCATCGACCAAGGTACAAAGTGTTTTTGGTTTGAATTGTCCTGGTTGGAGGAGTCCAACCTCCCCACGCTCATCTCCTCTTGGTGGCAATCTTTTGCCCCACTCGTCCAAGGGTGGCTGGGTTTTCGGCTGCAACACAAACTTCAATTATCGATTTCTGCCCTCAAGAAATGGTGTCGCAATCTCCCTAGAAACTTTTGGGAGCACAAACAACCTTTAGTTGGGGCAATCGTCTCCTTCGACACCCTCGAGGAATCCAGACTTCTATCCACTGCCAAAAGGAATCAGCGCCTTGAAGCTAAACACTCGATCCAAGTTATGCTTCGCAAGGAGATCTACTAGGCGCAGCAGTCTAGTGTCAAGCGGTTAAAACTTGGCGACCTTAACAGCACCTTCCACAAAATAGCTAATTGTCGAAGATGCGACAACACTATCTTTCTCATCAGAGTTGGCAACCAATATATCAAGGACAAGGGGCTCATCAAACATGCCATAATCGATTTTTTCAAGAAACTCTTCAAGGCACAAAGTGGCCCAAGGCGGATTTTGTCCACCCTATCCTTCAGAACTCTATTCCCTAAGAAAGCCGTATGGTTTGAGCACCCTTTGATGAAAAGGAAATCCTTGACACTGTTAAGTCCATGGGACAAGACAGAATCCTAGGCGTGGATGGCTTTCTGATAGCTCTTTTCAAACAGTTTTGGGACTTCCTTAAGCCCGACCTAGTGGCCTTCTTCGCTGATTTCCACAACAGTGACATAGTGAACAAGGCGATGATTGCGACCTTCCTCGCCTAATTCCCAATGTCAATAGTTTCTATAAGATCCTGTCCAAGGTGTTAGCCTCAAAAGAGGTCCTTGCATGGGTCATCTCTCCCTCTCAAGGAGCCTTGGTCAAGGATCAACAAATCCTCGATGGTGCCCTTATTGCACAGGAGGGCATTCATGCTCAGCATTTGGCCAAATTACCAGGACTGGTCATAAAGCTAGATTGGGAAAAGGCATATGATCATGCCGATTGGGATATACTTGAGGAGACTTTACTAAGAATGGGGTTTGGCTCCCAATGGCGTAGGGGTGCTTTTCTTCACCTTCCTTCTTTGTCATCATTAATGGCTCCCCTAAGGGATTCTTCCAAGCCTCAAGGGGCCTCTGACAAGGGGATCCTCTCTCGCCCATTCTCTTTTCAATTGTAGCCGAGGTTTTCAGTTCCTCTATTTTGAGATAGTATCGCGACAACCTTTAAGGGGCCTTCAGGCTAGTACTAGAGGGGCCACCATTTCCCACCTTCAATATGCCGACGATACGCCTCTCTTCCTTAGATTCTTTCAATGTGCCACGGGCTTCAAAGTCAATCTCACGAAAACTACTATGATGGAGGTAGCCATGAGCCTTGAATTTGTTCTCCATTTGGCCAACCTTTGGGGCTGTAAAGCACAACCCTTACCTTTTTCCTATTTAGGACTACTTCTGAGCATTGGAAAACCTAAAGCTAGACAATGGTCACACATTATCAACAAGTTCAATAGGCGATTCGCAGCGTTGAAAGGTAAATTTCTCTCCGCTGCAGGAAGGACTTACATGCATCAAGGTAACCCTTTCAAGAATCCCTATCTATCAAATGTCCATCTTCCTGACCCCGGCCTCGGAGGCTAATTGCCTTGAATAACTTATGAGAAGTTTTCTCTAGTCCAGTACAGAAGGAAGGAAATACCATCTTATAACTTGGGATAAAGTTTGCTCCCCAAAGTCTCAGAGGGCTAGGGCATCTGCAAACTGCAAGATACTAATGTTGTCCTCATAGGCAAATGGTGGTGGAGATTCGCAGTCTAAAGGGACCATCTTTGGCAAGAGGTGGTTCGACAGAAATATCGGTGTCCCCCAAATGCTTGGCTTCCAAGTAGTAGGGTCCCTAACAATGCCTCTAGCCTTTTGAAGGGATTCTTATCGTGCCTCAATCGCTTTTTGGCCCATTTTCTCTTCCGATCGAGAGCCGGGGACAGAATTGCATTCTGGTCGAACACTTGGATTGGACATACTCCCCTTAGAGAGTCTTTCCCCTCCCTCTTCCACTTGGCTCGTAACCCCCACTCCTTAATTGCTGAGAACTTTGAACCCTAAGCCCTCCTTTGGGCTCAGCCCTTGGGAGGGTTTGGTCCCACTTTTCAGAATCCCCCCTAACGACTCTGAATTGCCCACCTCTCTCGAGCTGCAGGCCCTTCTACATTCCTTCTATCTCCCTCCTTTGGGCTTGGATAAGATACTCTGGACCCCCTCCCTTTCAGGTGTGTTCTCAGTCTCCTCCTTCCCGTGCTTTAAAAAGCAGATCGCCTAGCGCCTGGACGGCCACCTAGGCGGCAAAATTAAGCGGATATCCCTGGGCGCCCGCCCAGGTGGCCTCCTAGGGCCTATGCCCCGATCAGGGGTGGAAATGCCCCTCGTTGAGGGTATTTTTGGGTTTTTTTTAATACTAAAGGTGCAAAATTGTGGATTTTAGGTTCATTTGAAACCTAAAACACATTAGAGCCTATTTTAGAGAGAGAAAAACCCAAAAAAAAAAAATTCTATTGGGCCGCCCAGGTTCTGGGTGCCCTCCTGGGTGCCCACCTAGGTGCTGTGCGGCCTGGATGCCCCCAACCGCCTAGGTCCGCCTAGCGTTTTTGAAACACTGCCTCCTTCGATGCCCCTCCCAGGCCTTCCCAGGTTGCTTCTACCCACCCTTTTCCAGCAGGCAAAGTATGGGTCATTGTGGTTCCCCCGAGAATTCAGTTCTTCAAATGGGTCACAACCCACAAAAGTGTCTTAACAGTAGGCCAACTACAAAGAAGGGGACTGCAAATCCCCAACTGTTGCATAACGTGGCGTAACAATGGCAAAACCAACGCTCACCTTTTCTTGCATTGCGAGCTGGCTTTCCAACTATGTGGGGCTCCATCCTTAGGCTCCTTGGGTGGTATTGGGCCACCCCATAGTCTATTCCCCATCTGTTCTCCTCCTATATGTTATTCTCTTATGAAGAGCCACAGTTGTTGCAATTCTTTAGATCTTCTGGCTGGAAAGGAACCAAAGAACCTTTAGGGGAGAGTATTCACATGCCGAAACCCTTCTGGAAAAGGTGCGCTCGCTGGTCATCTTTTGGGCGACCAACCACAAAGCTTTCAAACACCTTTCTCTCGCAGATTTCCACCGAAATTGACAGGCCTTACTCTTCCTTAAGCCTTCCCAAATCCCTCAGGCCTCTCTGTGGTCCCCCCCCCCCCCCACCCCCACCATTAGTCAAATCAAGTTAAACTTTGATGGATGTTCCCTGAGCAAGCCCTGTCCTTCAGGCATCGGGGGGATTCTCCGTTACAGTTCTGGCCGCACCCTATTCTCCTTTTCGCCCTTTATAGGCTGCACTGACTCAAACCTGGCAGAGGCAATGGCCCTACTTTTTGGCCTTGGATATTTCAATAGAGACTGGGGTAACTCTTTGATCATCGAAGGAGTCCCCGCAAATGTCATTGCTTGGGCTTCTTGATCTGCGCCGTGCCCTTGGAGACTCAATTATATTTCCAATGAGATTTTTTATTGTAGCACGGACCTTCAAACTATCTGGAGACATACTTGGAGAGAGGCTAACTCCATCACGGACTCCCTCGCTAAAGAGGATGCCCAAGGATCCTTCCCTTTGGGGACCCCTTGACCACTCTCTTAAGTCCTCTACTCAATTTGATTGTTTCTTTTTTATCTTTGTGACCTAATGGTCAGGGTGTAATGCTTGCATAGTTTTGCTCCTGTAAGGGTTTTTTCCACTGAGCACCCGTTTTGTGGGTGGCCGGCTTTTTGCACATTCCTTATAAGCAACACATCGGTTAACATTATCAAAAAAAAAACCTCATCAAAACTCCCCTTAGTTTTGGATTTTTGTTGTGTATAGAAATTTTTATGTATTCTTTCCTCACATTCACAGCAGAAAATTGTACTGTATATTTTACAAGTTTAATCGATACCGTCAACTTCATGCAAAAAAAAATTACACATCTAATTTGTAATTAATGTAGCGATCAAGGAGCACTTTCTAAGAGAACTCCCTTTAGATGAGGGTGTAACAAATTCAGAATTCCACATAAAAGAATTTTCTTATGAAATTAAGGCACTTAAGTAGGGGCATTTTGGGAACAAGATCTGGTGCATAACGACTCCGAAACCAATCTTTTTTACTATAGATGTCTGTTTTAACCTAAACTACCGGTTCTTTATGCTGTATTGTTGCCATACCATTTTCTTTAAAGCATGTCTGCAGCAACCGATAAAAAGGAAATATTATTGTGACCTGGAAATGATTTGCAGTAGTGGACTTTGGAATTTTCATTCAGGTTCTAAGATATCAAGTATTTCACCTCTGGGCAAGTTATTGTTGCGAATTCTGTATGTGCAAGCGTGTGAATGCATAGAGTTGCACGTGCACATGCATATGTAACTAGATAGTAGTTAAAAATGTAGTTTTATTAGTTCTCGGTCGTGAACCTGCCCTTTCCTTTTACTATTTGCATCTACAATTGGAAATGGCATGTGCATCTCTCTCTCTCTCTCTCTCTCTCTCTCAATTCAGCAAAAACTCTCCAAAACCAGAGAAGCAAGCAACTCACATCCTTTTGTTTCTTAGATAGAATCAAGGTGAACCCATTTTAAGTCAACGTCAGCTCATTTGATTCTATTTCCTCTTGTAGGTTAGCATCAAACTCTTGCTTTGAAGGTGAGGGCTACAGCTGGGCATCATCCGCATTCCCCATTTCAGAATTTGTAAAGCACCGATCCTCAAAGTCTTCCACACTAGGTAAACACAAGCTCTCAACTGATCCTCACAAGACCCCAAAATCAAAGCTAGCCAAGACCACGAACCTCAATGAGGACACACAATCTACTCTTGCTCTAGAAATCCATCACCCACCTGAACCATCACCAGAAGTTCCATCCTTATTCTCCCCTGGGAATTTGATTCATTGGCCCGACTCCGGTATTGAGGATCTTCATCCACTCATCGAAAATTGGGATGACCATGCACCTCAGTTTTATGACACTGTGTTCTTCGAGGCCCTCGAGGACTTGTCTTGGCTCGATAATCCCGGGTTTGAGTGAGTTTCCATGAATTTGATATCTCGTGTGTGCGGCCCAGTCTCAGTGATAAGTTGAAGCGGATGGCCAAAAATCAGATGATATTTAGCAAGACTGGCCAGAAATTGAATGATATATTCAGTGAGGCAGCCGGGAACATTGATGATATAGTTTAACAAGGCTGGCTGGAAATTGGATGATGAATAGTGAGGCTGGCTAACGATCAAATGACATGGTTAAGTGTGTTAACTGGAAAATGGATGGCATGTAACTGGGCTATAGCTGGAAATTGGATGATAATGAAGCCAGACAACTTTTTGGTGGGTTTTTTGCCAAATTATGGAGTGGCGGAAGTTTTTACTTGCCAGTTTTTTATTTCGATTATTTGAGGCCACTTTGGGCGTATATGTACCATAGCAAGAACTTGGGTGTAAATTATCTATTTCTTCTTTTCCCTCTATGCATGAGTGGGAAAAATGGTTGCAACGTTTTTGCATTACAGGGGAATACAATGCTACAAGGAAAGTCTCACTTTTGCTTCTCCTTTTTTCCCTTGTCTGATGGAAAATCTGAGTCATTTTCTCACGGGATTTGTTGTGAAACAAAATGATGCTTTCAGAAAAGAAACTGGAAGTCTGGGATAGGGATATTTTTCGGGGAGCATATTTGTACATATTCACCATTTAGACAAATTATTCAATTTTTGGATTTCTTCATCCATAACATGGGTGGCAATACCAGTCAATCGGTTCGATCACCATGTTGGGTGGATTATTGAGAAGGTGAGTGGCCAAATGCTTGCTCCCTAATGTCGATGTCGGAATTAATGCTCTTTCTGCATTTTTCTAGTAGAAGAAAATATGCCTATTGCACGAGCAAACTGTAAAGTTGCACTTACAAGCAAAGCACTAACGTCTGGTTTTTTTTCTTTTCTTTTTTTTCTAATTTATTTTTTAATGTAATATATACAATCAACATATAACTGGAACCAGCTTATTTAGCCATACATATTTACTTACCTGATTTGCTTCTCTATATGAATGAATAATGGACCCCAGTGATTCTAATCACCTATACTAAGCTCTTATGTAGTCAAACATATTAACTTACCGGATTTGCTTCTCTATATGAATCACTGTTAGAAAAACCGGACGATCTAACCGCTAACCGTTCGGTTAGATTGGAATCGGATTGGCCGGTTTAAGTTTTGAGCGGTTTTAGTGATAGACCGTATTTACAAAAGAAAAATAAAAAATTTGGTTTGTAATGTATTTTTTAATATTCTTTATATTATGGCAAAGATTAAAAATTGTTTTGATCATTAATGCTCACTTTTATATTTTTCCATCATTTTTAGAAAATTTTAAAAATACCCTAAGTACAAATTGATTCATTAAAATCTTTTTTTTTCATTAATTTACAACTTTATTTGAATGTGTTTTGTTTTAATCATTCTTTATATGCTTTTCATATTTTACTTTATTTTATTTTTTTGTATCTTTTTTGTTTTTTTCAACACTTTTTTTCACTGCTCAGGACTTGTCCGGTTAGAACGATTGAATCGATCGGTTTACCGGTTAGGTTAATTAAACTGCTTCGGAGCCATGTCCGGTTAACCATTTCAATTCGATTTTGCGAACACTGATATGAATGAATAATTTCGACCCCAATGTTTCTAATCACCTTTACTAATCTAAAGCAAAACAAACTATTAAGCAATATAATTTTTATATCCTTCAAAAAGATCCAAATAAATGCCAGCTCCTACAGTGATGGTAGTTGTCACGAGGTCACTTTCTTCGCGTTCCACCCGTGAGGTGTCTAGCCCCGATCCTCACTCGATCCAAGGCTAAACCAACTTTCATACACGATCAGACAATTTAGATGTGGGGGTTAGAGGAAAACAAACCACAAAGCACACACGCAAAGATAGCAAAGGGGCCTTAGCCCAATTTCACTAAACAGTCTAGATGTGTACAAGCCACGGTTCCTCTTTCACCGAGGCCGGGCAAGGGGTTTTACAGCCCCACTATACATTTGAAACTACACGTGGAGCTCATGCACCACGCCATGGGCTGTTGGCTCAGCCTCAGCCTCGGCCGCGTCTAGCTTGAGACTTAGTCTTGCGCCCTATCCTGCGCGCCTAGCGTGCCAGCTCGACACAACCGCCTAATGTGCCGGCCCCGTGTCTCACGCCCATCTCACATGCCAGCTCTTCACGCCCCTTCCGTGTGATCATCCCGCGTCTTATGCCCCATCCACGTGCTGCAACATCCCGCAACTCACACCTCTGCAACTCACGCCCCGTCCGCATGCTCCACCGTCAAGTCGGCCTGGCCATCTGAGCACTTGTTGGGTCGTCACGACCTGCCAGAGTCGTCCCATCCGATTCCCACATACCTGGTCCTGAGGCGTGTCCGCACCTAGAGCCCAACTAGCACAACTTAGTCTTAGGCAGCACAAACCTTAGACCAAGGCCATGCAGCACCACCAAGCTGCCCCACGTGCCTGCACCATGAATCCATCACACCTTCAGCAGTCTTACTTACACAAGGCACCTGTACCACGCTGCCTTCATCACACATACAGGTTGCCTGGGCTTGGCATGCCTCTTGCACTCAGCCACTTTGCCTCACACCCTTGTGCACACAAGGCTGCCTGCCTAGCCGCAGGCCGGCCTGCCTTTTACCTGCAAACGCCAAGCTGCACGCACCCTGTGCACCTGGCTGCATGCACCAGCTCGGTGCTTATGGAAAAGGGGCCTGACAAGCCTCCCCCAACTAAACTTCGACGTCCTCGTCGGACGCTTCACCCTTCGCTAGGTCCCCATAAATCTAACTCAGAATATGGCCTCCACTTAGCCCACTTTAATAGGTTCACTTGCCTCCAAGCCCTACTCGTTCACTTGGCCAGTACCGTCTGCTGCTACCAAGCTGAATTCGTCCTTAAGACGCCTGCCTCTCACTGGGTCCCCATAAAACGCCGGTTCAAGGCAACGCCTCAAGACACTCCACCAAGCCATGGCTCGACAAGGTCTACTGCTATCACTAAGTCTTCGGCTTGCCTACTTAGCCAGATCCACTGCTGCCACCAAGTAGTCAGCCCTCTTGGCCAGGTCCACTGCTGCCACCAAGTTCTTGTTTATGCACCAGGTCAGGTCCTTCGCTGCCACCAAATGCAAAGGTTTGTGACCAGTTCCGAGGCTGCCACCACGACCCATGTCGCCTCCTGTAACTTCAGGACTTCTCTACAGCCTGCTCGCAGGTCGTCTAATGTCTACGATATTCATACATGACGCCGAACTTCCTCTTTATGGCACCATTAGGGCAAGGTTGATCACACCTTCTACTAGCCGATGATGTCGTACCCTCCGATGAGTCAGAGGGTATCTCCCATCGAATAGATGAGTCAAATGATGCTTCCATCTGACCCACCTTCACCACCGCTAGGGCTCTCCTGATGGCTCCACTTGAGTTATCACTGGACTCCTCTGAGTCTATGCACAACTTGGTCTCCTCCCTAGCTTGTGGGTTGGTCGAACTGAGCTGCATGGCATTCATTAAGTTCAATGAACCCAACTTCACTTGGGTTCACTCGTCCTCATGTATGAGGTTCACCGCGTTGAAGGCCTACTTTTGTGGGTAATCCCTCACTTGATGGTCGCCTCTGCATCTGAAGCAGCTTGAGAAGCCCTTTTGGAGTGCCTCCTCCTCTTGAGCGACCCCCTTCTCGGGTATGGTCCACCTATCGCGTACCACCTTCTCGCCATTCTCCCTCAATGGCCCTCCTTCGTGGTTTTGACTCCACCGCCCCATGAAAGTTCAAATCAACTAGGTCCTCAACTGCCGCCATGGCTGTGGGCAAGTCCCTCATGTCTTGCCTCCTTAACTAGGCCTGGGCCTAACTCTGCTGCTCAGACACAAAGTTAAATAGCTGGTATTCCTCAAACTCGTTCACGTATTCACACACCGAGGCCGACTGTCGAAGCTTTTGCAAAGCCTTGCAGGCCACCCAGGCAACATTGCCCTGCAAGAACTGCATCTTCCCAAGAGCTCACCTTGGGCCTTGAAGCATCAGCCACCCGCATCCTCTACCAGCGAGGTACATGGCGCAGACCGCCACACGATCTTTTTCATAGGCATGAGAAGCTTCAAAATACTGCTCCATGTCTCATAAGAAGTTCTCGACCACCTTCGAGTCGTGCTGGCCTTCTAACACTCGAGGCTCTGATACTCTCACATTACGAGATCCCAGCCCTCCGCTAGTTCTCCCAAGGGCGCTCTTGATCAACAACAAATCATCTTGCATGGACTCGAGCCATGAGGTGAAAGACTCTGTGAAGGCCTTGACATCGTCTATGAGCTCTCCCATATGAGCATCACAGACTCCGCATCACTCCTCCACCACACCAAACCAGTCCTCCAAGACGGGCAAGGTTTACACCCAACCCTCCATCTTGGCCTCCTTGGGTAAGTTCCTCCAATCTCATATCTAGAGTTCCCGCACACTCACGCAGGTCGTCCATCCCACCATCCATGCGCAAGGCTTGCTCTGATACCAGCTGTCACGGGTCACTTTTTTTGCATTCCACACATCCGTCATCTGGCCCTGATCCTCACTCGATCCAAGGCTAGATCAGCCTTCACACACGATCACACAATCTAGAAGGTGGGGGTTAGAAGAAAACTAATCACAAAGCACATACACAAAAATAGCAAAGGGCCTCAGCCCAATTTCACTAAACAGTTTAAAATGTGTACAAGCCATGGTTCCTCTTTGGCAAGGGGGTTTTATAGCCTCACTATTCATTTGATACTCCAACACGTGGAGCCCATCTACCACACGATGGGCAGCTGGCTGCCCACTTGCCATCCACCTCACAATTGGTTATGGCCTCACGTGCCAGCTCGTCACACCCCGTCTGCGTGATCATCCCATGTCTCACGCAACGCCCCGTCCACGTGCTGCAACATTCCACAACTCATGCCCCGCAACGTCCTGCAACTCACACCCCATCCGCGTGCTCCACCGTCAAGTCGGCATGGCCATCTGAGCGCTCGTTGAGTCGTCACACCCGGCTCACACATACCTGACCCACCTGACCAAGTCTCACTAAGTCTGGCCCTCACGCTATCCTGGCCTTGTGGTCTCTGCCATGTCGGGGCAAGTCCGAGTCTTACGCCCTGGTCTTCGGCCTCCGATCATGGATGTCATGCCACATCACCCACCAAAGGGGGCGTGGCGTTTGAATTTGAATGGGGCGCCTTCCCACTCAGGCACCCACTCAACCCGCAGCCTACCTTCTGCAAGGGCAGACGCACCTGCCCAGCCACAGGTGCACGGCTTGTCCTTGTGCAAGGTCCACCTAACCTAGTCACCACGTCGAGCCCTTTGCTTGTGCGCACCATCTCTCACACACATACCTGCCCAGCCACAGGTACACGGCTCACCTAGGCCCATGGTCCACTTGACAATGTTCACCAGGTTGAATCCCCTAGTTGAGCCCACTTCAAGCCTCCACAGGTGTCTGCCCACCTAGACGGAGCCTTGTCCACTGCTAGCCACCCATGACCCAAGGCTCTCCCACTCCCCTCAATTATAGTAGTATCAAAATCCCTGGTCCTGAGGCGTGTCCGCACCTAGAGCCCAACTAGCACAACTTAGTCTTAGGCAGCACGACCCTTACACCAAGGCCGTGCAGCCCCACCAAGCTGCCCCAAGTGCATACCCAACCCCGCCAAGCTTGATCCATACGCCGCCTCAGCCCCATTGGGCTGATCCACCCAAGTTGAACTGCACCAAGTCGACCTGCACCATGCATCCATCGCACCTTCAGCAGTCTTACTTGCACAAGGCACCTGCACCAGGTTGCCTTCATCACACACACAAGTTGCCTAGGCTTAGCATGCCTCTTGCACTCACCCACTCTGCCTTGACCCTTGTGCATATTGGGCTGCCTGCCTAGCCACAGGCCTGCCTTTTACCTGCACACGCCAAGCTGCATGCACCCCGTGCACCTGGTTGCATGCACCAACTCGGTGCTTAGGGAAAAAGGGCCGGACAATAGTTCAATAGGAAATAGTTGATTTTTAAGGGAATGTTTTGGTACTCTTGAAAATAATTATGTAAAAAGTATTTTCAAGTGAAAAAAAATTCCTTTGCGTCAATTGGTACGGGAGTTTTTTCATATCAAATAGCTATCAATTAGTGTCAAAAAATGCATTATGACCGATTGGCGTGAAATAACTCTTATGCCTAGTCATATGAGAGAGATTTTTCGATTGAAAATACTTTCATAAAAGTATTTTGTGCGTATTAAACGTGCCCTAATAAAATAAAAAAAAAAAACACTATTACATTTGAAATATTGGTATGAGAGACGCTTTGGAAACTTAAGGCAAACCCCAAACGGGTGTTCTGTTCAAGGGAATTAACCAAGTGAACAAATGCTTGAGCTCACCATAGACTTCAAGCAAGGCCCGTATGCGGTGGTCCTGCTAGGACAACAGGCACATAAGGTGGGACCCTGTCAACCTGAAACTTTTTTGCATCATTGATCTGCCTTGTGATCAATTTCAGAGAAGGATGATTGTGCTCAAAATCCACATATCTTCCTTTAACGTTCATAAAAAATGGGTGGTCCAAATTCAGCCTTGAGAGGGAATTTTGATAGAGCATTTTTATAAACCCTCAAATCATTTCTATTTAAACAAAAAAAATCCTCCAGAGTGAGATTAAGAGGAATTGGAAATTTCACAGGACAAAATCTCCCTACCTCACATTTTTTGCAGTAGGGCAAAATGTTCAACCTCGTCTTATGGACCAGAACTCCCCTCCCAATGTACTCGTCTTAGCATCATTTTTTAGAGGGATTGTATACAATGAGACCATCAACCTTTAGTATTAGAGGATCTCAATTTTTTATAATCATCCGACATAAAATCTAATAATTTGGGTGTATCACAAACTACAGCCATCTAATTTCACATCCAACGGTCAAGATTAATTTTGACCATCTTATACCAAAGGTAAATTGTCTCGTTGTATATTTTTTCTTCTTTATAAACTTTGTTGAAAGAGGACAGCCAAAATTCTCGATACAAATACAAGCCGGAAGTAGATTCTCACCTCTCTCTCTCTCTCTCTCTCTCGTCGCGTCTACTAGTATACTACTACTCTACTAGTCGTACAACGGTAACGTTACTTACGTAGGGGTCGGGGGTTACGTTAACGAAACTATTACTTACGTAAACGTAAAC
>NW_006497928.1:1121799-1137745 GCF_000471905.2 Amborella trichopoda
TTTTACTTTTACTTTTACTTTAACTTTAACTTTAGTTAGTAAGACGACGACGAACTAACTACGTACTACTAACTAACTAACGACGACGAGTAGTACTCTCTCTCTCTCTCTCTCTCTCTCTCTCTCTCTCTCTCTCTCTCTCTCGCGCTCAATGATTCAACTCTCATGTCACAAGGAATTTCATGGGGGCGTTGAAACATATTTCAGTAAACAATCTCATTTTCTCTGCCACAAATGGGCTGCGCATGAATTAATAAATGCATACAAATAATCTCAAAAATAGTTCAGTTACAGGCCTTTATGCAAGTAATCAAGGGAAAGTACTGGAAAAAGTTAAAAAGAGCCGAAAATAGCATTTTTGACTCCTTACAAGCATCCAAAATGCCTAAACATCGATCTCTTGTAATACGTACATCCCCAATAAATTTTCATTTAGTCCCAATGGCTTGCCACCATATTCCCATTCCTCCAACAAAGAACAATTCTTATGCTAGAGAGAGATTGTCACCTCTGAGATGCCGACAAAGCTGTCACAAAAACTAATGCACTACTACAAACTTTGCCGACGATCCTGCCCACGACAAAACCTTACAGAAAGACTGGTTTCCCTGACTTCCATTCAAAAAATCCCCTTTTACCTCTTTCTGACGTTTGGGTCTAAATTAAATTAGCTCTTTTTAGGAACCTTATAGTTCTGCAATAGAAAGGCCATATGGATTCCACAAAATCCAGATATATTTCCAGTGCCCATTCCAGAAACTGTTTCCATTTTCTCTTCATGGTTTCCTTGTAATCCATGGTCTTCAGGTAAACCAAAGGCTGAACAAACGAAGCTCCTAGATATGCTTTCACTTTGCCTTGTGTTACGTAGATGTATGCGAGTTCGCAGAAAGATGGTAGCCTTTTCGCCAGGGATATCACCTGCTTGATGGTAAAAACATAGAGAGAGAAGATTCCCCTGATCATCTTTATGTAGAGGGCCACAATAAGGGGACCAAGAAGCCACAGAGGTATCAGCTCCTTCGTCACTTCGGCACCATACATTGTGTGGATCAGCAGGTACAGTGGTACGCTGCCAATGAAGAAAGAACATCAAGACTCTCCCTCTCTCTCTTTCACACACACGCACACGCACACAAATGTACAAAGACAACAAAACAAAAAGGCACGTAAATGCATACATATTACAGAGGAAAATACAACAAAAAGAAAAGTTGGTAGAGGACTGCAGCGTCAAGCAACACAGATCAAGAAGCCATGAGTCTGGTGTGAGCATGTGGAGAGCGAGAGAGAGAGTTTTTTAGTTCTGTTGCCTCTATGCCTTCAGCCAAAAGTGTCCTACAGATGCAATCCAAAGACTACATATTCAAAATATGTACACACTGACACATGCACACACATTACTGGATTAAACCATCTTAATGCAAAGAAAGCAGCAACTGCAAACCCACATATTATACTTGGTTGTTAGGGCAAGAAATAATCAAAAAAAAGTGGGCCACTAGGGCCGAACCCCAAATATATGGATTTTACAGAAGAGAGGCCATGTTAAGAACCTACCACCCTATGCATGCATTAGGAGCAAACCCCCAAGCCTACAACCAACAGTCCTCAAAGAACCCCAAAAATGAAAAGCATGAGCACCCGGAAAAACTAATTGACGATAAAAGCTTTTAATCATAGCACTTCTTAAGTCAGCCACATGCCTATAGCACCTCATGATATTCTTCTAATGCTATGCTTTCCAAAAGCTAGTAAATACTGCTTAAATAGCCCAAGAAGCCCATCAAATCCCACTTTTGTCTATATATATTGTTTCTAAGGGTCCTTGCCAACTGCATGTAAAAAATCCACCAGCTTCTCAACCCACTTGAGACAATATTGTTGTGCATATAACTTTTGTTGCCCCCCTCTCCACAATTTCTTTCTTTTTTTCTTTTTTTTCAATTGAAAGGTAACAGTTCTAAAGTATACAAATATATCAAATACTGCCTCCAAAATTGAGGTGGTTGTAACCAATCTGTTTGTTTGATAGTTTGTACGGGACTTCGTGTAAACGATTGTAGTATCTACAAAATTATGAGGTAGAGTTTAAATGAGTTTGCAAGTCAAAGCGCTGGAGAGTAGGTTGATACCTCCTCTCACCAGAGTATATGTCTGGGTGTTTGCTTCACGCCATATGATCTAAACAATATACTGAGGTTGCGCATAGATGAAAATTTTTGTTGAACACTTGATTAAGCTTTCGTGGGCAACTGGCCGATTGCTTGCCATGCCATGCTGGATGAGCCTCCTCCCTTTTGCAAGATGTTGCCCCTACTCTGGCCATAGCATTCAAGACCTGACCAGTAGAGCCAGAGCTTCGGCCCAAGTTGTGTCACAAAATCCAGCCAGCCCTGACAATGATAGCAGTCTGTCTTTGATGATTGTGAAACAAACCCTTTCCCCCCCCCCCCCACCCCACCCCACCCCACCCCACCCCACCCCACCCCAACCCAACCCAACAACTGGCTGGCCCTGAATTGGAGTCCTCAAATTGGGAGGACTCCAATGTGAGGATTCAGGGGGTTGAATGGTGTGGCACCATATAATGTTCTCCTAGTTTTTATCCAGGTCTCTCGTTGAAAAGGCACTGAACCCTTTCCTTGAGAAAGCCCACAAGACTAGTCGTTTTGTGAGCATGAGACACAAAATCCTGAAAGATTTGGCAGTTGTGATTTAGTCATGTACAACATAGAGTGCCCCGTATGGTCAAATGCAATAGGAGCTTTCCCTTCACTGGCTGGTGAGGGAGAGAGTGCTAGCATGAGTTCCCTTCTACCTTGCCCCGAAAAAATGAACTTCACTCCTTTTGGCATGCAACCAACTTCCTAAAGCTTCATAAACATCAAACACTGCTCAAATCAATTTTCTGACCCCTTCAGGCCCACCTTAGTCTTCTAAAAGACTCCAACCATGTCCACTCTAGAATCTAAAATTTCAAATGCTTATCCTTTACATAAGACACAGACCTAAGCCAACACACCAAGGGCCATGTGTGTTCTAAAATCCATCACTTTCCATCACAAGGGCGCATGAGCGATACTGAAAACAAAAAATAAATAAAAGAAAACCATTCTCAAGCCCTCATTCCACCACTCCACCACAAGTAATCAATTCCCTACTTTCCACAGCCATCTCCACCGTTCCCTCTCTGAACCCCTTTGGACACAAATCTTAACAACAAAACTTCTTAAGAAGAGTAGTTTCATTAGAAGGAAGAAACAACCTCAAGCCTTCCCGAAGACTAACCATTCCGTTTTATGGAACCACCCCACTAATTGAAGAAACCCTTTTGCTTTCTTGATCAATTTTCCATCGTGTTCCAAGATAAGGGCACTCAAGGCTATTCATCACAGTTTTGGAACTAACATTAGGGAGATTCTTTTCAGAGCTCCAATCATGTGAGGAATCAATCAGAATGATACATCATAAACAACTAAGCATAAGAATATGGGGTAAGCCTGCAAAGACCAATCAACAAATTTTTCTTCTTCATGTCTCTGCAACTTTAGTTGTCAAATGGAGCAACCCCCAAAATAGCATAAATATTCACACACCTAAATATATGAATGATTCTATATGGAAAAACACATCTTTTTTCTTTTTTTTGGATGACTATATGGTATCATAGACATTAACCAATAGGACATTAAAATTCTTGAATAACGACCTTTTCAACAGCTTAACTGATAAGTCAAGGAAGAGTTTTACATGAGATCTTGATCAGCAAGCCTCTGCAATCAATGCTTAAGAAACACAATGTTCAATATAAACTAGGCATGACATACAAATAAGCAGAAAAAAAATTCCATAAAAGGAATGTCTATGCTCTGTAAGGATTATAATATTCAACAAGTTTTCCACTTAACCAGTTCTGGCTAAAAACAGTCCCAAGAAGAAAGAATAAATCAAATGCACTCAATCATCAAGAACCTAGACATTTTACTCTGAAGAATGCCATAGCCCATTGACCCAGACAGAGAGAGAACGAGAGCAAAAGAAAAAAGTTGTATTGAACTCCAGCCACAAGGCGGAAAGTTTGTACATTAAACAAGGAGAAAGGATAAAAGTAGATAAAACATCAGCCAGGTAAACTTTATGCTTTAAATGTAATTCATCACATTTAGACTTATAGAAATTTTCATAAGTATCTCTGGTTTCTCTAGATTCAAAAAAAACAAAAAAAACTCTGGTTTATCTAATACCAAAACATCTGAGATTCTTCTTCAACAACGCATGTTAACAACTTCCACTTTATTCGAACAGATAACTAAGGTATCAGAAACGAAAGTTTCCTATGTTTTCAAATCAGCAGGACAGTACCTCTTTTTCTTTCAAAACTAGTGATGCATCCATACTTTTATAAAATACGGTGCGTTTGATAAACACAAGTGGCGATAGTTTATAATTTTATCAAAACTTCCAGACTATCGGTAAGTTTCATGAGCATTACAGAGCTCTGTGATTTCCTTGAAACGTGCACTATTTCTGCATAATGTGGTCCCCAATACAACTTCTCCCCACACTAGACAACATGTTCAAAGGAGCAGAGGAACAAAATTTCAAAGATGCTAAAATTGAGAAAAGGCGACCCTCACCCATCAGAAAGCTTGTTCAATTCTCAATTGCATCATATATTTTTATCCAATGAAAAAAGAGGCTCATAGGCAGCACTAATCATTTCCTGCTCCTTGGACATGCAGGGACAATGTAACAAATAGATTTTGGCAAAAGACCACAAGGAAGAAGAACATCAAAAACAGAAGCATCCCCAACATACACTCACACAGAGAAGGAAAGCAGGGAGGTTGGCACAAGAGATGCTGAAGAAGATTCACACTTACAATACGGCAACTGGAAATTTTATTGTGGCATCCAAACTGAGAAAGCTAACCAACATGGCCTTGGAAAGCCTTCCTACTTTATATTGTAGACTTATGGGCTTTTTTTTCGAAGGTTGTTCATCTCGAGCTGGCACCTCTTGAGTAATACAATCACTTTTCTGGTTGAATGTCGGTGCACGTAACATCATCAACCATCTCCAAAGTATGTCTGAAACATCCTGGGAAGCTTCTATTACATCTTCTCTCACTTTTGATGCATACGAGAGTCGAATGGAGGCTTTAGAGGGATTTGGGTCATCATCTCCATCTGAGTCACTATGAGCACCACCTTTAAAAGCAGTAATCCTCAAAGGTTTCCTTTGGGACAAAACAATGGGTTGAGATCCAATGCTGAAAGACAAGTTCACAAGAAGGTCACCAAATTATGATAACACGAAGGTATGATAACTAAACTGCTAGAGTGACCAATTTATCTAATGCACAAATATACAACAATGTGATGGAATGCAGAGACATGCAGACAATCATTTATGCATAACTGTCACTGGTAAAACAGAACGAAAAAAGAAAAACAAACTGACAACAATTGTAGTCACAATCTATTTTGATACCATAACCAATTTATCTAATGCACAAATATACAACAATGTGATGGAATGCAGAGACATGCAGATAATCATTTATGCATAACTGTCACTGGTAAAACAGAAGGAAAAAAGAAAAACAAACTGACAACAATGGTAGTCACAATCTATTTTGATACCATGAGAAATGTATAACCCAACTTCTAGAAGAGCTCAAAAACACAAGTAGAGTTCTAAATTCTCGTTGTATATTATATCAAAATGCAAAACTGACTGATTTTGTAAACCTCTGCAAAAATTATTCAAGAGAGAAAGAACAAAAGCTATGCACAAGTAGAGAGAGAATAGGTGAGGCAGCAATGGTTTATCCAAGACACCCTTTAGTTTTAGATGTCCATATATGTGACAATGTGATAATAAAAATATTCCCATAGCAATTCAATTACTACATGTGAACATGATGTAAATAAGACAGCAATTTACAAGTCTGCTCCGGCACATAATGAATATCTTTCATACCTTGTAATTCCATGAAATGAAATTGCTTAAAAAGTTGCAAGTACTACAAACTTCTAAGAATAAAAAATGTGGTGACCACGGCATATCAGTAATGTTATGTTACATCCAGTCCCACATATAGGTGTGTGATGCAAATCAAGACTCGATGAATTCAGTATTTTTATTCTTCTCAAATTTTTAGGGACTTAATCATTTCATTATTTTTTTAATGGATGTATTTTTATTTTTTATTAGGGTTAATTTTGGGAGTTATTGCATAGAGGTTATTGTGGGAAAGAGTAAGTTTGGTTTTTAGAAAGTTTGTTTCAAGATAGGAAATTTATCTCTTTAGTAAAAAAAATTCAGGATTATAGGAAGGTTATTGTTTTATCGTTTTTTGTAGTGAGGTTTATTCTTTAGAGTCTGTTGGTTTTCAATTACGAGTCCTTTTATTTAGTAAGTCTCTTTTTCTAGGGGCGCTTGTACGAGGCTTATCCTTTTAAACTTTTAACGTGGAATGGGAGGGCCATTTTCTTTGGAAGGTGATGTTCGAGTGCTTATCTTTTGCACTTAAACATTATGGAGTCCAGCTTTTTCATAGGGAAATCTTTTGGAAGGCGTGGCAGCTATAAAAGAAAGGATCATACAATGCATTGTTCGTTTGTGAATGAAAAAAATAAAAGTTTAATGTGAAGAGAGAGAGAAAGAGAGAGAATGTGTGTTTTCTATTTGTTTTTTCTTGACTGTGGTGCGTGGTGAAAGTCTCGAATCCCCACGTTTGTATCTTCTTGCAATTTCTTCTTAGTTGGTTTCTCTCTCTAAAACGCTGTTGTACTTGCCGATTGTCGGCTGCCGGTGAATTTGCAGCTATCAAAGCCTTAGTCAATTATTGTGAGATCGTGGTGTTTGTCGATAAGGTACCATGGATGGTGGACATGGTCGATGGCCGGCTACTGGGAAGGAGCCCATCCAGCGAGGATACCTCCAAGACTATGAGATAGAAGACTTGAAAAGGCAAGTTCAGGAGTTGACCCAGCTCGTAAGTTGCTTTCGAGAATCCATTCTATGCACGTCGGGAGCCTCATGTTCGGGAGAGTACATCATGGGATTTCAACATTAAGGTTGATCTTAATGATTTGAAGGAGAACAAGGTTGACTTTGGCATAGGTCATATCGAAAATCAGCAAATTGTAGATTGGATCACCTCCAATCTTCAACGTATACTTAAATGAAGAACAAGATCTTCTAGGAGAGATTCGATATATGATAAGGGTGAAGATTTTGTGGTTGAATTGATTTTTGATGAAGGAAAGATGAAGGACTCAAAGGAGAATCAAGAGGTGAAGTTGGTTCAGTCACCCAATGCACTCATCTTGAAGATGCTCCCTTGGTATGTTTTAGGGCTGAGCATAAACAATTTCAGCAGGGTTACATGGTTGAATTGATTTAATTTCAACAAGTTTATATGGCTAAACATATTCTATCGACATACAATGATTTCCTCTAGGGTTTCTCAGTTTCAATGCACAATCATTGTGTTTCGATTAGTGCAATAACCCACAATCGATTAGTGCAATAACCCACAAGTTCCCCAGATCGTGTTTAGCATATTGGGGATGAAGAAGGTTGCGGGACTAATGCAAATCTCATCTTTACGCATTTCAAAACTCGAGGATAAGTTTTCTCCAACCAAAGGAGAATGATGTAGATCAACACTGGATGGATTCAATAGTTTTATTCTTCTCAAATTTTTTGGGTACTTAATCATTTTTGTTTTTAATGGGTGTATTTTTATTTTTTTATTAGGGGTAATTTTGGGAATTATTGCATAGACGTTATTGTGGGAAAGAGCAAGTTTTGTTTTTCGAGAGTTTGTTTCAATATAGCAAATTTATAAATTTAGGATTATAGGAAAGTTATTCTTTTATTTGTTTTGTAGTGAAGTTTATTCTTTAGAGTCCATACTTTTTTTTATGAGTACTTTTATATAGTAAGTTTGTTTTTCTAGGGAAGTTTGTATGGGGGCTTATCTATTTAAACTTTTGACATGGCATGGGTGTTATCTATTACGGAAAGGAGGGTTGTTTCCCTTGGAAGGTGATCTTTGAGTGCTTATTTTTTGCACTCAAGACATTATGGAGTCCAGCTTTTCCATAGGGAAATCTTTTGGAAAGCGTAGCAGTTATAAAAGAAAAGATCGTACAATGGTTGGTTTCATGAATGAAGAAACAAACGTTTAATGTGAAGAGAAAGCGTGTTTTTTTCTTAGATGTGGTGCGTGATGGAAGTCTCGGATCCCCACGTTTGTGCCTTCTTGCGATTTTCTTCTCAATTTTGTTTTTCTATAAAATGTCATTGTATTTGCCAGTTGTCAATTGCCGGTCAACTTTCAGTTGTGCCTGTGTTCTTTCTGATCATTATGTTTGCAGCAATTTGTATCAATAATAGTGACCGAAATACTTCTAAACCAAGTCGTTTCATTATTCTCAGGGGAAATATAGACAGCAGCATTTGAATGGGGGAACTGTAAGAACCAGTGCTTTCAGAATGGACCGCACCACCTGACCCGTCGAACTGCTGACCAAATCCCAATCCGCTTTAGTTGGTAAATAAGCAAGTCTTGGAAAAACCATTTTTAATCTCTCTCTCTCTCTCTCTCTCTCTCTCTCTAGCATATGTGAGCGTGTGTGTGTGTGCGTGTGCGCGCAAGTAAGTTTTTAGGTTCTAACCGGTATTCATTGTTCCAACCAATTTGATAACTGGTGAAAACGCTAGTAGAATCGGACCAAAAAAACCTCCAGTTCAATGTCTGGTCAAGTTCTAGTAAGACTGGCAAGAAATCCACCAAAAGAAATAAAAGGTGGTGATCAAAGAGTAAAATTTATAAGATAACTTCAAAAGAAGAAAAAAAAAAGAACATATGAATGGAGAAAGTTCACGTTGATGAAATGGGCCGAAAAGCAAAGAGAGAAAAGAGTGAAACGTGAATGGAGATGTTCGAAAATGTTACTAAACTTGACTATGCATATGTGCACGTGCGCACATAAAGAAGTAATAAAAAAAGAAACGAGTAACATATGAATGTAGGGATTCAAAGAATTCAACCTAAGCCCGCAGACAAATACTAGGCTTACAAATGGCGCAATTCCAAAAACTCCCCTCCCCAGCAGCCAGTCAAACGGCCACCAACATCTTGACCTTCGCCACCCTCCTTCTCATCCATAGCCTCCTCTCTCTCAAGCCCCATCAACCTTATCCCATCTAGTTCTTATCCCCTAAGGCCCCAGGCCCCAACCCATAGTTGTTGGAAACACTTGGGAACCCGAATCGTTTCATGAATCGGAATCGTGAAATCGTGCCTGGCCAGAAGTTTCCCGTTGTAGGATTCGTTGACAGTACAATAGGAATTGCTAGGAACGAGATTCTTAATTTTCAGGAATATCGAGTATCGATCGGAATAGGTCTAAGTTTCATCCACATATAGAATCGAGATTCCGGCCTCCTTGAAATTGATATTCCCATCCCCCCGGGTTCTACACTCCAAGTGTCAAGTTTCATTAATATGCGGAATCGAGTTTTCGTCATCCATGGAATCGAGTTTCCGACATATGTGGAATCGAGTTTCCAACATATGCGGAATCAAGTTTCCGACATATACGGTATCGAGTTTCCATCATTTATGGAATCGTGCTTCTAACATATTTGGAATCAACTTTCAATCATCTATGGAATCGTGTTTCTAACATATTTGGAATCAAGTCTCTGAAGCTATATGGATAAGAGATCCATGCTGGTTTGAGATCGAGAATTACAATAGCATAATCGAGTTTCCGACATCACTTGATTCGAGTTTCTGACATATGTGGTACATAGATATGTTGCTGTGTAGAATCGTGATTCCTATATATTTGGAATCAAGTTTCTGAAGCATTGAAGGGGCGAGTTGGTCAGGTGTCACTGGGTAGAATTTTTAGACATTAGGAGTACTGCAATACCATTAAGGAAGTGTCAGGTGTCACTAGATTGTTTAGACATTAGAGGAATTTGGGCCTTCTCAAGCTCAAGCCATGACAGCATGTGGTATAGAGCCTATAGGCAGTGTTGCAGCTACAAGGCTGCATGTTGTGCATTAAGGAAAAATGGTGGCATTGACATGTGTTAGTGTATCATCTGAGAGAAAACGTGGTTTGCTAGCACTGGAACACCAACTTGCCCCTTCAAGAGTATGAACTATCAAATTTAAATATTTAGGGTTTTAAAGTACTAACTACTAAACATGACATTGATGTCTTTTGCAAGTAAGAAAGGCGGTTATAACTTAATAACTATCGGACCATTTGAAGTTTAGATTTTTTGGAACAGATCTTGGAACTAAGAGGACATGACCATGTGATCATTAAGAATTATTTAGGGTTAAGAGTTAAGACCAAGTAATCCACATCTTTACCCTCACTAAAAAGCACACAGCTCGGTTAGTTACTTTTGCACTAAGTTTTTTTAAGAATATTTTTTGTTTAGGAGAACATGTGTTTTATGTGAATTCCTTTTTATTTGTTTAAGAGAAGCATTCCCTACTACACCAAAGCATCAAATTATCTCGAGGTGGACACCTAATCACAAGTTACAAGCAATGATCTTATACTTGATCTTTTTCACCTAATCACATGATACAAGATGCAAATATTTTTTACTCATCTTTTTCATAACTATTGACCACTCAATAATTGTGAAATATATTCCACAAAGAGATTGTAAGTCAGAATTTTATAATAATTCATACTTAAATATTCCACATCTTCACGCTCATTATGACAGGGCACATAACACTGTATGTTTGTTTTGCTCTATGATTTTTTCATAATAAATTTTATTTTTGAGAACATCATTTATCTTTGAAACCATTTTTTTTGTTTAGGAGACTAGTCCCCACGACACCAGAGCATCAAATTTTTGGAGTTGGAGTTGGAGTTGGACTATATACAAGTTACAGAATGCAATTTTCTTTTACTCATTTTATTCACAACTATTGACCAATAAAAAATGAAGTATACTATGTTTGATTAAGTGTGGGACATAATCCACTGAGAGATTGTAAAGTCGGAAGCCAAAAGACTCGAAACTTTAAAATAAGGGTGCGATTTGCATATAACTGCATCCTTAGCTGTAGAGTTCAGGTCGAATCAAATCACCACGTTCAAGTATTCCACCAACATGTGGACTGCGCACTAAGAAGAGAGCACTATCGCTTACCGGTGGCCTTCCCTTCACCCAAGATAGGGTGATTGTCAATGTGATATTGGGTTCCCCCATAATGATTGGTGTTCTTGCCAAAATGGTGGGACCAGTATATGTGGTTCTTGTGACTTTATTTATTAGAGGTTTGGTCCGAGACAATCGGAGACTGAGAGTGAAACCCATTATTGTTATTTTATGTCTTTTCTTTGCTTTTCATATGCTTTTAGTTTCTCCCTCCATGAAAACAAGCCAGCAAAAGAGAGAGAAAGTCCATTGAGAGAGAGAGAGGATATATAAAAAAATGGAAGAGGCATAGCAGGAGGGTGAGAAAAGTATTGGCGAGGGGTGGAGAGAGAGTAGAGAGAGATTGGCCAGCTGTGGGGGACGAGGGAAACAGAGAGTAGAGAGACGGTTGCTAAGAATTAGCATAAGAAAAAAATTTCAAGAAATGTCCTGAGCAAATACATGGTAGATGAACCATGAAAAATTAAGGAAAGTGGGTACAAGCAAAAAATTTCAAGCAAGACAACTCAATACAAAATTTCATTAAAAAATGCTTGCTGAAATGAAATGAGACTCTAAAATTAAGATAGATGACCCATGAAAAAAAGGAAAGCGGGTTCCTAAAAAACTAAAGGAAAAATAGAAAAAACAAAACTAGATATCAAGGAAGGAAACAATTTTATGTGTTTCATATAAGAAACGAGTAGTGATCCTATATGACCCTGCCACAAATAATGGTGTGAACCGTCCATCTTAACTCAAATCAGAATTTAAAATTTAGCATGTTAACTTCATTTTTTTTCTCTCCCCATAAAAACTTCAGTCCACCGTACGTGTCCCTGTAGAAGTTTTTTTTTAAACTTTTGGAGAGACACAGAGTGCATAAAGCATCACAAGAATCATCCCCTTGGAAGACCAAAATGGGGAAGAAGACATCTCGCTGGTTTCTCTCTCCTCAACCCCTACGACCGGTTCCTTAAGTTCAAGAACACAACCAATCTAACCAGCAAAGGCACAAATTGCTCTATTGACCAGCGATTTACTTGTAGAAGAAAACCAGCTAATGATGGATTCTATAAATCCAGTGAAAACACCGTTCCCTGTCTCCAATTAATATCAAAGAGTAACATCAATAGAGAACAAGATGGAACAGAAGAACTGATAAACAATTCATTGCTTCCTCTCCTTAACAAGAATCAATCCTTTAAAGCAAAGATTTTTGGTTTTTCTGAGTCCATTAATTTCCGAAGGAGTTTGTGAGAGTCGTGATAGTCCCAAATCAAGTTTTTCTTCTGCAACTTTGGGAGTTTTGGGAGAGAGAGAGAGAGAGGGTGACAGGGAAGAGGCCATGGTACACCATAGATTCAATAGTGATTCACGTGGTAGGTTCAAAAGCCATCCACGTAAACAGAGAGAGGGAGAGGGAGTAGGAGAGGGAGAGAGAGAAAATGAGTGGGATTGGATATTTTGGGAGATCGTGCAAGATTGCAAGATATGGATAACATTCTATGAGATTTTTGGATTAAAAACTTAATAATGACCAATGGATTTTTTCGATTTTAGCCTTAGTGATATTTTACCCTTACCGACATAGGCGATTATGTTTGGGTAAATATATTTGAACATTGCGTTAATGGAGACTTGTACATAACCTTTATACTCAAGATCACTAATATATTTATATTGCCATCCACGTGTAATTTATAAAATTGACATACCACAGATTATTAACGGCCATCAGTCCACCCAAAATCAATAGTCCCTAAGGTGAGGTGATGGACCATGGATAAAAATCCATAACAACCAAACTCGACTTAGTTCTTCAATCCAATAACCTAATTCGCACTTTCACACTTTTGGAACGTGCGATAATGATTTGAAAAGTGGGATAATGATGAGCATTTATTGCGTTGCCGTACCTCCCAAAATCGTAATCCTTAATGAACCAGTGATAATAACCCATAACCCATAGTTAATAATAAAGAACTTGATAATATCGCATAGTTAATAATAACCAACTCGAGGGTGACGTGTTGCTATACCACTGAGTTTGCTGATGTTCAACGGGTCCACCTAAAATTGTAGTCCTACGGTGAGTGGTGAACCAATGATAATCATCCATAAAGCTTAGGTTTTATATGTTCAATGTCAACCCAATAAGATTCTAAAGTTGGGAAAATATTGAGCACTTAATGAGTTAAATGCTCATGATGACGTGTTTCTATGCCATCGAATTTTTTGATGGCATGAATAGTCCCTGCGTTGAGAGTGACGACGGACTATTAATAGTAATCCATTAACCATACTGGAGCTTGCCATTGTTAGGCTTCAACTTTTAAGTTATGAGAATGAGGAGAAACGGTTGTGAAAATGAGGAGGGACGGACTATTAATAGTAATAGTAATCCATTAACCATACTGGAGCTTGCTATTTTTAAGCTTCAACCTTTTGAGTTATGAGAATGAGGAGAAATGGTTGTGAAAATGAGGAGGCCTTATAAGTTCATAGTGACGTGGTGCTTGAGTACCATCACTGTATGTGAGAATGTACTTCATATGCTCATTTCCCTATTCTAGTACTTTAGTTCACAGAATTCCATTACAACCAACATTGTATGTGAGAATGTACTTCACGTGCTCATTTCCCTATTCTAGTACTTTAGTTCACAGAATTCCATTAAAGGTGTCTCTCTCCCGCGCTTCTTTTTTTGTTTTTTATAAAATGGGAAGTTAGACGGTATCTTTATCCCATTCTAGTTTCTATTTAATATTGGAAAGTTAAGGTTAACCATGTTGGGCCCTATGAGTCGTTTATAAATTCAAGTCGAAATTTTAAATAAACATTATATATAATTTTTATATTTTTATATTATATAATATAAAAATATAAATATTACATATCGTATATATTTACTATATTAATTTTATATTATATATAACATTTATATTAACGTATTATATATCACATGGAAACACTATACTGTCGTTAAAGTCGAAGCCGTATTTTTCATAAGCTCTCTGTAAAATGGGGCAGAAAACTGGTAGGTTAATGTCTTTTGCCATAGGGAAAGAGATAGGTGGTGGCGAAAGGCAAGAGAGAGAGAGAGGACAGAGGTTGTGAGGGAGAGGGATCTGTTGATGGAGAGCGAGATGCAAGAGAGCAGTTGAGAGGGGATGAGAGAGAGATTGTACACCTTCAATAGTGATCCACGTGGTACGCTAAAAAACCATCCACATAAAGAGAGAGAGAGAGAGAGACAGGGGAGATGGAGAGGGAGAGGGAGAAAATGGGTGTGATTTGATATTTGAGCGATTGTATAAGATTGCATAGTATTCCATGAGATTTTTGCATTAAAAACGTAATAACGACCAACGGATTTTTCGATTTTACCCTTAGCAACATTTTATCCTTTATGTTTTATTGCCATCCACATGTAAGTTATAAAATTGCCATACCACAGATTTATTGACGGCCATGGATCCACCCAAAATCAATAGTCCTTGTGGTGAGGTGATGGACCATGGATAATAATCCACAACAACCAAACTCGAGCTTAGTTCTTCAATCCAATAACCTAATTCACAATTTCACACTTCTGAAAAGTGGATAATGATGAGCATTTATTGTGTTCCAAGTTCCAACCATTTATAATAAACCATAACCCATAGTTAATAATAACGAACTCGATAATATCCCATAGTTAATAATAACCAACTCGAGGGTGACGTGTTGCAATACCACCGAGTTTGTTGATGGTCACCGGGTCCACCTAAAATTGTAGTCCCTATGGTGAGCCGTGAACCAATGATAATAATCCATAAAGCTTGGGTTTTATATGTTCAATGTCAACCCAATAAGCTTCTAGAGTTGGGAAAATATTGAGCATTTAATGAGTTAAATGCTCATGATGATGTGTTTCTATGCCACGTTGTTTACAAGTATATCTATCCCACGCTGGTTTCTATTTAATATTGGAATGTTAAGGTTAACTATGTTGGGGCCTACGAATTCTTTATAAATTCACGTAGACATTTTAAATAAACATTATATATAATATTTATATTTTATATCATAAATATATATATATATATATATATATATATATCTTAGAGTATATTAAACATTATATATCGTATATATTTATTATATTAATTTTATATTATATATAAAATTATTGTATTATATAACACTATAATGGACAGTGATTTCATGCAACAGTTGTATCATAGTAAAATGCAACAATCTTCAAAAACCATGTTAGTGCTAGTTGTTTGCATCAAAATTTGAAATATACAATCAAAAACCAAACCAAGTATAGGTCATGTGCCTTGGACACGCTTGGATAGAGTGGGGTCAGTACTCCATAGTCCATACCTTAGATGCCAATGGGAACTACTTATCAGCATTGAAATAACAATATTGGATTCTTCTCATTAGGGTATGCAGTCAAGGTGCTCTACGTTGTAGTAAGGGACCGCTAGCTCCCCTATAGACCTAAAGTGTGCACAATAGATGATGGGAAATATGACACTAATGACAGTCTACTAGTATCATGTCCCATACACCAAGGCATCGCATCAAATAGAAGGTACTGTGGTGTGGACAATGGGGTAGACCATACATCATGACGACTTCCCAAACCAAGTATAGGTCATGTGCCTTGGACACCCTTGGATAGAGTGCGGTCAAACGTCCACTAGTAACTATAACCTAGTACTAACGTTAAAGTTGGGACACTAC
>NW_006497928.1:1137843-1219846 GCF_000471905.2 Amborella trichopoda
TAACACTACTACTAGTACTAGTCCCTGTGTGCCTTGGACACCCTTGGATAGAGTGCGGTCAAAACTCCATAGTCCATACCTTAGATGTCAATGGGCACTACTTATCTACATTAAAATAACAATATTAGATTCTTCTCATTAGGGTATGCAGTCCAAGTGCTCTACTGGTATCATGTCCCATACACCAGGGTGACATCGCATCAAATAGAAGGTACTGCGGACTATGGGGTTCACCATACAGCATGGCGACTTCCCAAACCAAGTATAGGTCATGTGCCTTTGACACCTTGGAAAGAGTGGGATCAGTACTCCATAGTCCATGGTCCATACCTTAGATGCCAATGGGAACTACTTAACTGCATTGAAATAACAATATTGGATTCTTCTCATTAGGGTATGCAGTCGGTGCTCTACACTGTAGTAAGGGACCATGGAATGTAAAGGTAGTCCGCTAGCTCCCCTACAGACCTAAAGTGTGTACAGTAGACGATGCGAAATATGACACTCTATTTACAGTCTACTGGTATCATGTCCCATACACCAGGGTGACATCGCATCAAATAGAAAGTATTGTAGTGTGGACAATGGGGTGGACCATACAGCATGACAGCTTCCCAAACCAAGTATAGGTCATGTGCCTTGGACACCCTTGGATAGAGTGAGGTCAGTACTCCATAAAGTTCAAAGCTTCAAAAATAGTGTAGATCGACAGATCTATGAGAACTTGAAATCTTGAAAATTGACGGTCTAAAAATACGCTACAAAATAAATTATTTCCAAAACTTGAAATCCATTTTTTTTCTCATGTCCATGAATCTTGATGTTGAGATGATCAATTTGAGGATATTTGGGTATCAAAACAACCTCTTTTGGCGAACTTTTTGAGGTAGGCTCAAATTTGATTGCTTAGAGCCTCAGCTCTACATAAACTTTTCCCAGATATAAAATGTATATTATTATATATTAATATAAATGTCTTATATTACACTATATATTTTTTGTACTATATATTTATTATATAAATATCTTGTATCATACCGACGGTCGAGTCCAAGTCCAAAACTTAGACCGAAAAACTATTCGGGTCTATACTCTATAGTGTATGTATACTCGTAAAATCAACTCGTATTGTCTAATGTGCCTCTGATATGGGTATAAATATCAAATATTATATTATTTGATAATATATAAGATAATAATATAATAATGTATTGATATCTATTATTATAATATAATTAATATATAAATTATAAAAAATATATTATATCGATTCGGGTCTGAGTCTTGATCTGACCCGATCAAACCCATCTACGACCCGGTCGATCTGTATATACCATGATTGTATAATTTAATGCAGCCGTCCTACAAATCTATTCAATATCTAACTCACTCATGCCCCCCCCCCCCCCTCCCTCCTCATACCTTGATAAACCCCCCTCCATCATTTCCATCATGTCACTTCTAATCCTTCCTCACTCTATCTTCTTCTCTCTCAAGACTAAAGTCCACCACCGCCACTTCCTTCTCTCTTTCTCTCTATCAAGACGAGAATCACGAGACCGCCACCGCCACTTCCTCTCTTTTTCTCTCTGCACCAATCACCAAAAGTCCACCACCGCCACTTCCTTCTCTCTTTCTCTCTCTCAAGACGAGAATCACCAGACCACCACCGCGACTTCCTCGCTTTCTCTCTCTGCACCAGTCACCAACCTCTACCCCCGCCTCTTGCTACCCTTTTTGCCACCATCACCATAGAGTAGAGGGCCTGCCTCTTCCTGCCCTTTTTCACGCCATCACCATTTTCGGGGTATCACCATCACCATAGAGTAGAGGGCATGCGGCTTCTTGCCATTTATCATGTCATCACTATTTTCTGGGTATCACCATCACCATAGAGTAAAGGGCTTGCCTCTTCCTGTCCTTTTCGTGCCATCACCATTTTTGGGGTATCACCATCACCATAGATTAGAGGGCCTGCCACTTCCTTCTCTCTTTCTCTCTCTCAAGACGAGAGTCACGAGACCACCACCGCCACTTCCTCTCTTTCTCTCTCTGCACCAGTCACCAACCTCTACCCCCTCCTCTTGCCACACTTTTTAACAGTGAGAGAAATACCTTAATGGCTCTGTGGTAAGGTTTATTTTTTCTGTAAAAAAAAGGTTTGTGATGTGGGTAAACAATATCATGTGTATTGTGGTTTTTATAGTGTGAATAATCCTTAATGGCTTTGTGGTACGGTATTGTTAAAATAAAATAAAAAAGTGTTAGGGGTAAACAATATCATGTGGATTTTGTTTTATAGACTGAGAAAAATGCTTAATGGCTCTGTGGTATGGTTTAGGTTTTTTTTGTAGAAAACAACTTCGTGATATGGGTAAATAATATCATGTGTATTGTGTTAGGGATAAACAATATCATGTGTATTTTGTTTTAAAGAGTGAGATAAATCCTTAATGGCTCTGTGGAATGGTTTTTTTTAAGGGAAAAACAACTATGGTAGGGGTAAACAATATCATGCGTATTAATTGGTTTTGAGTGAGAGAAATCGTTAATGGCTCTGTGGTAAGGTTCATGTGTACTTAGTTTTTTTGAGTGAGAAAAATCCTTAATGGCTCTGTGGAATGTTTTTTTTTAAGAAAGAAAAAATTGTGCTAAGGGTAAACAATATCATGTGTATTAAGTTTTTTTGAGTGAGAGAAATCCTCAATGGCTCTGTGGTTAAGGTTCCATGTGTATTTAGTTTTTTTGAGTGAGAGAAATCCTTAATGGCTATGTGGTAGGGTTTTGTTTTAAAAAAAAAAGTGATGGGGGTAAACAATATCATGTGTATTTTGTTTTATAGAGTGAGACAAATCCTTATTGGCTCTGTGGTATAGTTTAGTTTTTTTGTAAAAAAAAGGTTGGCGATATGGGTAAACAATATCATGTGTATTGTGTTTTTTAGAGTGAGAAAAAGCCTTAATCAGTCTGTGGTAAGGTTTTGTTTTAAAAAAAAATGTGATCGGGGTAAACAATATCATGTGTATTGTGTTTTTTAGAGTGAGAGAAATTCTTAATGGCTCTGTGGTAATGTTTTGTTTAAAAAAAAAAAATTGAGATAGAGGTAAACAATATCATTTGTATTTTGTTTTATAGAGTGAGACAAATCATTATTGGCTATATGGTATGGTTTTTTTTTTTTTAATGGCTCATGCATATTGTGTTTCTCATTTTATGTGTCTATTGCTTTTTGGTATTGGTAAACAATCTTTGTAGATAGAGCGAGAGAGAGCATGAGATTACAAAAGACAGATTCGAAATAAGTATTGTACAATGCAAATGTCTTTTTTGGCATTTCTAACAAGACAGATTCGAAATATTATGACGTGGCAATTAATGCAAATGTCTCTTTTGCATTTCTATTCTTAATACATCACTCATGAAAAGTATTGTTCTTGTTAGAGTCACTATCGAAGTTTAGTATACTGCACAACATTTACCTCTAACATGGTAAGTTATGTTTGTTAGTCAATTTCTCATAACAATATTTATTGGGGATGGAATAAAAACGTTGGACAATTATTATAAGTTAAAATTAATCTTATTTGTAGTTTGTACTTTGTAGTTGTACAATAACAATCAGGATAACATTCTCTAGAGTGTGAGACCTTGATTTATAATTCTATCTTTGATATGTTGGCTTGTTAGTATTTTATGTGTTTGGTTTGATAGCATTTTATTGGGTTTCATGCATGTTGTATTATACCTTGTTGTATATGCGTTTAATTGTAATTGCAAGTATCTCAGAGCTTGCCTGAGGTAGCCCCTGAGGTATTTGCATGCCAATGCATATATCACAATGTATTTGTCATTCTTTGGTTATTCATTATAAAGAAGCCCTATTGTTTTTTGCCCTGTTTTTTCTGTAGGTACATATGGAAAATCTTCAGAATGTGGCCTTGTCCATCGAGTCATCACGTCATCGCCGCCGGTCTCGCACACCATGCCAACCCCGCTTAATTCCACCCAATTTAAATGATGCACCACTCAAAAATCACTTACAAGAAGAAACCCAAAATGAGGACCCCTCTCTCCCAGTCCATAGCGTAGAAATTTTAGGGACCCCTCAGTGTCGCATCTTTAGGGCTTCGGTAGTTGTAAAGGGGGGCACCTTTAGTCATGGCCAATGTTTTTCACGAAAGGCAACAAAGCAACTTGCCGCCAAAGAAGCCTACATCTATGCTAAAGCTGTAGGGTTTGACCCAACCCTCGAGGAGAGTCTTAGGTCTGAAAAAAGCAACTTAAGTGCTAAGCTAGTGCAGGAAGTTGCTAACACCCAGCGAACCAACGAAGAGATATCGCTCTTAAAGCATGAGGTTTTAAGCCTCACCTCCCAGTTAGAGCAACTCACGTCTTCATTCTGGGGTTCTTGTGATGCCCAAGTCGATATTTCTTCGCGCTTTATTGTTGATCACACGAGTGCAATGCTCGTTTATCCCCAACCGCTCCTTAGTGGGCAAGGGGAAACAAGAGAGGTCGTCCATAGGTTATGGAAGAGAATCAGTAGGTCTTACATACTAGCCCCTTTCTATCTTTGCCATGTAGCCCATATTTGTCTTAGACTTTCAATGTTGAAGGGCGTTTTGGATAGGTTAAGCTTGTGTTATTCTTCTCTTGGGCCTTGTTTTTTGGGTGGGTAGCGTGAGTGCTTAGTTCATAACTTCATGTCTTGTTTTAGTGCCTTAGGTTGATATTTGGATATTATATGGCCTTAGGCGTGATTTTGGTTGTCTTGAACCTTTGACCTATGATTGGGTATTTTGGTTATTTTTAAGCGTCAATCATGAACTGTGGGGCTTTTCTTGCTCTACTCTCAATTCATGTCATTCCACTTGGCCTCGTCTTTTGGGTTTTTTTTGTGCTTTGATGGAGATCTTTACATGTGCATGGGCTTCTAGGGCCCGATAGACATTGGATTCTTTTTGTGGTCTTCTTTGTATGGTGTAGGGCTTTTTGGGCCCGATAGATATCTTTTCACCCCCTCTCTATATCAGACTCTATCTTATGGTTTGCACGTGCATGATTTTAGTTTACTGTGGCTTAAATTGTAAGTAATGTCATCAATTTTTTTTATGATGATGTCATCAGTTAATATAAATTTTTTTTTTTGTTTTATCACTCATTGATCTAATTCTTTATATTTTCTTCTCTTTGTGAATGATTTGAAGTTTAAACTCCTCGTTTATATATGGAAAGATGAGATCCAAATTTGGTCCGAGATAGGAGATATGTGGGGGAGAGAGAGATCCAAATTGGGAGGGAGAGAGAGAGATCCAAATTGAGGGGAGAGAGAGAGATCCAAAATGAGAGGGAGAGAGAGAGATCCAAATTGGGGAGAAAGAGAGAGATCCAAATTGGGGAGAGAGAGAGAGAGATCCAAATTGGGGAGAGAGTGAGATCCAAATTGGGGTCGAGGAAGTAGGAAGTGGGTAGATGAGAGACAGAGAGATCCAAGAGGGGGAGCTATGTAACTTAGATTCAATTGTGTTTTACTTCTTTTTGTTATATGATTTCTAGAGATTAAAATGGATTTTGATTGGAATTGGATGGCGAATGGGGTTGCGCAAGGATAAAAGAATGCAAATTACTTGTTTATTTTTATTTTGTTGATTTTTAGAAAGCAACATACTTAAACTAATTCTACCTCTAAACTTGTTTTCAGAGGTAATTTTGTATTTGCGTGTTAGTATGAAAGAGGAAATTGGGTATGCTGATTTTTTTGGGTCTAATAATGCGACTGTGGTGTTGGAAGAAGATGAAAAAGTCGAAAAGCCTACTTCCACTCTATTGTGGAAGTACGTGATAGTCTTAGGTAATTATGGCAAGGCGAGGGGTGGTACGAAGAAGTATACATGTAATTTCAATTGTAGAGAAACTCCTTTTTCTAAGTCCTATGTATGTGTGCGAGCGCATCTATTGGGACCATCATTTGTTAAGGGGTCTAAGGGGATATCAAGTTGCCCAAAATTATCAAAGGAAGAGCGAAAGGCATTAAAGTTTGAGGAGCATGACGCCCAAAGATTATATGTGAGAAAAGGCCAAAATAGAAATGATGTTGGATGGTTGGTGGATACATCGTTGTTTCCATCATTAGTGCACACCGAAAGTCCTAATAAAAAAAAGAAAGGGATGATGTTAAGGCAAGATCCCACATTTATTTAATGTTCAGGTAAGAGATGATGTGGATGTTGTGGTGGCTCGTTTCTTTTATGCCCACGGCATCTCTTTCAATGGTGCGAAGGGACCAATCCATAAAATGATTTACGCAGTTAATAACAGCCCAAAAGGCTATGTGGCACCTAAGTACGAAAGGATCCAAGCAACATTGCTTGACAAAGAGCGAAGTAGGATCCATCAAGCATTGGGTGCAGTTAGGAGTGAGTGGGGAAGTTATGGTGTATCCATTGTATCTGATGGTTAGAGTAATATAAGAACGAGTCTTTGATTAATGTCATGGCCATATCAGCTGGGAAGGCCATGTTCCTTAATAGCATTGATTGTTCATCAGTTGAAAAGACTAGTCAAGTGATTGATGATATCCTTTTAAAAGCCATAGAGTCGATTGGACCATACAATGCAGTTCAAGTCGTAACCGGCAATGCAGCCAATTGCAAAGATGTAGGTGCTATAATTCAATGCCGTCATTCCCACATTTTTTGGTCGGGTTGCTTGGCTCATACTTTGAGTCTGCTAATGAAGGATATTGCTCACAAAAATAAGAAAAATTCATCTTTTGCTTTCGTTTGTAAACACTGTAAGCAGGGAAAAGCAGTGGTAAAGTACATTCATCATCATACAAGATGCCGGTACATTTTTCGGACCATTCTAACTTAGAACTTCTTAAGGCTAAGAAGACGAGGTTTGGGTATCACTATATCATGTTGAGGAGATTGATGGAAGTGAGAGTTGCCTTGACGTCTTTAGTGTTGGGTAGTGAGTGGGAAGGTTTGAAACGAGGCACATCAAATAATCAACATGGTATCATCCGTGATACTATCATAGACGACGAATTCTGGAAGATGAATAAATTGATGTTGTCTTTTACAAGGCCAATATGGAAGACAATAAAGTTTGCTAATCGCGATAGGGCTGCCGTGGGAGATGCATACGAGCGCATGGATACTATGTTGGGGGAAATTACGGTGGGCCTATATGACGATCCTATGTTATTTCAAAGGGCGAAGACATTAGTCGTGGCTCGTTGAGACCGATCATATCTTCCGTTGCATTGTTTAGCATTCCTTCTCAGTCCTAAGTATTATTCACGAGAGTGGTTGGCAACACCAGCACCTAGGGGTGAAAGGATGATGAAGCCCCACCAAGACCCAGAAGTTTCTACATGTTACCACACAGCCCTTGATGTACTGATTCCAGATGATATGGAATGAGGACGCGACAACAAATTGGTGATTTTCTTGGGAATAGAGGCGTTTTCGCCCTCTCCCCATCTGTTGCTGATAGGGAAGCAGTGTCAAGGTGGGACATGTATGATGGTGGTACTCCAGAATTGCAAGCAATTGCGGTGAAGGTATTGTCACAATGTGTTAATTCCTCATGTGCAGAGAGATGTTGGAGCACGTATAGCTACATGCACAATGTTAAACGAAATCTGATGAATGCGGATTGTTCCAAATCATTGGTGTATGTTCATTACAATGACAGACTATTGAGTAGATCGCGAGCAGACTGCAAAGAGAATATAAGAATTGGGACTCTCATCTAGAAGACGATCACCTCTAGGATGACATAAAGGCTCTCGAATCGTTGGATGCACCCCTCGATGTTGATGATGACAGAGTTGTATCTGCACTCCCTTTGGGATCGGTCACTCCATTGGGTACTTCAAGAAAGCCACCTAGTACTCCAAGCCACCCCGATGTATTAGCAACTGAAGGTACCATCGAGCGTGTCCTCAGCCAGCCTTCACCAAGCGCCGCCCCAAGAGTGCATCCATCATCTTCCACCCCAAGAGCGTCTCCATCGTCTGCTACAGTTCGAGTTCCCCCAGTATCTTCTACCATTACACAAAGCTCATCGCAGCAACTCGAAAGAGTGAAAGAAGGAACAAGTCGTAGCCCCCCCTCCTCCCCCTCCCCTTCCTTCCTCTATCTCTCTCTCTTACTTTCTATTATGAAGTATTGAACTTCAGGCTACACCCCCCGCCCCCCCATCCTCAATCCCATCCTCTCAATCCCATCACCCTTGCCATTTTCACACCTTCCACAAATCCCAAATGTCCATGCACCCTCTCTTACCTTGCCACACCCGTTTCTTTCCCTTCATGGAACACGCTTAGGACCTTAAACCCTATGAGGCCCGTCCAGCTAATTCTATCCATCCAGAGCTATTCCACTCTTGGAAGGAGGGCCCCAGCACCTTCCCAACCAAATATCACCAGTCCATGCCACAACCACTACAGTGAAATTAGCCCCATAGGCTCTCAAATATGCCTCAACCACTTAGGCATCAGCCTACATATCCCAAGGGCCTACACTTAGCAAGGACCCATGGTATATAGGTATATCCTCAGACTTCGACTCGAATCTTCTAAAGAATCGGAGGTTGAGTCCTACTACTCTACCGACTCCGAGGGGATTGAAAGGATAGAGTGAGCCCAAGCCTAGGGAGACAGAAACAAGGATCTCAAAGTGATGGGAATGCAGTACAATGGGGAAGAGGCGGAAATTAGCTACTTCCTCAAAGTCAAGGTAAAAGGAAAAGGAGAGGTTATTGACCTCTCCTTTCGAGTTTGCTATGACAAGGGAGACCCCAATTCTTCCTTAAACCCACCTCTTGGTCTCCCCCTTAGATAACCCACAAACTAGGCAGTCCTTTAGAAGCTTGCGCCGCACCCCCCCCGTCCCCCCGCGCCCCCGTTCCCCGCCCCCTCCCCCTCCGCCTCCCCCTTCCCCTTTCCCTCCTGCGTGCAGTCAATGGGAGGCCCTCGAATACCAAGGGGCTTTCGAAGGCATCTGGGTCATTTTGGGACCCAAGTCTCCACCAATGCATGGACATTGTGGTAGCATCCTATTCTGTTACCATCTTATTTTCACGTGTCTTAGATGGGACCTCATGGTCATTCTTGGCTGTCTACAGTCACAATTTAGACAACATCCAATAGCAGCTTTGAGACGAACTAAGATCGAGAGTCCCCCCCACCTGCCCCCCCAAAAATAAAAAAAAAGCCTTGGTGCATAAGTGGAGACTTCAACGTCACCAAATGGACAAATGAAAGAAACAACAACCACAAACTTACCAGTTTCATAATGGCCATAACAGCCTTCTCTGAGTTTATCCATAGGAATAATCACATAAAAGCTACATGGGGCAAATTTCACCTAGTTTAGCCATGCCGACAGGCCCTCCCTATCTAAGCTCAATTGCTTCCTCATCTCTCCTAAATGGAATGATCTTTTCTCTCACACCCACTCCTCGGCGCTGTCAAAACCAAACTCAAACCACAAGCCTATCCTTCTAGACACTTCCCACTGGTTGACAGGTAAAAGGACTTTCAGTTTCGAACTGTCCTGGATTGAAGAGGCCAATCTGTATACATTGATGCCTCCATGGTGGGATTCCTCCAAGGTCCAAGGTTGGACAAGATTTAAACTCAAGAACAAGCTCCAATTATTTAAGGGTTATCTCATTCATTAGAGCATAAGTATCCTAGGAATTTTTTAGTCCTCCAAGACTGAAATTTTATCTCACATCCAGGAGCTGGACTCCTTAGAAGAAAATAGAGAGCTTTCTCAGGAAGAAAGAGAGAAGGATCCAAGCTAAGACTACCAATTTGTTCTCAAGAAAACGATCTGGTATCAAAGGTCCAGGATAAAATGGTCAAAGTTTGGTCACCAAAACACCAAATTCTTCCATATGACTGATAAACCTCAAGCGTAGGGACAACAAGATAACCCAAATCTCAGTAGGTAACCGTGCCTACAACAGCTTGAGGAGGTCGAAAGGGCCATAGTCAAATTCTTTAAGCTCTTTCTGGGAAGCCTTGCGCTAGACCTTACATGAATTACCTCTCCTTTCTCCTCCTTCCCCAGGATAATGCCAAGTGGCTTGAAATACCGTTCTCAAAGGAAGAAATATTCAAAGCCATCAAGGAACATGCTCAAGACCAAGCCATTGGCCCCGATGGCTTCCCTATCGCCCTCTTCAGCAACTTCTCACCATGAGGTTAGATATTCCTAATTTTTTCAATAAATCCACAAGAGTGGTGGAATCCGCAAAGCCATGAATGCCACCTTCCTAACCCTGGCTCCCAAAGTTGAGGGAGGCGTAGGCCTCAAGGACTTTAGAACCATAAGCCTCCTAAACAGCTCCCAACGGTTCTCGCTTCCCAGCTGAAAGAGGTTCTCAATTAGGTCATCTCACCCAACCAAGGGGTATTCATTTAAGATAGGCAGATCCTTGACGGAGCACCAATAGTGCACGAGTGCATACACTCAAGACATATAGCTAAAAATCAAGGTGTGGGGTTCAAGCTTGACTTCGAGAATGCCTACGATCATGCGGGCTGGGCTATATTGGACAAGGTCATGTCCAAAATGGGCTTCGGGCCCAAATGGAGGCAGTGGATCAAAGGTTGCATCTTGGTCCCTGCTTCTCTGTCTGTATCAATGGAGTCTCCAAGGGCTCCTCCCCATCCTCCAGGTGCCTACGCCAAGGTGAGCCCCGTCCTCTGTTTTATTCGCACTAGCAGTTGAGGTCTTCAGTAGGTCCATAGAAAGGCTTTACCAAAATGGCCTCCTCGAGGGCTTCAAAGTCTCAAGCAACAAATAACAGATTTCGCACCTACAAATTCCGATAACACCCTCATCTTCTGTGTTGTCATACAACAGCAGACGGACACCCTATGGCTGTTTCTCAAATGCCTAGAGGTAGCTACTGGTTTCAAAGTAAACCTCGCTAAACCTGAACTTATAGGGGTCACTTCTACCACCAAATCGTCCTTAGTCTTGGCCTTCCTTTGTGCACTAGTAAGCCCAGCAAGCAGTACCAGGCCCCAATGAAGAAAGGTTTGATCTCAAACTCGTGGCTTGGAAGGGCTGTCTCCTGAGCCGGTCACATAAGCCTCATCAAGGTCACCCTATCTAACCTTCTGGTGAACCAAATGTCCCTTTTCAAAATGCTTACCTCCATAGCCCAACACCTAGAGAAATTAATGAGGGATTTCTTGTGATCGGGTTCAGATGAGCGTCATCATATACACGTGGTGGCCTGGAATACCGTCACTTGCTAAAACAAAAAGGGGTTCGCAGCAGAAACCTCAGACCCTGCAACTTAGGCATATTGGGAAAGTGGTGGCTGCATTTTGCCACTCAACCCAACCACCTCTGGCAGTCATTCCTGAGGCAAATATATCACATCAATCCCTGGAAGTGGCTCCCCTCTTCCCACACAACCACTAGACCCTCGGGGGTTTGGCTGTCCATATCTTCTAGCCCCAATCATTTTAAGCACAATATCAGGTTTATTGCAAGGGAAGGAAGAAGGGTCAAATCTTGGCATGTATTTGCATAGGAGAATTGTTTAGGCTACCATTAGACACTTCTTCAAGACAACAGGGAATACTAGAGTCTAGAGCACATTTTAGAAGGCCACTTCGGGACCACGTGCTTGCTGACCTCACCTCTCCATCGGCTCTTGTCCAAAACACTTGCCTCCCCATATATGAACCAGATCGTATCATTTGGTCACCATCTGCCTTGGGTTTCTTCTTGGTCACCTCTTTTTAAGGCATCCTTCGCCAACCCCTCCCCTTTCCCACTACAATACTTAACAGGTGCTTTATGTGCAAATCAGCAGAGGAAACTAATGCCCATCTATTCCTGCATTGCAAGGTGGCACAACTCTATTGTCCGAACTGCTTCAAAGCTTTGGATGGCATTGGATTACCCCCACTTAGTTCCTCAACTCTTTCAAGCCTCTAGTCACCTCCTTACCCAGCAGGTATTATCAGTGGCAAGGATCGCTGACAGCAACCATTTCGACTCCTTGGACTGAAAGGAATGCCAAAATATTTGACAGTAGGGAGATTTCAAGGCCCTATTAGACCGTATCAAAGAATGACGATCCTTTGGGCCCATAATCACAAAAGTCTGAGAGGCCCCCTCAACCTCTGACTTTCTCAATAGTTGAAAAAACATCTTGGCATTCAGATATGCAACCAGGGGCCCGCAGGGTTTGGGGACATATCCAAAGATCACAACAGTAAAACTCCTCTTGTACTCTGGCCAAATTGGTCATGCTGATGTGACCATGACAGAAGCGGTAGCACTCATAGAGGGTATCAAGCGATATAACTGGGATTCAAGGAATCCTTGGTCATAGGAGTACCTAACAAATTATAGCATGAGACTCAAGTGCTTCTACCTGCCCATCGTGCCTCAAGTACATTTTTTAGCATATTTCCTTTCTTTGCAAGCATATTCACATCTCCTTTCAGCATACCTGGCAAGAAGCCAACTCTAGAGTGGACAAACTCAAAGTTAGTGATTTTTTTTTATTGCTTATATAAGTATATTATTTTGAGATGCCTTCTTCGAGATCTAATCGAAGTGGTGATCCAGGTTGGAAATATAGCTACAACCCGAATCCTTCAGATAAAAATTGCATAAAATGCAAGTTTGGTGAAAAGGATACAAAAAGGGGCATAAACCGGTTCCAAAAAAATCTTACCAGTATCTAGGGGATGTTGCCCATGTAAAAAAGCTCCTGATGTTATAGATGAGATAAACAATTTTCTGAGTCTTGTAAAAATAAAAAAAGATGAGAGATATGCATCCATAGTAGAGATTAAGTCTGGGGTTCGAGTCAGTTCTGATGATGATAACAGTGATGAGGATGGGGAGGGATGTCAAGAGGTAGAACAACAACAATCCATTATCAGGGGGAAGGGAAAGTGAGTTGAAATTGCATCTGGGAGTTCGGGGCTCACAAAGCCTTGGGTTAGAGGCCCTATATTGTTTTTTGCCCCAGCCTGACTCTGAGGTTGTAAGATAGAAAACAAATAAGCAAACCACCATTGAAAATAGAATAAAAAAGGAAGAGAGAGATAGAGTTGCTTTTTATGTTGCTACATGGTTTTATGAGACGAGCAATCCTTTCAATACCGCTCACATAAGAAGCTTCAACACCTTGGTAGAGGCAATTGGCCAATTTGGGCCTGGGATGAAACCCCCAACCCCATATGAGCATTCAGAGTCTCTTTTGAAAAAAGTGGTGAGTTTCATGAAGGATGTTGTTGAAGTTCAGAAGGATGCATAGGCTCATTATGGAGTTTCTATTATGACCGATGCTTGGAGCGATAGGCAGAGAAGAAGTCAAATGAATTTGCTAGTGAATTGTCCTTTAGGGACTTTTTTTTTAGGTCTATTGATGCCTTTGATCATGGCCATGATGCCCATAACATATTCCAAGTTATAGAGAAGGGAATCAAGAAGGTTGGGGAGCAACTTGTTATACAAACTGTCACAGACAATGCTGCTCCTAATGTTGTGGCTGCTAATTTGTTGCGCATAGCTTACCCTAGAATCTTTTGGACACCATGTGCAGCATAGACTATGGATAATTCATAATTGGATATGGACTTATGGTTATGGACTTATGGAGTGTGTGCTCCTATGTATTGTATAGTATACTTTTGAATTTTGATGTGTCATAAATCCCTAATTCTTATGTTTTATATAGTTATATTTGTTTTATAAAATTATACTTATACTGTTAGAGATTATAGAGACATTTTTCTTTCTATTGGGCAGCCCAGGTTCCAGGCACACGCCTAGTGCTTTTTGAAACACTGTCGTTGAGGTTACATTTCTCGACATGCCTCCTGAAATTTGACATTGTGAAGTCTTTGTTGTTTGGTCATCACAAGGGAGCAATTCTATTTAATCCCAATGAACTATTAGTGAAGGCACAAAATAAATGAAAAATTCAAGAAATTTCTTCAGTTAATATAACCACAATTCTTTCAAGTAAGAGGTATTGGAAATTATCCTTATCATGTAAGCTCCATATTTCCAGTCACGTTATAGCTAGAGTTTATCCACAATGTAGACTAGTGCCCCGTGAGGTAGAACCACACGCCATTTTTTGGGAGGTATTGAGAGTAACAACCAATATGGAGATGCCAAAGTATTCTTGTCCACTGAGGCATGCACCTGGTTGGGGAGATTGTGTTTTGCACATGCTTAGAATTTCTGTAAGGAATGGAACCTACATGAGGATTAATGTTGGTGATTCTTGCATGAGGTGGTACTTTTGTATCAAGAAAAAAACAACTCAGTCACTACCACTTGAGGGGCAAAATCTCTTGGATTATTACAGAAGGAAACAAATAGAAAACACAACGCAAGTCTCACTTGTGGAGGTTAACAATGATATTAAAGATGATTGGGGTAAAATAGCCCTTTGAGTATAATTAATTTTATCAAATAAAGAGAAGACTTATGATGAAGTACAATTTCTCCATTTTTCTTAAGAGACGTAACAATTTTATTAATGGAACATACCAAATTACATACCATCACAAAGAAACAAACTAGAAATGATGAGTAATCATCTCCAAACTAATAAACCCTGTATGTTATGAGCAAACACTTGTTTGAAAAGTAACCTCTTGTGAGGTGGCTCATAATAGCAATCAAGCCAAGCCAATTCACTTATATATTTTAAGCCCATTAATAAGCATGCATGGCATTAATGTATATAAACTTAAAAAAAGGCATGAATGCCATATAGTATTCCCCTTTTCTTTTTCATTTTTTTATGATTAAACTTTAGAATTAATAAAAGTGAAGCACTCGTCAAGCTGTATTCTGGTCTGATCAGCTGGTCGAAGCCCATCTATACAACTTTTTTGAACAGTGAGCAATATAGAGATATCCCCATAGTGTAAAAACATCCAAAGCCTATATTTCAAACTCTTTACAATCAACAAGCCTCTCATTTTCAAGTGACAGTGTTCAATAGTCTAGACTAAGATTTAATAAGCCCATTTACATAGGTTAAGCAAAATCACTAATAATTCTTATATGCACGTGATATAAACCACTTCACCTTGGAAAATAGCTACTCGTGATTAAAAGAAAAGAGAAACAGAGACACAAGAATATCCTAATCAAAAGAAACAAGCATAACTGCAAACCAAAACTGAAGTCTTACTCTCTAAGTGCATTTATGAACTCCAGGGACTAGAATGCTATGAATAGAAAACATAAACGCTATGAATAGAAAACATAAAATGAATCTGACTTAAGCGAGCTTACAAAAGCACTGAAAATTGAAGACAATGTCACAACCATGTACGGCAAATACAAGATATTCCATCATACCTTAGATGAAGACGATTCTTTGGCAAATTGCACCTATCAATTCTCCCAATCCTACAAAAAGATAAAGTAGGCTTTGCTTTTACTGCTTTGGTCCATGGTTTAAGTCTCAAGGAAGATGCTGCACAAGAACCCTGAAACGCATGGCCAGCATTATAATCGATTATAGTAAACAAACCAACTTTAACAATTAATAATAGAAGAGCCCTATCATCAATTAGAAACACATGTTAATGGCATGACAGGAGAACATTTCTTATTTTGAAAATGACAATTATATTCTGAAAAGAGATGACACATAAGCTGAACAAGTTAATGAGATTAAAAGCTCAAGCTATTTTTATCAGCATGAAGACAAAACAAGATCTTTGGAAAGGAAAATAAACTAACAAAAAATTAATTCAGATGTTATCAAGTGCCTTATCAATAGAAAATTGAATTGTACCTGTGTCGGGTGGGTTAACAATGCCATCGTCTCTAGTTTGAGTTCCCACCCATCAAAACTCGACTAACAGAATTCATCAGACAATAATCCAAGGAGAAACATCACCAAACGGGTAACTGACCCATTCTTGCACAAAAAGTTAAAACAGCAGGAAAGATCAGAAAAACCCAACACACCAAGAAGAAGGAGAAGGCAAGGGAAAAAGCAGAAGAAGAAAGAGGGAGTAGAGAAGAAGGAAAAGAAGAAGGTTGTGACAGAGAGAGAGAGAGACGAAAGGCCTAAAAGATTGAGTAACTTCCAATAACTTAGAAGAATCCCCAATTTTAAATTAGTCCAAAAGCCAACTAAGCACAGGTTTATAAATCTATAACCACAGATAGAGTAACGGATAATGATGATATAAAATAATAAAAGCAGCAAAATGGAAGCTACCAGAATTAATCAAATGTTCAACAAAGCATTCACACCTGTGTGCATTTTATGGAGCTCATAACATTTAATATGATGATGATGATAAGAGCCATGTTGTTTAACCTTAAAACCTAGAAAGATCACCACCAAGAGAGAGAGAGAGATTCTACACCCCAAAAGCTTATAATTGCAGGAAATATTTACCCAATAAAAGTTAGTCCTGAGAGAGGAAGTAATTTCCACAACCAAAAGCCTTATAATTGCAGGAAATACAAACCCAATACAATGGTTAAATTCCAGAGAGAGGGAGAATAATTTCCACAACTAAAAGCAGTATAATTGCAGGAAAAAGAAAGTTAAATTCGAGAGAAAGAGAGAGAGAAAGCGAGGTCACAATAATAAAACTCAATAACATCATAGAAGTGGGAATATTTGCCTAGAACTAATGCTCAATTTACAGAGAGAAAAAGAAGGCTAGAATAACCTATACATTCCAAGAACAATTGCATGATACACCTTAATTCATCCTAAGGAATGGAAAAATCTTATTTTGAAGACTCCACAATCAATGCCAGAACAAAGAACAGCAAAAAAAAGAATGAACTCCATGAAAAAGGCAAAAAAATAAAAAAACTCACCAGCAATAAATTGAGTAAATAAGGACTCCAGAGAGAGAATGTCTGCTTAAAATTGAAGCCTCAGAAATCCAGAAAAATAAGAGGGCCGCTGCTTTTCGCACGGGGGCGAGGCTCCTTTTGAGAAGGAGCGGTGTGGTGTACTGTATGCAATAACGGATAAACCAGAGAGAGAAAAAATTTATACAAGGCAAAACTTTATACAAGGCAAAACTTTTGGAAATATTTATACAAGGCAAAACTTTATATATTAAGGAAAACGGTTTAATAGGGTTGCAGCCCTATCAAAATAAGTTAAACCTCGCCTCAAGTGCTCATCAATTGACGCGTTGGAAAAAAAAATGATGCGGAGATTTTTTTTTTTTTTTCTCTAATACGAGAAAATAAAATTGAAATAATAAAAAAAAATTGAAAGAATATATATTCCCTCAAAATCAGCAAAAAAATCTACTCCAAAAACAAGCTTTTCACAACATCAAATTTACTAAATTCTCATGATCTTTACAAATAAGGGACATCTCCCTTTAAATAAACTAAAAAAAATAAATAAATAACTAAAAAAATACATCTTTATCTATCGACCTTTAATGGACTTTCACAAGCTCTATATTTTCTCTCTCTTCATCTCTCTATTTTTTATTTCAGGTTCATCTCCATATTTTATATATCACCATTTTTTATACCAGGTTCATCTCCCTATTTTATATATCAGGTGAAACTCTATAGATCATCCATAAAAGTCTCTTCCTAGATTTTAAGTCCATAGAATTAGAACTTCTTTAAATAAGGCCCATGTACTCCAAGTGTATATCGTGAAAACTCAATCATGCCTAATTCATCTCTTTAAAACTAAGTCTAACTTATCCTACCATCCAACTCTTTAACCAATAAAAGAAAAACTCACCACCAAATCTTCTCTCCCCTTCTTATCCCTTAAAAAAATAATAAAATTACAATTTTAAATTTTCTTAATTTTTATCTGGAACATAAAACCTTTACATTGATCATTTAGCTTGAACATCATGGTTGTGAAGAAAAAATAACATGTAAAGCTCTAAAAATAGAATATATTGTAACAAATTATCTAAACCATCCATTTTACCGTAAAAATATATATGTTTTTTGAGGTGGTTAGAAATTGCTTTTAGAGCCGTCATGGAGATTTTCATTACTCAAAGTGCTTTCCAGATGAGGATTTTGAGATGATGATTTATCTTGTTTTCATGAAGCCTAGGCGTTATAGAAACTTCATCCTTCAACGATGTCAGGATTCTACTCAAGAGGAATGAGGTTGAGGTCAAAAATAAGTGGCCTAATTCTAGAGTATATAAGGCATGTAACCACTAAATTAAAAAAAACCTAGGGTGCTTAATCCCTAACTTCAAATGAGAGAGGAGAGAGAGAGTTCGTGGAGTAGAGAGGTAAGAGACATCTTTAAAGGAGAGAGAAGAGAGATGTGAGACAGAGGGGTAGAGAATAAAATATCTACTTTTAGAATAAGGAGGAGCTATGGCACATATAATTATAAACACGAATAGATAGACATGAATATTAGAATAAGAGAGACATATTATATAGATATGACTCCAATATTTACCTACATATGAATATGAGAGAGAGAGAGAGATTTTAGGAAGAGAGAGTATAAATTATAAGGAGAGAGAGATTGTTTCCCATCTTAATTTGAGAAATAAGATATTTTTTTTCGACTTTTTAGTTTAAACTTCCCGAGTACCTATCTCATTCATGAGAGAGAAATATATGCATATATCCCAACTCAAATTCATGAGAGAAAAAGATATGCATACATATATAAGATTGTTTGCATGATTATTAGAGATTTTTGGGAGAGTGCATACATATCTAAGATTGTTTGCATGATTATTAGAGATTTTTGGAAGAGCGAAAGAAAGTAGAAATTTTAGGAAGATAGAGATTGTTTCCCTATCTTAATTTGAGAAATAGGATACATTTTTCCCTTATTTTTTTATTTCAAATTTCTTAAAATGGGTACTTATTCCAACTCAAATTCCAAACAGAAAAAGATATGCATTAGATTGTTTCCATATCCAAAAGGATTCTCCATCCAATAGCATAATAACCTCTCTCAATGCATGCACGCCCCTCACTCTCTATTTCTCTCACATTAATTAGGGTTTTGATGTTATAGAAGTTAGGAAACCCTAAAGGGGGCACGCCCAAGCTATTTTTGCTCTATATTAGCTTCTACTTATTTTTTGTTATATTTCGTTCTCTTTGATGCATACATCTTCCTTACTCTCAATTAGATACGACATGTCTTTTGCTTTTTGCCTTGGCCCTCTAGGGTTTGGTGATGACGGCAAGGAACGGATCATGGCAAATCTCTCGTTTGTAATGATTGTCACTTATTCTAATCGTGTGACTTATTCCACATGGAATCTCCCATTAGCATTAGGATTTTTGAGAAATTGTATTATAATATAGAATTTAAGAGAGATTGTAATACAATTATACAGTTATTACTAGTAAGTGAGAGGAAGCAAATTACTTTCCACAAGCATATCATGTCTCCATGTTTACTAGAGTGTACTACAATGGACGGACTATGATTAAATAAAATAAATATTTTACACGTAATTCCCGGCAACGGAAAGATTACCTTCTTCTTCGTCAAAAAAAAAATTTTACACGTAATATAATACAAACTCTAATCATTATTTTAATAATCCTAGCCATCTATCTTTTTGGTAGTACTATGGAACTATTGTTTTGCTCAATATTAAAAAAAAACAGATTGGTGATCTAGATCGGTGGATTGGCGGTTTGGAACAGTGGATCTTCAAGATCGATCTATCCGGCCTTAAAAAAATTCAAAAAGGTATTAAAAGTTGTAAATATATTTTTAATTTTTTTTTATTTTAAAAATAAGGGTAGTGCATTACAGACCTTCAATATTTTGCAAAAATACCTAAGTTTTGAGACACTTTTTCTTGTCTAAGTGTCTATTTTATATTAATTTTAATACAACACTTTTACAAAAAAAATTATTATTTATTTTGTGATTTTTTGTAAAGAACGAGGGAGAAAGTGATATTTTGTGAAGAATGAGGGAGAAAGTGTATATTGTCTACATGGTTAGTACGAAATGCGTATATTATAATCAATATGTATTGGAAGGGTAGGTGCAATATCCTATATTTTATAGTCAGTGTTAATATAGTATAGGTATCTATGATTTCCTTACATTCGTATCATATGTTATTTGTCTATATAAGACAAGTTTGTCTATATAAGACACAAAGTTATCTTCAGAGAAACCTGAGATTCTAACATGGTATCAAAGCCAGAGATCATCTTCACCTTTTTTTATTTTGTTTCTTTATACGAGTCTATTCTTCTGCTATTGATTGTTCGTCTCTGTTTTTATATGAGATTGATCCATTATGTTCTTGACTGTTTTTCTGTCTTTGGTGAAGATCTAAAGTTCTTTGTCTATTGCTGAAGTTTGTTGATCTATTGTTGCTCTGGTGCGCTTTGTGTTTTCCTTTTATTTATGAGGCTAGATTATCAGTCGTAGCTCGAGCCTGATTGTTGTTGCCTTATGTTTTTGAGGTTTGCTCACCAGTCTTGAATCTCACCATTTCAAGCTCTGATTCTATTAAGCATCTCACAATCAAAGCCAACCATTTCAAGCTCTGATTCTAGTAAGTATCTCACAATCAAAGCCACACAGATCTGTTAATTTTCATTTCCAAGTTGCATCCCGACCTCTCATTTCATGCTTTGATCAAACAATCTGAGCATGACAACCATTACTTCTATTGGTCTGCATTGTGCAGCTGAAGATACAACTACTCGTTTTGGAATCTTATTATGCAAACTCCAACTACTGTCTTTCAAGCATCTTGAGTTTGAGGGGGAGTGTTATGGGAGTTGTAATAGAAATTGTCATTGTAGAATGTAAGACAAGTAGGAAAATGTATATTACATGTACCAAAATAAGAAATTGCATACTACTCCATTGTATTATCATTATATATACAATGAAATAACCATCACAAGAAATTGTGTGGGGCACAATTATCTTCTAAAAAATTCCTTTCTCTCTTTAGAATTCTTTATGGTATATGAGTGATCACCGATCCTCTCAATCTTCCATCTTGTAGTAGTTTCTCTCAATCCAATGCATGCAAAAAACCCTCCTTCTTTATGGTTATTTATTTCTAGATGGTTAGTGTTGCAACATTAAGAAGAGAGCTCTTTAATACTCAACAACACTGAACTTTGCAAAATCGATAAGGGAATCATCAATCATTTTCCATAAACTTGAAGATCAAGAAACCCATCCATCCTTGTCCAATACCTCCATATGTCCATCCTAGGTTTGCATCTCTCTCATATTTGTCAAAGCCCTTTATTATTGTTTTTTATTTTATTTTATTTTCTTCACTACTCTTTCACACCTTTATACCCATCAAAACCCACTATCTCTCATGTCCATTATATCTATCAAACCAATCATGGTGATTTTCTGATAGTATCCATCAAACCAATCATGGTGCTTTCTGATAGCATTGTCTCCTTCTATCTCTTGCAAACCGTCTCATTGCCCCTGAGTACTTAAACCCCCACATTCGAGAAGCTCAAATTGTGCAATCGAAAAGCCTATTCCCCCTCTCTCTAGAAGTTTCATCTAAAATGTTTAGAAATCTCTCTCTTCTTTTCATTTTTCATTTTTATTATTTCACCATTTTCCGTGACACATACCTCTTATCCCCTCAAATACCTCTTATCCCAATGGATAACTCATCCTCTTCAAATAAATGTCCTTATCCCTCCACCCTTAATATAGGAAATTTTATGTCTATTAAACTAACACAAAATAATTGTCTATTATGGGAAACCCAAATGCTATCTCATTGAGAATTAGGAATTGAGAATTAGGAACTTTTTGGATTCATTAATGGTGATTGCTCTACACCAAGTTAAAAAATATCATCGTTTAATGGTGTAGACATGAGGGTGCATCCCTAGTATGAGGGAACACCCAAGTGGATCACACTCTCTTCATGTTTGACTTATAATATGAAGGGAAGTGGAGAAATGTTACACCTCTTCATGATGGGGTTACACTTCTTCATGAGGTTACATCTCTTCATAAGGTTACAACTCTTCATGAGGGGGTTACACCTCTTCATGAGGTTATAACTCTTCATGAGGTTACACCTCTTCATGAGAGGGCACTTTCTCTCATTATAAATGGGGGAGGAGTGGAGGTCAATATATACAACACAACACACACAAGAAAGGTGTGAGAGCTCATATTGAGAGATAGAAAAAAAGTGTGAGAGAGAGTACAATCCCCCTCTTTTTTGAGATCTAAGCAGAGATCCCGCCCAGAGTGCTAAAGAGTTATGCGTAAGGGTGGAGTTTGGACTACTCCTATCGCATCTGTTGGAGTGTTCGTGAGTTTCCACCTCGCTCGAGATTTGCGGTGTGGAATTGATTTCGGCAACTCTAGTAGTTGTCGAACGTGCCTATGTGAGTTGATCATTCATCTCCACATTTGTTCACCAAAATTATTATGCGAACACTTAGGTATGATACCCGATTTTTTATTATTTTATTTTGCTTCCGCTTCAGCCGTTGGACTGTATTTTTTCCAACATTGGTATCAGAGCCATCGTGAAGCCGGGTTCCCGATTGTGCTCGCATAACCATTCGCGCCTTACTTGTGAAGGCTTGGCTGTGGTTGGCCTATGATGATGCAAAGTGCACATAATGGTTATATTAAAACCATAGTGCATTATGCAATCTTCGTAGTCGTATTGGCCTTATGCATCAAGTTGAGGGATCCTAGACCATGAGGATCATGGCTAACTAATCCTGATAAGCCTTATATGTTAAGTCGTGCGTAGTGGGCTTTACTCATCTTTTTGGTATGTCAAGGCCGCATAAAAGGATATTTTTTTTAGTGAGAGTGCATCTAGAAAGGTGTACCGCTTGCAAATTGTGAGGTATTTGAGATACTAAATCCAAGAAAAAAATTTGATATTGATTACAAGCAAGAGTTCAATGTGGCCATGCAAAATTTTCATATCAAGACTTTTAAAGGTCAAGTTTTTTTAAGTAGCTGAACAATTAACAAGCGTAAAAAATGATAATCTAAGTGTCATCATGTATCAAACAAACCATGTGACATCCATATTAATTAGTGGAATTTAGTTGTTTTGACTTAAAATGACTTCTAAAAATATGATTGTGAATCTCACTAAAGGTGAAAAGTTGAATGGGAGTAATTTTCCTATGTGGCATAGGAAAATGCAATACCTTCTAAATGAGCAATGTACACTTGAACACCTATCTATCATTAAGCAAAAACTTGAACAAGGTGCCGCTGAAGAACTTGTCCGTGAATATGAGGCATGGGATAATGCTGACCATAGCACTCGCTTTACTTTGCTAAGTTCTATGGTTGATGACCTCATTCGTAAATTCGAGGGATTCACCACGGGAAAAGCCATGTGGGATGCGCTTCGGCATAAGTATGCTGGCACTTCCGCTGCTCGGTTACGAGCCTTATCTGTGGCTTTTGAGAGATACAAAATCCCTCCAAATGTGTCGATGGCGAACCATGTCCGAAAAATGTCTCAAATGATACACGACCTAGAGGCAGCTAGAAACAAACTCAGTCACGAGCAACAGATGCTCAGATTGCTTAGGTCTCTTCCATAATCTTGGGAAAACATAAAGTCATTGATGCTACATAATGAAGCTGTAACAACTTTTTCCCAACTTTCTCATCACCTTGAGATAAAAGCTGAGTTCAACTCATCTTCTAGAGTTGGAATCGCTCCAGCAGGCCTCGAGGTCGTAAACCTCGAGGTAAGTTTAGGAATGGGGCACCTCAAAAGAAGGAGCAACCTAAGCAAGAGGCTGAGAAAAAGAAAAAGGTCAGGCATAGACACGAGAGGCGCACAAGGGACAAATCTGAAATAACTTGCACAATTGCAAGAAGAAGGGCCACTATGCACGTGAATGTCCTGAATCTAGAAAGATACGAATTGATTTCCATAACTATGCAAATATTTGCACTTAAGTGCTTCTTGCTCATTCACAATTTACTGGATAAATTGTGGATTCAGGAGTGACAAGACATATAACAAGGGATCGAGAAGGGTTCGTTGAGCTCCAAACTTTATCGGTTGGAAGTTAGAAGATCTTCATGGAGAATTACGCATCAAAGAATGTGCTAGGGGTTGGAACTTACCAATTCCGATTCCAAAGTAGACGGATCATTCTTCTCCATGACGTCATTTATGCTCCCAGAATGATAAAAAGCTTGCTTTCAGTTCTATGTCTAGTTAGATACGGTTGCTTAATCAGTTTCATACTTAATTATGTTACCTTTCTATTTTCAGATGGTTTTCACTGCTATGGCCAGATTTTTAATGACTTATTTATTTTGGATAATAATAATATTAAATTTTCCCCTCTTTTTACTTATATGATATCGTCATCCTTTTCCACCTCTTCTATTATATACAACTCCATAATGTGGCATGCTAGGCTTGCTCGTATAGGAAAAGTAGGATGATCCAGTTAGCCAAAGAATGATTGTTGCCTTTATCCAAAATGGACATACCGATCTGTGAATCATGTATAGCCAGAAAATCAACTAGAAAGCTATTTTTTAAAGCAAAAAGAGCAATCGATCTTCTAGACATAATACATTCTGACATTTGTGGTCCATTTAATAGATGGCCCATGACGGTTCGTGTTATTTTATCACATTTATCAATGATTATTCTCGCTATAGATATGTATACATAATCTCGCATAAATCGCAAGCAATAGATTGCTTTCGCCATTTTATGTTAGAGGGTGAAAATCAGTTGAACAGAAGAATTAAAGTTCTTCATACCGATCGAGGGCAAGAATACTTAGTTGATCAATTTAAAAAGGGAATCCGAAGACAAGAGATGATGTCCTACACTCCACAACAAAATAGTATTGCAGAAAGAAGGAATCCTACTATGTTGGACATGATGAGGTCTATGATGACTCACACCAACCTCCCAATATCATTTTGAGGAGATGCACTACTCACTGCGATAAATATCTTAAACCGAGTGCCATCAAAATTCGTTCTCGATACTCTTTATGAGTTATGGATAGGTAGAAAGCCAGATCTTTCTCATTTACGTCCTTGAGGGTCAGCTGCACATGTTCACATCCCCTTCTCAATTGATAGAAAAACTAGACAGGCGGTCTCTAAAATGCATTTTTATTAGATATTCTGAGAACTCGAAGGGATATGTGTTCTGTCAAGAACATGATGGTGGTGGGATGAAAGTAATAGAATCTCGCGATGTAGATTTTATAGAGATAAAAATTCCCTAACAAGAAGCGGTCTCGTATGTCTGGAGAGCTTTATGAAAAGCCTGAATATCATACAGACATTGAGATAGTTCCTTCACTTGAGGGTAATAGTGGGAGTCTTCCCATGATTGTCAATGATAGTGGGAGTGAACTACTGGTTGAGAATGAGCATATGACCCATATTGATTCACCGACCGTGCTAGAGACACCTATTGAGAGTAGATGGCAGGTTGAACTTTGAAAAATTCAACGTGAGAAAGTTCCTCGTAGGCACTTCGAAGTAGAGGGTCTCACATGCATTTCACTTGATGTTGATGAACTTAGCTCATTCCAAGAGGCCTTAAATTCTCCTACTGTAGACCACTGGATGTCTGTTATGAAAGATGGGCTTAGTTTTATGAAGCAGAATCAAGTCTGAGAACTTGTGGATCTGCCGCCTAATAGAAGATCAATTGGAAACAAATGGGTCTTGAAAATCAAGAGGAATGTAGATGGAACTATAGATAAGTATAAAGCTCGTTTAGTGGCGCAAGGGTTTACTCAAGTTGAAGGAATGGACTACGATAAGACATTCCCCCCGGTGGTGAGAATGGCCTCGATTCGCTTAATCCTAGCAATCGTCACACATATGAACCTAGAACTTTTCCAAATGAATGTAAAGATTGCTTTTCTAAATGGTGACTTGATGGAAGAGATCTATATGGAGCAACCTAAAGGTTTTGTAGCCTCTGGCATTGAGCGTAAAATGTACAAGCTCAAGAAGTCCATATATGGTCTCAAACAGCAAACAGTCATCAAGAGAATGGTATATCAAATTTCATAGGGCTATAATGACTTATGGTTTTGAAATGCTTCAAAAAGACCATTATGTATAAATTAAGAAATATAAGAAAAGCATCCAAATATTGTCTCTGTATGTTGACGATATTCTATTAGCTGGGAATGACCTGAAGCAACTTGTTGCCACGAAGGAGTAGTTGTCCTCTAAATTTAAGATGAAGGACATGGGTGAGGCGAGTTACATAGTCGGTGTTAAGATACATCGAAATCGCTTTCAAAGGTTTCTTATTATGTGACAAGAAACATATGTCCAAAGGATTCTTGAACGATTTCATATGCAAGACTCGAAACCCATAGATACTCTAATTGAGAAAGAGCATACTATAAGTCTTGACATGTGTTCGTAAGACAGAAACTGAGAGGAACAAAATGTCACATGTTCCATATACAAGTGCAGTTGGTAGTTTGATGTATGCGATGCTCTACACGTGTCCAGATATTGCCTATGCAGTGGGTCTTGTTAACCGACACTAGAGTAATCCAGGACAAGGTCATTGACAAACAATGAAGAGGATTTTTCGATACCTTCGGGGAACCTCGAGTGAAGTGCTATGTTTCCAAGGAACCGATTTGAGATTACCGGGATATAGTGACATTAGTTGGGCAGCAAACTTAGATGAACGTAAATCGATTTCAGGTTATGTCTTCTTGTTAGGAGGCGGTACAGTCTCATGCTATAGCAGGAAGCAGTCATGTGTTGCTCTCTCCACTATGGAGTCTGAATACATTGCTTGTAGTGGAGCAGTACAAGAAGCTGTATGGTTGAGAAGATTACTAAGGAATTTAGGTGTTGACGCGACTGGTAATGAGCTTGTCACTGTATTTTGTGATAATACAGCGGCACTTGCTTTTGCAAAAGACCTAAAATACCATGGAAAGTCAAAACATATTGATGTTAGATATTACTATATTCGAGACATTATTGCACATAATCAGGTGGTGTTAACTCATATTCCTATAACTAAAATGATGGCGGGTCCCTTGACTAAGATAATTGTCAAGGCCACACATCAGACTCATGTAAGAACTATAGGCGTCAGGATCCTCTGAGTTTAGAGGATCTTGATACACTATTATAAGAAATATGAATGTTATTTTGTGTTATAATGAATTGTTTGTACACTTTAATTCACACATAGTAGAGATTATCATTTAATTTGTTTGCAGGTCAAAGCTCACTACTCGCATCAGCTACCAGCAATTTTTGGGATATTGGAGGATGAGATATATACGTGATGTATTTATCGCCTCAACCAAGCGTTTGAGATGAGATTCTATAAGGGAATTGCCATGATCAATTCAAATTGACATCCCGAAAATCATGTAGCCTGTAAGTAGCCAGGGATAAACATCAAGGATGTTCAAGTTGACACATGGATATGACTGTGGGGTGTTAGGTGGTGACCAGTTGCATGGTGTTGATTCCGACACACATTTGATGTGATCCACCATGATGTGTGATTCATACCGCATATGTAATATAAGTGACCAAAACACCTACTTGTATAGAAAAGAAGATCATATTCCTTTTTGCCATTATGCGAGGCTAATAAGTAGGTGACCCATGATGCTCTTGTGGACCTTAGATTGCATTAAGAAACTTTACTTCGATCATTCACTTTGGCATGTACTCTTTAAGGTCAAGTATAAGACTCGTCTGGGACATTATTGAGACAATGGTCGGGGTCAGAGTAGAATAATGTATGTTGTAAGGGAATACCATTTGATATCACATTCTATTTTGATACCACAAGAAAACAATGCATATTATGCGCGCATTGACAATGATTATGTATGAATGGGCTAAGTAATCTTTTGAGCTGGGCTCATTAGGGATTAGTTGAGAACTTAGTTCGGTATGGTCGAGTCTAGGGCAAGTGGAGCAGTTTTTGTTTTGCAAGTATTGGAGAGATGAGGTGTTCCATGCCAGTTGGTTGGAAACTTGGTATGGCTCTCTCTAACAGAATGTTTGCTGCAGTAGCTTGCACACCGTATTTTTCCCTTTGTATGAAAAAATACTCATGATGCAATAATGAGTGACAACTCTTATTTGAGCATATAACCCTCCTACATACAGGATGAGTGGGAGATGTAGACATGAGGGTGCATCCCTGGTGTGAGGGGACACCCAAGTGGACCACACTCCCTTCATGTTTGACTTACAACATTAAAGGAGGTGTGAAAATGTTACACCTCTTCATGGGGTTATACCTCTTCATGAGGTTACACTTCGTCATAATGTTACACGTCTTCATAAGGGGGTTACACCTCTTTATGAGATGACACTTTCTCTCATTATAAAAGGGGAGGGGTGGAGGTCTCTGTATATATAACACAACACACACAAGAAAAGTGTGAGAGCACCTTTTGAGATATAGAGAAAAAGTGAGAGATAGAGTACAATCCCCCTCCCATTTTAGATCTAAGTCGAGATCCGGCCTTGAGTGATAAAGAGTTGTGCGTGAGAGTCGAGTCTGGACATCTCCTATCACATCTATTGGAGTGTTTGTGAGTTTCTACCTCGCTCGGGATTCGCGGTGTGGAATTGATTTCGGCAACTCTAGTAGTTGTCGAACGTGCCTACGTGAGTTGATCATTCCTCTCTACATTTGTTCACCAAAATTGTTGTACGAGCACTCAAGTATGATACCCGATATTCGGTTATTTTATTTTGCTTCCACTTCAGCCGTTGGACCGTATTTTTTCCAACAGATGGTAAGAGCAAAATCAAAAACCCATACTACAAATCAAGGCTAAAGTCCAACTGGCCTCTTAAAATCTGGATCACAGGGACATTATCGGAAGAGCATCTTAACCTTATTGTTGGCCTCAATACTTCTGCAGAAGTTTGGAAATGCCTGAAGAATGCCTATGTAGGTAATTCTCAAGCTAGGGAGTTCCAACTTACCCAACATGTCCAACTCTGCAAGAAAGAAAATTCAACCCTATCGGAATAAATATGTAAATTCAAGAGTATTTGTGATGATTTGGTGGCTATTGGAAAACATTTACCAGATGGAAATAAGGCATTTTGGTTTCTTAATGGACTTGGTTCAAACAAGAGAGTTTTGTTATCACTATGCTTAAACCTGTGATTCCTTCATATTTTGAAATTATATATCTTCTTTAAAGTTATGGGATTAAAGATCACCCCCATGTCTTTGACGCATACACGTCTCCAAATCAAAATATGGCCTTTGTTGGACAATTTTTTTTTAGATCCAATAGAGGTAACCAGAACTACAAAGGTAGAGGGAGAAACAACTTGTAGTGGTTCTTTCATTGTATATATGATGGTAATACAATGATGTAACATGCACTTTCCTATCTTGTACATGCAATATACATTTTCCTATTTATATTACATTCTATAATGACAATATTTTGTTTCCTGCATAGCTTTTTTAAGGAACATGTTTTTATGGAACAACCTCTTAGACTTATGAGCTCAAAATATCCAAATCATGTTTGCAAATTAGAAAGAGCTTTATATGATCTCAAGCAAGCACATCGGGCTTGGAAATTATCCCTTTTGAACCAAAAATTCTTTAAGATGGAACTAAAGAACAAAAGTTGTAATTAAGGTGAAAGGTGACGTATGTGAGAAAGTACATGTTACATATACAGAATGGCTATCAATTCAAAAAGAGTCGTGGGTTGTTTAACAAATCGATCTAATGTAGAATATCGAGGAGTTAGTCGAGGAAAGATATATGGGAAGGACAACTATTGGTGAGTGGAAAACTCGTTTAGACGGCTTGATCAAATTAAATTAGAAGTTCTCATGGTAATCCAAGACAAGCTCGGATTGGTGGGTTATTAGATAATAGGAATATATGTAAAAATATTATGGCCCTGCGGGGACTGTAACAACAAATGAGGCGGAGTTAAGGCCTACTTCACAAAGAGTGACGATAACCAAGGAGTTTAATATGAAGGTAATTGTAGAAGGTAACTCTTTATATGTTAATTGTTAATATGGTGCGTCAATTATTCATGTATTTGTGACGATAACCAAGGAGTTTAATATGAAGGTAATTGTAGAAGGTAACTCTTTATATGTTAATTGTTAATATGGTGCGTCAATTATTCATGTATATAGGTAAAAAAATTTCATCAGCGAAGATGGGAGTTACTACTAGTAGGCCAACCGTTTGTTAGGGGGAATAAAGTTTTGAAATTGTATTTAGGACGTTTTGTATCTAAAAATGATTGTTTTTGTGATCTGATGGCTACGTATTTTGACTGTTGTAAGATGTAATTTCTTTGAGCAATAATGTTTGTTTTAACTTTTATTAAATTGGGGTTGTGTATGAGAGAGAGAGAGAGCACTTTATCTCAACTAGGAACTTCTGTCAAGATAGCTCATTGTGACACACCAAGTTGTCCATACGATACTTTGTACGATATGTATACAATAGTGTCAAATTTTTTTATCACTTAGATCGAGAAGGTTCTAGAGAGATCTAAGTGGTTCATGAGAGGTCTAGAAGGGCTTCTAGAATCAACCTAAGGAAAGAGCTAGAAAGGTCTAGAACATTGTCCGCTAGATTGTTCCTAACCATTGTATACTTGATAATTGTACATAATCTTGATCGTTCATTGTAAGACCAAGAGCCTATATAAGGAGGAGGGCTCCTCATTTAGGAGGCACGTCTGAAAGTTGTAAGCATTTGAACATTCTAGTGAAATACAAAGTTGTTCCTATTCGCTTTTGTATATGAGAAGTGCACACTTCTGTGTTGGTTGCTAATGTGCCTAGTTGGTGGTGCTTGTGCTTAAGTAGTACACACCAGTGCGGTAGGCTGACTGGTCCTCAAAGGGTTGAGTGCACAACTGCCGCACGGTCGAGCATGAGGCCTTATTGAGATGTGATACATAGAGGCATATATATTTGGTCATAGTATTTGGTCCCATGTTAGGGATCTACATGAGAAGTTTATGGGCAAATTCTATAAAAGGAACCCCAATACTTTTGTCAAGCCTAAGAGGAATGGCACCGGGGTAGGGCTTGGTTATTTAATTTAAAAGATGTATTATTAATTTTATTTTTAAAATTTAAGGATAATAAATTATTAAACAAAAAAAAGTAATATGTGGGAAACGGGCGGGTCGCTTAGTTTTGTCCTAAATAGTATTGGTTGGTTATGTCAGAGGACCGGTCAGGACTAGCCACTTTTGAGAGGGAATCGGTTGGTTCTCAATAAATGTGAGAACTGGACTGGTCCCACTCATTTTTTATGTAGATTGGGCATTTCCAATCTGGATTAGTGTTTTTTAAAACTCAAATTTTGGTAATTTTGACCATCTATCTTGTTAATAGTCCTATGGATGGGCTATGAATTAAATTTTTTTAATATTATTTAACAAATATTAACCTCATTAATTAAGTGTTAAATGAATGGCTAAAACTAATGCTATCAAGACTATATCAGGTAACGAACTAATGACAAGCCTTATTCAGCCAAAACTACTTGGCTGCCAGGCAAAATGGGATGGTCGAATTTTAAAAATAATATGAACTTAGTTTAAAAGTATGTATTATATAAAGAAAAAGTTTCCTATTTTGTTTGGCCAGTTGAAATCGGCAGATCAGACCAGCCAAAACTGTTTTAATACTGACTTTGATCAAAATCAATTTTTACTTAGAACCTGACCAACCAACGTATCAATCAATGGTCTGACCAGTAGGACCAACTATCCCGTTTAGTCTTGATAACTAAGGTTAATACTAACTAATATCCAAAATTTTACAAAATAAAAAACACAAGATATATCCAAGATACTAGAAATCCAAATTCAATCAAACACCAAAATTTCGCTAGCGCCAATAATTCATACTAACGTGTCATATACTACATGACAAGGTCACCAGCCTGCATCTTCGGACTTGGGATCTTAAGCAGCCCAAACCCAAAGTCTCAAGGTTTTTCATATTCCCCATTGTCGAATCTAGGGTTGGCAAAAGGCCAGCCTGGTCAGCTCTAAAATTAGGGTTTGGACTACAATCTATGGCATCACGCCCTGGCTAGGGCTAATACCATTACGGTTCAGCCAGACCGACCCGGCCCGACTTTTTTTCCTTATTTTTTCATTTATTTTTGTCCGGGTCCAGCTAAAATAAGGTGCCGGGTACAACGGCCGGCCGCGCCTGGGATCGTGAAACCGCCCGGTCTCGACCGATGGAGCGATGTCGACGGCCACGCTACCGGACTAACTACCGATTCCGCGTTAGCTTTTGTGTAGTTTTCAGTTTTCACCTGTCTATGAAAGCAGAAGAAAAGCGCCAATACGCGAGGAACTTCTCGAAGCAGGGAGCCATTTTGTGCTCTTCTCCATCCGGAAGCCTCCTCTCTAAATTCTCTTCCGGATGGGAGGACACTCTACCTCTAGTTCTAGGGTTTCCTCTGCGAGTTGACGTATGTTTGTAGTCAGCAGCTTTCCTTTCATTTTCGGAAGGTATATTGCATTTCAAGCTTTGGTGCCAGATAGGTTTCAATTTGTAACTTCATTCATTTCTCTCTCTACAGTGATTTTGCTTTTATAGTTCTTTTGACGTTTCTTCGATTATGGTGTCTCTTCTTTCGTGTTCTGTTCGTTATGAATAATTTTAGGTTCTCTCTCTGTAATTGCTTATTCTTTTATGAATACCATGGTCAAATGGCGGGGGCTTTTCATTGACCTTCGCTGCTCAGGAAATTCTCTGCAAATTGTTGATTACATCGATCCAAGTGTTTGCATTATTTGGAACTTTTGATTCATATATGTGATTCCGTTCTTTTGTTCTCTCTTTGTTTTGTTTTCGATAGTGTATGGTTTCTTTGTGTAGGAATCCATGTATAATGTGGAAATTTAGCCTAATAAGTATTATCTTTCCAGGGGCTATGTTAATAATATCTGTTTTTCCTGATGGATAGACCGATACCAGGTTCTTGGAAGACGCATAAAAATAAACATCAAAAGAAGCCAAGGTCTTTAAACTCGTCTCTGGCCTTGGACTTAGCCATGGCCCGAACCAAGTAACCCAGCTGAGTCGAAGTGGATTTGGCTGACTAATGTACAAGACAATAAAGGTTAAAAACAAAGTAAGCAATTTGTTAAAAATAGGGAATAATAAAATGAGTAATAGAATTCATTCGATACCTATAAAATTCCAAAAAGTACAATAAATATGGATTGTTGAAAATTTTGATTTATACTTTGAAATATTAAATAAAAATAAAAATAAAAAATAAGCATGTTGGGAGAGAACTTCCAAAATCATCATAGAAACCATATAAATGATCCAATAATGTAATTTTAAATCATTTAATTAAGATTTTAATAAAAAATTGGCATTTTTAATCATTTTAAATAGGGGTCGAGAGTTGGCCCCTGAAACTTGGTTGAGTCCAGGTGGACTCGTCTGAGTCCTGAAACACTAAGAAAAGCTTTTGATAAATGCAGAGAAAAGTATCTAGAAAGGTGGAAAAAACAAAGTAATACCAAGAGAAGAATTACTATGATAAATGATTAAGGGACTGTGATGTATCACTCAGTTCACAAAACTAAAAACAATGCATTTCCCTATTCTAAATTGGAAGTTGTAAAAAACATGTATCGTGCTGGAAACACATGCATTTCTGTTATTGTTGCAATTGTAAATGCTTTAGTTATTGAAATGCTTGTTAATTGGTGTATGAGCTATATTGGGTTCGTAATTTTGGCTTTGCCGCAATTATCTGATAAAGTAATTATGAGAAAGAATCTAATGAAATGTAATGAAATCTACCATGTAGTGATAGATGGAACTCTTGATCATAGCTACTTGAAGCGATTTAGAACCAAATTGATTTAGGAATCGGAAGCATGAAATCACCACCGTTTGAAAGATTCCTGTTTTTAAAATCGACGTCTATACAAGAGGAATTGTGGGGGATGAGATTCCTATTTTTAGGAATCGAGATTCGACTGGATAGAATTAAGATTCCTAGCTCTTCGGAATCGAGTTTCCAACCTAGTTGGAATCGACCAATATGGAATCCAGATTTCTTCATTTATAGAATTGAGATTTTGACATCTTCGAAATTGAGAGGGAACCAAGAGGGAAATAATGATACATGTCTCAATGCCAGTCATTGACCTACATGGCATACATGCATGTTTACAATTATTTGTATTATATTATTCTAACATCTTGGAGTTGCAATCTCTCAATTGGATCAATACAATGCATATTTAAGGAATTAAATAGAGAACGTGGATTGCCACTTTGGTTTCTATTGGTCATTTCATGCCAAAAAAGATTACTATTCCTTATAACTTGAGATTGTGTCTTGAACTCAAGTAGTTTGATGCGTTGAAAACGTCTAGATATCACTTCTCTAAAAAAAGCAACAAGAAAAAGGGGGGGAAGTGGTAGAATTCTGGTAAATGTGGAAACCGGTTTCAACTAGGTAGAATCTAGATTCAATAATTGCAGAATCGAGAATCCATAAATTGTGGAAATGAGATTATATAAGTCTTGGAGTCTAGATTCCTAAAATAAGGAATCAAGATTCCAAACTTCACGGAAATGGGTTATGTGAAGATTCCTAGTCGCAATCACCGAATCGGGGATCCAAATCGAAATCGTGACCTTTGGTGAGAGATTCGAATAACTACTTTCTTGATATTATTGAGTGAATTTCTTGAGCTTACTGGAAATTTGTGTCATGGCAATGTGAATCTTCTACCTGGATTAGTGAGCATTCTTTATTACTGTTGCCTATGTTTCCATCAATGGAATTTTTACGTTAGCATGCTTTCTTTCTTCCATTTCTAATGACAAAGGCATTTCAGTTTTTTGTTGCATGTGCACACCATCACATATTTGATTATGTATCAGTCCAATTGATTATATTCCTCATTCATCTTTCGTTCATTTTGTAGCCTGTTTGGGAGCAGTGTCATGCCTATCTAATACTTATCCAAGGTGGACACCTATGAATTTGTGTGCCATAATAGTGCATATTTCATGGTGCGTAATTATGTACTTAGGTGTAAATTTTCTATGTTTCATGGTGTGTTATTAGGTTGAAATCATTTTTGTTGTTTAGTGCGGATGGTGTGAAATACATGTAGTTTGATCATTCATTATTTCATGAGTTTAGGTTTATTTATCAATACCTATGTTTCCTTACAGATCTAGTGGCTACCTAGAGTTTGTAATCAAGATCCTTGTGCAACATAAGAGAGCACACTGTTTCACAAAAACATGTTGAGAAATTTGACTATTTATTGGGTAATGAACATGCGGCAGCTTTTGATCAGTTTATTACTCTGATCTGTCCTCCGAGGTTCTCTTCTGATGTAAAGGAGCCTCAAAATGGGATTTTTGTCAAGGGGGCACTGAGTATGCTTGGAACCCATGATAGAAGTTGGTGGTTACCAAAAATCATTGGGTTCCAAGCCTAGATGTTGGTAATATGGGATCCTTAGTCATGCATTTGAGAACAAACAGATGCTGCCTCCAGATCAGCACGTTTTTTGTTGCTTCCATACTGATAGCCATCAGTTTTTACCATTTATTCATATGTGGAAAAGCTCGTAACATATTACCACCATCTTCTTTTACTGTAGTCTTGGACTGTGGAAGCACTGGAACACGAGTCCATGTCTATGAATGGTCTAACAACAGCGCTCATTATGAAGGTCTTCCAATTTTATTGCATTCATTTCCTGACTATACCAAAGGACGTTCTCAACAATCCGTTGCATGTGAATACCATTGCATGCAAACTGAGCCTGGTCTGGACAAGTATGTGTCCAATGTATCGGGATTAGCTGCTGCATTGGAGCCCCTTCTTCATTGGGCAGGGAATATAGTACCCTCCAAAAAGCACAAAACTACACCCATTTTTGTACTAGCTACAGCTGGACTTAGGAGGTTGCCTAGTGAGGATGGAAGTTGGGTTCTGGAGAATGTTGAGTATATCATAAATCGCTATGGGTTTATGCATCAAAGAAGTTGGATAAGAATTCTCGATGGAAGAGAAGAGGCTTATTATGGTTGGCTTGCTGTCAATTATAAAATGGGTCGATTGGGGAGCTCTTTAGATAAGCCCACTTTTGGAGCCCTTGACTTGGGGGGTTCTTCCTTGGAGGTTGTTCTAGAAAAAGGAGAAGTGGAAGAAAACCAGCACTTCTTGAGATCACAAATTGGTTTGGTTGGACATAATCTATTGGCATATTCGTTACCATCATATGGATTGAATGAGGCATTTGAGAGGTCCCTTGTATTACTTAGCAAAGAACAAAGCCTCAAGAAGAGTAGTAGTGGGAAGCTAGAGCTCAGACACCCATGTCTCAATTTAGGATACATGGAGAAGTATACTTGTAATAGTTGCAATGTGATGCCAAAAGCAAATGCCCAGCTTAATAGTAGTGGCAGCTCACAAATTTAGAGGTCTGAATTGTTTTATTTGGTCGGAGATCCAGATTGGAGGCGATGTAAGGAGCTTGCAAGAGCTACAACAATACAATCAAATCGTTTTGATGCATGGCAACTCTCTGTAGATATGAACTGCAAAATGCAATCTCATGCTTTGATTTGTAAGTTTGGTCGATCCATCTGCTTTTGTTTTCCTTTTTTTAATTTGTTCAAAGAATTATTAAATATTTTGTTTTCTTTTGTGAAATTATTGGAGTGATCTTTTAAGCATTTAGAAATTGCCATTGAACTTGTATAAGTGACCAAAGTAGTCCATATTTCTAGCTTTTCTTATATGATGCCTATGATTGCAAAGAGGGTTACTTCTTTGCAACATTTTACCTTCTATTGGCTTTGACTTTTGGCACAAACTGCCAAATGCAACAACCAAAAAAAGAAAAAAAAAGGCCTACCTCGTGTACATTATTGTAGTGATTTAAGTTATGCGACAACCAAAAAAAGAAAAAAAAAGGCCTACCTCGTGTACATTATTGTAGTGATTTAAGTTACTCCATTAGTGCTTAAGTAGTGAATATCAGTAAGTTCTATTTGTTTTGTAAATATTAACCATCACTTTGATTAATGCCAGACTTGTTATGATGATATTTAAAAGAATAATATTTGTATAACACTGATATGACTGTTTGCAAGGTGACAACAATTATAGGGTTTCAATCCATGGAGGCTACTTCCTCCTAGATTTTTTTAAGTATTGGATTCCTTAATACCTTTGGTGGCTTTTCTTGCACTCAACATTGCCCCGAAGCATAGTTGTTGGTTATGGCGATGGGAACGGTTCTGGCATTGGGGGTGGGATTGGTGGATCGAAGCTATACTGAAGATTCCTGTGTTAAGGATTGATGCCTGTACAGCGTCAAAGGCAAAGCTATTAAAACATACAATTTACATCCAAGCCTTATCCCAACTATTTGGTGTTGGCTACACGAATCTTGTTCCGTCATTCTGCTCTATCTAAGGCCATACCCTTAGTCAGACCATAAGTCACCATGTCTCTTCTCACAACTTCAATCCATGTCCTTTGGGGCCTTCCCCTTACCTTTTTAGAGCCTTCTATTTGAACCATATCACCCCTCCTAACCGGTGTTGTTTAGGTCTATGCTACACATGGCCAGTCCACCTAAGTCTACTTTCCCCCCTCTTATTGCCTATTGGAGCCACCTCTAAGATCTCTTGTATGTATTCATTATGAATTCTATCATTTCTTGTCTTGCTACTCATCCATCTCACCTCAACATCCAATTCTCAGCTGCACTCATTTTATAAAGCATAAGTCCCATAAAGTATGGTTGGTCTTAGAATCATCTTATAAAACTTCCCCTTAGTTTTATTGGTAATGCGGTGCCCACATAAAACTCCATATGCACATCTCTACTTCGCCCACTCAGCTCTAATTCTATGCATGACATCTTCCCCAATCTCTCCATTCTCCTGGATTATTGACCTAAGATATCAAAAACAATATCTTTTAGGTATTTCATGGCCATCAATCTTAATTTTTCCTTGTTTCTACTCTTAATAACTAAGCTTGCCTTTCATATATTCTTTCTTAGTCTGGATAATTTTAAAACCTTTAAATTCTAGAGCATCCCTCCAAATTCTAACTTTGCATTGACGTTGCCTCTAGTCTTATCATTCAAAACTATGTCAGCCGCAAACAACATACACCACGGTACCTCATCCTGTAGATGCTTAGTGAACTCGTTCATAACCAAAAGAAAGATATATGGGCTCAATGATGAGCCCTGATGTAAGCCTATAAAGACTCATTTGTCTCTCAAGTAGTTATCTCCACACTAGTTAGCTCTCCCTCGTACATATTTCTCACCACGTTAATGCATCCTCTAGAGACTCCCTTCTTTTTGAAACACCCACTTGACTCTCTAGGTATCCTATCTTATGCTTTCTCTAAATCAATAAAGACCATGTAGAGGTCTCTTTCTTTCTCCGTAAACTTCTCAATCAGTTGGCTAAGTAGGGAAATAGTTTCAATTGTTGGCTTCCCTAGTATAAAATCGAACTTCTTTAAAAAAATACTCGTTTCATATCTTAGTCGTTGCTCAATTGCTCTCTTCCACAACTTCATAATGTGGCTCATAATTTTGATCCCCTGATAGTTCGTATAGTTCTGTTTGTCTAATTTGTTCTTGTAAATAGGTACCACAATACTTTTTTTCCATTCGTAAGGCATTTTTTTTGCTGTCAACATCTTGTTGAAGTTGAACAACTTAGTCAGCCAGGATATGTCAATATCTCCCATGCACTTCCAAACTTCTATCGGGATACCATCTGGTCCTAAAGCCTTCCTATTGAAGTTACAATAAACAAAATAGAGAAGAGAAAAGAGAAAATCGATTAACACAACATATACGTGGTTCGGCAATGGTGTCTACATCCACGGAGGGTAAACCAGTATTTCATTCATAGGGATTACTTTGGTTTACCAGAGATTTATAGAGTTACAATTCTCCTGTCTTTTAGAAAACAAATCTCATCACAACAGTAATCCCACAAAATAAGAAATTCAATATCTTGTAATCCATAATATAGGAAACTTAATATCTTGCTGCCATAACCATCAACACTGCCCCTCAAGTTGGTCTGTAGATATCCATGGAGCCCAACTTAGAAATAGCTTTAGTAAACATGTCGAAAGTTGGTCTTCACTTCAAACATAAGGAGTGACTGAACCTTTTCTCTTACAAAGTGACAATCAACTTCTACATACTTGGTTCTTTCATGAAAAACTGGATTGAAGGCTATATGCATAGCTGCTTGATGATCACATAACATTTCCATTGTATTGACCGTTGGGAACCCCATATCTCGAAGTAGTGATTTTAGCCATATCAATTCACTTGTAGTTGAAGCCATAGCTCTTTATTCACCCTCTGCATTGGATCAAGCAACTACATATTGTTTTTTGCTTTTTCAAGTAACTAAGTTTCCTCCGACCAATGTACAATAGCTAGTACTTGACCTCCTGTCAATTGGACTACCTGCTCAGTTAGCATCAGAATAACCAATAATATTAGTCTGACCATAGGTTTCATCGATGCGGGGTGACTTAAGATATCTGAGAATCCTATTGACAGCTTCCATATGATATGATTTAGGAGCATGCATAAATTGGCTCACAAGTTTAACTACATACATTATATCTGGTTGTGTCATTGTCAAATAAATCAATTTGCTCACAATTCTTTAAAAGCGACCCACATCTTCAAGAGGTTTTTCATTTGTTGAATTAAGCTTGCAATTAATATCAACAGGGCTGTCAAAAGGTTTGGCTCCAAGTTTCTTTCAACAGTTCTAAGATATATTTCCTTTGAGAAATGAAGAGTCCTTTTTTTTAATGTGGTACTTTAATGCCGAGAAAATACTTTAGTTGACCAAGGTCCTTGATGTCAAATTTCTTGTGAATATAATTTTTAAGCTCCATGATTCTTTTTTTATCAAGTAATGATAATATCATCAACATAAATTAGTACAGCTGTTGTACTTGAAGTTCCCCTTTTTATGAACACTGAAGAATCAATTGAACTTCTAAAACACCCGAACACTCGTAAAAGCTCAGCTGAGTTTGGCATACCATGCACGAGCGTTTGTTGTCCCTAAAAGGGATATTCAATGCCTTCTAATAATTTGATAGGCACTAGTGTGTCAGAATGACTACTATTTAAGGTCACAAGCGAAACTGTTGCTTCCATTAAGGGTGATTTTTTAGTGGAATCTGATAAATGCAATTATGTCTTGACCTGGGTCTTTGCACTCAAAGCAGAAATGGAATTGTTTGGTGAAATGCCTTAAGAGCTCTATCACAGTGATGTAACTGAAGGATTGACGAGGACATATATTCAAATCTTCTTCCTTGACATGCTACAGAATCATTTTAGACATGGTTCTTCACTCTAAAATTACAAGATCTAGTATTCCTTGTAAACTAAGAGATGATCTCAGTGTCTTAATTTAAGATCGACCACGATCATTTCATCGCTGTTCGCGATCGAGGGTCATATATGCATGTATTATTCTTGAAAGAAAATTGTGTTGTGGTGGTTGTGGCTCCTATAAATCGAGTAGGCTGTCAGCAGGAAAAGTGTTACACAGCATGCTTGTTTTTTCTTATGACTCATGAGGATTATGCCATTTATAGCTCATGTCCAATGTGATTTATGCCATCTATAGCTCGTCCTATGGCTTATGGTGTTTGTAGCTTATGTCCCATGACTTATGCTTTCCTGTGACTCTTGCTGTTTACAGCTTATGCCCTACATCTCCAGTGAATGCTGCTTTTAGCTTATGTCCTTCATGGCCAGTGACTGATGCTGTTTATAACTTATTTCTCGTGACTTATGGTTTATAGGATTCATGTCTAGTGCCTAGGTTTGATAACTAGCCAGGCTAGCCCAAGCCCAAGCCGAGTTGTAAATAGTGTTGTCTCTCCATGTGCCCAAAAATTTAGTTTCTGGCCTAGCCCAAATTCGTGATAACAAGGCCTGAGCCCGGCCTGAACCGGGAACATAGGGCATGTCTGGGCTGGACCCTATATAAATATGGGAAAAGAGGATATTAAATACACCTGATGTGCCAGCATTGATGTGGGCCCGGCGCAAAAGTATTTTGTGCCTACCAGGCCCGGCCCTGGCCTGTCCAAGGGCCTTAACATGGTGCTTGAACCCGGCCTGTTCCTCTTTACAGCCCTATCAGTGACTCATGCTATTTATAGCTTATGTCCCTGATGGAACCTAAAGTGTACTCCATGCAAATTAAAGAAAAAATGACTCCAAACAAGAGAAAACCAAAGAAATACACAAAACATGCTCAAATTCACCTCGATCATATAAAGTGCGAACATTTATCTTTTTTTCTTTTTTTTCTTGGTATGGAGTTCCAAGCGGTCATAAGCAACTCGTTTCGTTTACATCCTATTAGTGTACAAAAAGAAATACGTTTAATCCATGTCGTTAAAAAGCATTACATAGACTCAAGAAAAAATTACAGACATAAGTACTGGAATTCATAAAATTTCCGGATACCTTATGCATAATGTGAAGGTGTGCTAAGCTGAATTCTTCTTCAACTTCTTCACACTCTGGATCACAGATGTTTGTTTCTCTCTCTTGCTAGAAGTTTATGCAAATCTATGATATGGAAAAGTTCTTAACATGTCTTGGCTTCAATTCAGCAGTGTATTCTCTCTTGAACAAAGATTTTGGAGTTAGTAGCCTCAAAACCAAAGGCAAAGACCCCTTTATATAGAGGGCTTTGGTCTTGGGTGAGATGGACTTACATTTAATTTGGAAACTTTCCTTCTTCAAATTCACATCTTAAAGAGTTTTTCTCTTTCCAGAGATAGGAGAGAATATTCTTCAAAATATCTCATGCTTATTTAAACACAATACTAGAAAATCAAGAGCAAAATAGTTGGACAATATATTGGCCCAGAGTTCGCAGCACTCAGGTGGCTAGGCTCGAAAAGTCTATTTCATGGTCAAATCGTATTCAAATTCAAGGTTTTTAAATCCCATTAACCAATGTTCTTGGTTGAGCATCCAAAGAGGATCAATGTGGCACAAAATTCATCAAAATGATGTTGTAAATTAAGAGAAGTTTGTATTTTAAATTTCCGCTGCAAACATATTTGTGCGTAATGGAAACCTGATGATTTCAAATATAATTTTCAGTTTATTCTCTCAAGATTGAGATTATTCTCCAGGAAATCGTATCTCTCACACATCTTCCTGATTTTCTGGGAATCATACCATTTGTAATCTTTTGAAATCATGCAAAGAATCTTGGATTCCAAAAATATCTTTCTTCCCCTAATTCTTATCAATTTGAGACTTAAAATCTATTTAAAACTTGCCAAGAAAGCATCCTTTTTATCCCAAAAAGGTTCCCTTAATGTCTTGGAATAAATCTTCATCAATCTGGATCTCAAAATTTCAAATTCGAATCTTCACTGCACTCAAGCATTTTAAAAGCATGGTAACTGTGGCGAAGTTTGAGGGGTGAGCAAAAACATTTCCAAACTCTATACATTTGAACAAGTTTTTATCACTTCCCTCCAGCATCCTACCAAATTTGATATAAAATGGACAAACATTTGACCTAATTCGAAAGTTCACCACAATCAAACCTTACATACATAAACTGGCTGCAGTGAACTCTGAACATCCCTCAATTCATCTCCAAAGTTTATGAATTTGGAGTGTAGGCTTATAGGGCCTTCTTGAGGCCATATCTAAAGCTCCGACCTGTTTTGAGCTCATTATTACACCTTTCAAAAGTTTTCCATTCCAAAGCCCATAGACTATGGCTTTGAATGTGACAAATTGCATTGTAAACAGCTTGGGTGGGTCGGGTCCAATCCGGACCATGTCAACTCCGGCCAGGGCTTAATCCTACTAGGTCCTTGTTGGACCTTGACCCGACCTAGACCATTTGCATGCAATGGACTCAGACCCAACCTGTTGGGTTAGGTCGGATATAGGTTTGTGTAAAAGTATATAAATATATATTCTATAATGGAAAATTAACATATATATCCCTTATTTTTAGGGATATTTAAAAAATGTCCCTAAAAATTTGAAGTTTACAAAGATGTACCTTTTTTCTAACAGAAACCAGCTCGGCACTGTCACTACTTTAGATATTGTTTTTTTTCCCCTTACAGAATCAAGTTTGTAGTCGTAGTCCTGAACTATTCCCCCCCCTCCCATCCTAAAAAGTGGTTTTATTGGGTTCTTATAGAACCGAACGTGACAAGAAATCAAGTTGATTTTGGGTGTCCAATTGCTCCATGTCTATGGAGGCTCATACCATTTTTTACCATATTTTCCACAATTTGCAGGCCTCTTCAAATTATTTTTCATCACACTTGGAGAAGAGGTCAACTTTGCCAATGGCGGTCTCATGGTGTTCTTCCTAGTTTTGTTTACAGTCTATGTATCTTTGAGAACCCGACTTGTGAGATGCCTTTTTGTATGCCTACAACTTCAATGTCGTTTTGTAACTACAATACTATAATTATATAACTTAAGTGCTCTAATAAAAATAATATGCCTCATTATGTATATATAGGAAGCCACTATGCAACACCTATGGGCAAAAATGAACAGTGTTTTCGCCCATAGGCTCAGTGACATCTGATTTTTTTCAACAGCGTGGATTCAAAGACCGCAACGGATATAGTAGGTCTGTTGCGGTATTTTTCACGCAAAAAAAACACGGGCAACGGCTACGGCTCCTGTAGATTCATAACGATTTTTAAGGTAAAACCGCCACGGACATGCTATTTCCGTGGCAGGGCGAAACACTATTCAATTTCGCTTATAGGTGTTTTAAGAGTTTTCCATATATATATATGTATGTATGTATGTATATATATGGGTTTTATTACGCTACACAACCAAGTGGCATATAGCTTTAAAGTCCTCAACATTTTTGGATGTGTAGATACCCTTGAATTGTAATACAAATTTTTTAAAGTAGGGGCATTTTTGGTCATTTAGAAGGGTAGAATGGATATTTCTATAAGAAAATAGTGGCATTCTATTAGTAATTGAAAAATAATTAATGCATCTTATGGGTGAGGTCACACACCATGTCGGTGATGTCATTGTCCACTATTGTTAATAAATGCTTTTGTTTCTATTAGGAATTTCTACTTTACCCTTGATTAATTACTTAAAATACCCCTAGACAAAAAGTTACTATAGTATAGGATAAGGGTTCTAAGTGTCCAAAAATGTTGAGGACTTTAAGGTATACACCACCAAGTGGTGTAGCCTAACAAAACCCTATATATATATATATGTGTGTGTGTGTGTGTGTGTGTGTATGTATATGGGCGCGGTTTGTATAGAGCCGAGGCTCTAAACAATCAAAGTAAAGCGCACCTTCAAATAATATCGAGAAATGTAGTTTTAATACTGGAAATCTTTGTGATAGCCTTAAAATATATTCTCATCTTTAATTATAAAATTTAAAGCTTAAAAAATAGTGTAAATCGAGCAGATCTATGAAAACTTGAAAATCTTGAAAATTAACAGTCCAAAAATGCGTTACAAGATGCACTATTTCAAAACCTTGAAATCCGTTTTTTTTCTCATGTCCATGCATCTTGATGTCGAGGTGATCAATTTGAGAATATTTGGGCATCAAAACAACCTCTTCTAGTGAAAATTTTGAGGTGGGCTATAATTTGATTGTTTAGAGCCTTGGCTCTATATAAACATTTTCTTATACACACACACACACTGCTGGCCCAAATACAGTGGATCTTTTTGGTTTTCAGACATAAATAGAGCTAAAATAAGATGCAAGTTTTTGAACTCAACCAAAAATATTAACAGCCATATGACATGCAACTCTTATCAAAGCACCCACAAAAAGTTGCTGCAAATTTTTTTGGGACTCAAGAGGGTGTACAAAAACGTTGTTAACCACAAAAGAATCAAAGTCCAAAATCAATTGCAACTATTGTAAACATTTTCTAAGCAAACCACCCCAATATAATTTTCGGCAATAATGTACCCATAAAAAACCCATCTAAATATTCCAACAAAATAAAATAATGCATAATAATTTTTCCCTTGCTCATACTATTGTCAGATGCAAAATATGAAGAAAAAATTGGAACAAACTGACCAAATTCATATGGATTTGCAGTCACAGTTTTGTAGTTTTTCTAGAGAGAATCTTGTTGAGAATGAATTTTTCAGCAATATATTACACAAAAGGGAAGACAAACTTGCTGTAAAACAATGGTCAGTAAATAATCTAAGGAGAAACTTTTACGATATGCAACACAGTGCTGGGATTTATCCAGTGACACTGGAGGACTTTCACAGAGATGAGAGGCACGTCCCTTGTACTCAGCTCACAAGGAAGTTTAAGAGAGAGAAAGAGGTTTTAGAGAGAGAGGGAGCTCGTGCAAAGGTGCCTTGGCTTCCCAAAGCCATTTCCCATATATAGCCACAAAGAGAAAATGAGAGAGACACATGTCGAGAGAGAATGGCCAAGTGTTGCCTCTCAATGGCCTCTTGTCCCTTTGTTCACGAGTCTCTTTGTTGTTCTCTACACAAAGCACTATCCTCTTTTAAAATACATTTTAAGTGGGGTAGAAAAAAGAAAAGAAATAAAATAAAAATTGGGCCATAATTTTGTAAATATTTAGAAACATATTTTCTCTAACATTCCCCCACTTGTTTCAAAATATTTGTAAAACCATTATACAAACTTTTAGTAGCTATATAGATGTTGCTCGAGCATCCTCAAACAACAAATCCATCCACACATATGATTCATCCACTCAATGGCATCAACCACACATTCCCACGCTCATGAATTGTTGTGACGTATTGCGTAATCATCAACCATATCATAAACTTCACCTACATGCTTCTAGTTGAACTTATGGCGTCAGATGAACTTATGGCCTCTTTAAAGCTTACGGACTCATCATCAAGTTCTGCATTATACCCATAGTATTCATCCTAGTAACTAGGTCTCTTTGTTTCCCTACTACTTCTCCTAGGCTCTATCATAATACTACTAGGGTTCTCATAGGAATTTCTAGGTTGCCCCATTTCTTCTTCTCCTATTTTTATAATTTTAGGTTGTTTTACCTTCGGCATTTCTTCATCCTCAAATAAATGAGCATCTCTACTTTCTATGATAGTCTTAGTTTCATGATCATGGAATCTATAACCCTATAACCTTTAGAGTGACTAGAGTACCCAACGAAAGTGCATTTAATTAATTTAGGTCCTAGTTTTTCTTTATTTGGGTTGAGGACATGAGCTAGACAACCCCCTACTCTAATGTGATCTAAATTAGGTTTCCTATTAAACCATAATTCAAAAGGGTTTCTACTTGTAGATTTGTTCGGAACTTTATTTAATATATAAGATGAGGCTAGCAAAACTTCTCCCCAAAATTGGCAAGATACAATACTTTCTTGTATCATACAATTAACCATCTCTAGTTCAAGTTCTATTTTTTCTTTCAGCCATACCATTCTGTGGAGGTGTATAAGGAAGCGTGTATTGTTTAATAATTCCATGTTCCTTACAAAAATTTTCAAACTCAAGTAAAGTATATTCTCCACCTATATCACTTTCAAAATTTTAATCTTCTTATCTAGTTGATTTTCTATCTCCATCTTACTTTCTTTAAATTTTTCTAAAGCTTCACATTTATGAGAAATCAAATATGTATATGTATATTGTGAATAATCATCAATGAAAGTAGTAAAATATTCGTGTCCTTTAAAGGTTTTAGCATTTAATCTTCCACAAATATCAGTATGGACTATGTGCAGAACACTTTCAGCCCTTAAACCCTTTGGGCATGGTTTTCTATGCATCTTTCCTTTTAAACAGTTTTCACATTTAAATTTATAGTTTTCACATTTAAATTTATCTTTTTCGTCATAAGGAATTAAATTTTCTTTCATCATTCTAGACAATATTTCATAACCAATGTGTCCTAATCTTCTATGCCATACATTGAAGCTTTCTTGGAAAGAAGAATCAACAATATAAGAGGAAGGTGATTGTATTTCATTATTCTCAAGTTTGTACAAACTGATACAAAGTGACGCCTTAGCCACTTCTACACCTTCCTTAAGAAAAGTCATTTTCCCCCCTTTTACATTCACTTCAACCCCATTCTAGTCTAGCTTAGGTAGGGAAATGAGGTTACACCTCATGTCGGGGGCATAAAGGACATCATTAAGGGTAAGAGTACCCCCACTAAGAAGAGGAAGCTTCACGGTAGCCACGCCAAGAATGTGGACCCAAGAGGAGTTTACCATATAGAGCTTCCAATCACCAACCTTCTTCTCTCTAAAGTCCACCACATGTTCCTTGCTTGTGGTGATATGCTTTGTTACACCCGAGTCAATCCACCAACCATCGGATGGGGTGACCGTGAGAGACTCTTCTACCACAAATGCAACATCCTTACGGTGATTGCGTTCTCCTCTCTCTATCTTTTTCAGTGGGGCCCTACAAAATTTGACAATATGACCAAGTTTGTTACAATTAAAACATCTTAATTTTTTAAAGAATTTTCCTTGTTTCTTGTCATCTTGCTTTGTTTCCTCCTCATTTTTTTTTATTCTCCTTTCTCTTCTTAAGTTTGGTTCATGGATACCCTTTTGAGTGCCAAAAAAGCCTTCTGTTGGGCTCTTTAATTTCTCTCTTTGGCCCTATCATTCTCTTCCATCCTAAGATGTCTTCTTAAATCATCAAGGGTGTGGATGGTACCATTGTGGCACGAGTTTTTCTTAATGTCTTTCCATGAATTAGGGAGGTTTTCTATTATCTTCATGATTTGATGACGCTCGGATATGGGTTCTCCATAACTAGCAAGTTAGTTAGCCATTATAATCCTTTCATAAAAAATTCTAGCATCAATTGGTTTTCTCTCATTTTATGTCGGTTATATCTTTCATAGAGTTCATGTTTTGCCATATAATTGTCCGCAGTGTGCTTTTTCTCAATAGCCTCCCATAACTCTTTAGCTTGGTGTAAGGTTCAAAGACCTTATGCAATCTATCACTAAGGCAATTCAAGATAGCACCCTTACATGTAAAATTATTATTTTTCCATTTTGTGTATCTTTGTCTCTCTCTAAGTGTAGAATCATCATTCGCTTTAGGTATGATTTCTTCTTCAATTACATATAACAAATTCATAGTATGCAGCAAATAAGATACTTTTACTCTTCCAAAGTGAGAAATTGTAGCGATCATGTTTATCAATCTCTACTAAATCAGTCAATATCGCTCTAGGATTATCCATTTTTTATACAAATTGAAAACCGCTATGCTCTGATACCAATTGTTGGCCCAAATACAATGAATATTTTTGGTTTTCAGAAATAAATAGAGTTAAAATAACATACAAGTTGGGTTTTGACCTCAATCAGAAATATTAACAAAAATATGGGATGCAACTCTTATCAAAACAACCACAAAAAGTTGTAAATTTCTTTGGGACTCAAGAAGGTGGACAAAGGTCACTAACTTTATTATCCATTAAAGAATCAAAGCCCAAAATCAATTGCAACTATTGTAAACCTCTTCTAATCATTCCAACAAAATAAAATGATGCTCAATAATTTTTCCCTTGCTCATACAACCTTTCTCAACCTTCAAGTACTATTTTCAGTTGCAAAATATGAAGAAAAAGTTGGAACAAACTCACCAAATTCGTATGGATTTGCAGGCACAGTTTTGTAGCTTTTCTAAAGAGTGAATCTTGTTGAGAATGAGTTTTCCAGCAATAAATTATACAGAAGGGAAGATAGTCTTACTACACGACAATGGTTAGCAAATAATCTAGGGAGAGAAACTTTTTCGAAATGCAACGCAGTACTGGGATTTATCTTGTGACACTGGAGGGCTCTCACAGAGATGAGAGGCATATCCCTTGTACCAACTCACAATGAAGCTTAAGAGAGTGAAAGAGGTTTTAGAGAGAGAGAGGGAGCTCGTGCAAAGGTGCCTTGCCCTCCCAAAACCATTCCTCATTTACAGCAACAAAGAAAAAATAGGAGAGATACATGTAGAGAGAGGATGGCCAAGTGTTGCCTCTCACTGGCTACTTGTTCCACTCTTCACGTGACTCTTTATTTTTCTCTACACTTTTAAAATAAATTTTAAGTGGGGTAGAAGAAAGAAAAAGAAAATAAAATTGGGCCTTAATTTTGCAAATATTTGGAAACACATTTTCTCTAACACACACACACACACACAATAGTGTGTGGTTTGCATAAGGTTGCAACCTTAAACAATCAAAGTAAGGCGCTTCTCCAAATTTTGTCTAAAGATTTTCGTATTAAAAATTCTTAGGGTGGCCTAAATATTTATTTTCATCTCTAACTATAAAATTTTGATATTAAAAAATGGTTCAAATCAAATAGATCTGTAAATACTTGAAAATCTTAAAATGGATGGTCAAGTTAATGTGTTGCAAAATGTATTATTTTTTAGACTCAAAATCTTTTCTTTTTTCATTTTTGCAGATCTCAATGTTGAGATGATTCATTAGAGGATTTTTCAAACACTAACACAACCTTTTTTAATGGATTTTTGAGATGCACCTTATTTCTACAATTTAAGCTTGCAACTTTATATAAACGTTTTCCATTTATATATAGAAAAGTCTTAAAAACGCTTATGAGCGAATTTGAATAGTTTTTCGCCCCGCAACGGCTCTCGTTGCGGTTTTGCCTTAAAACTGCAACGGACATGCTATGTCCGTGGCGGAATGCCTTGTTTTTTGGGTGAAAAAGAGCTGCAGCGTACATGCTATGTTCGTGGCTGTCTTTTAATCCACATCGTCCGAAAAAATCGGACGGCGCCAAGCCTATGGGCGAAAATACTGTTCATTTCGCCCATAGACGTTGCGAAGTCTCTTCTTTTATATATATATATATATATATATATATTTGTTGAAGCTTTATTCTTAAAGATACACTCGAGGACTTCCGTAGATTCGGTGGAAGAGCTGAGCTGCTTCGCTTTTTGGGCCAAATCAAGGAATTCTCCCCGTGGATTTGAAAACATTGGTTGGTAGAATGCGTCTATTTATGCGTATTTCTTTCCATGATTGGATGATAATTTATTCAATTTTCGAAGCTCGAAGGTCATTCCAATACATTCCTCTATGTATCTAAGTTATTTTGAATATTTGTGTTTTCTTTTGTAATTTACGTGGTTTATCTTCATCGTGATGCAGCTAACGGTACACCGAACTCCACGTCTCACTATCAAACTACTCATTTTCATGCATTATCAGGATTTTTTGCTGTACATAAGACATTGAGTTCAGATTCAAAAGCTAACTTTACTGAGCTTTTGGCAAGAGGCAAGCAATTATGCTTAAGCTCATGGGATGATATCCGGAAAAAATTGTCTCATCAAAAGAATGTTGATCAGTATTGCTTTCGATTACCTTATGTGATCTCACTTCTCAAGGATGAGTTGTGTTTGGAAGATGGACAAATAAGTTTTGGGCCAGCAGAGGTTTCATGGACCCTGGGTGCTGCCTTAGTTGGAGATGAATTATTATGGGCAATTAGAAATAATAAATTTGCTGCTTTTGGAATAGCAAACTTTGGAAATTTGCAGGTTATCTCTTCAGCCATTTTTGCGGTTATGGGATTGTCAAGTCTAATATTTATTGTCCATGGGCAGATTAAGTGTGTCACTGGATTTTTGCAGCATTTCTTTAAGCCCTCAGTTGGGAAAAATATGCGTGGTAAAGATGCAATTTTAGAGTTATTGCCATTGTTTAGCTATAACAAATTGCAGGTGTAAATTAGAGATTTCTTCAGCCAGGTGAGCTGATGAGAAACTTTCATTTAGTTGTTTTTTTTTTCGTTTTTTTTTAGAAGTCCAGTACTTTTATTATTTTATTCGTCTATTCAATTTTATAAGTTATGATTATTTACATGATATAAAATATTTATGATTGTTTTCTATATGCCTGTCTTTCTTGGTAACTGAAAATATTAAACAATTTCTGGATACTTAGTTCCATGAATTGAGACACCATTGATTTCTATAGATGATTGAATTTTTATTAACAGTTCACAAATTACATCATCTATTCCTATGGAATTTTAGTGTTTATTGTGTGCTGAACGTGAGATGTATCCCCTTGAAAGAAATTTTATGCTAATTTCAAGTATTCCGAAATCTCGGGCTGTTCGCGTAGTGTAGCCTTTTAGTCATGTTTGAATTTAAGGCATGCTTCCATGACCCAAATTTGAGAAAACCCAAGTTGAAATTGTAAATCTTACTAATATTACAAATGCAAAATTAAGTGAAATGTTTTTCAAACAGATTTTTGAGTCATTAATGTATTTCTTTGGAAGGTACCAAAACTCAAATTGCCTTCAAAGCTAGGTCATTCTAGTTTTGTTATAAACAATAAGTTCTCCTAATAAGATGAAAAGATTGGCATGTTTTCCTGTTTCCAAAGGTGGAATTGCTGCCAAAGCTATATTTCTGGGTGACAGCTTGAAACTAACTACTCTTCAGGGGGCTTTTTTCTCGGAGTAAGCCCCTAGCATTAAGCAAAAGGCATTTCAAAGCTATTGTAGTCTAACCATTGGTTGATGATCCTAGCATAGTCTTGACATATATCCAACCAGTTTTTGAAAAATTAACATGTTTGTTTCTAGGAGAAATTAATTTACGGAGGTTTCTTGAACTGAGAATATTGAAGTGCATTGAAAGAGTTGTTTGACTCAAATGCTTGGGACAGTCCAAGGGTTGTTAGGTTTTCATAAAAATGGGACACATCATCATCATGGGGACAAATGAAAGGTTTTATTCTATTATGAATCTGCTCAATGGAGGGGTAGAATGCAATCAATATATGGGGATTTACCCTCCTTTGCCCCTCCCTAAATATATGCTCCTAGATTCTTTAATGCTCCATGCCTCCCTTGTTCTCTGCCTGCCTTTGTTGTCTTCCTCTTTCCTTATTTTTCTTTCCTTTTCTAATATTGATATTTGTTAATTTGCAAAAAGTTCAACAACATGCAAGGTAGCATGCCATGTACGGGCAGTACAATTCTTAGGGATAGGGATGTAACCATCTGTAATTAGCCACTAACCAAAAATCGACAATCTCACTGGCTTCTGTAAGGATATGATGTGAAGACACTTTTAACTATTGTCTAACATCAACTAGCTCCTTTGTATACATCTGCTATCCTCGAGGCATAACTAACTTACTAATAGGGGTCTCAACAACTGTGCAAAGAACGCCCTCCTCACTCTGGTTAGAAGGACTTTACAACATTTAAAAAAAAAATAATCTTAAATATCATAAATTTAAAAGTTCCAAGTTGTACATATGCTTTCTTTTTTTAAGTTTTGAAAATACACCTGAAGACTTCCCCCAAATCTTCTGAAGCACCGATGTGCTACCCTTTTCTGTCCAAAACAAAGAGTGGTCAGGAGGAATCTGATAAGATTAGGTTAGATTCCCCATGAGCTACCAAAGCCTTCAGCAGTAGGCTTTTGTCATTTCAATAATTGCATCCTGAGCTCACGACCGTGGTATGACCACCAAATATTTTAACTTTAGTGTCCTTTTTGGTTATTTACGCCACGAAGATGTGTTTATAATTAGAATCATAGCATTCCATCAAGAGACTGTTCCTCGTTCACAAAGCAGTTCATCCACACCAATGCTGCATAGGTCTTTCTATGATGGGAGCTGTATTAATGATTTTAGGCATTCATGGCTAGAATTTTTTGAAAAATTCAGCTATTTCACTACCCATGAATTTCTTATGAGTAAAATGCCTGATGAATGTCGGCCTAAGTGGGTAGTCATTGGCCATGTCGCCAAGAAACTAGCGAATTAATATTTTACCCATGTTAGATACTCACAGTGAATGAGGAGACTCTCAATGTTCTTACTTTCTTTTCTTGGCAAAGGACATGAAATAATCTCCCGAGTGAAAAAAAGATATAGGGACTTTTGGCCTCGTTGAGGGTATGGTCATTGATAGAATATAATGGCAAACCAGAATTCATATAGCTGATCCCAAATAGTTGAGAAAAAGCCCTGATGGTGGTGATGACGACGACGACGACATGAGACAGTCTCTTGAGCCTCTGTACACAACACAACAGGTCCTGTAGTCCTAAAGGGGGGTTTTCGTACACTAAAAAGCATGAGGGGTTTGGAATGCCCTGCACAAGGCATTCTAGAAAAGTTACCAAGCCACTCCCCATATGGCACAGGAGAAACATGGACATTGGAGATTCACTGTAACTGCATGAATGTCTTGGTGGGCCCCACTAAGGTCTATCTTCAGTATCATGGCCAGGAGTGAACGGTGAATGGCATGGGTGCGTTTGGAGTACTCCATGCGTTTATTGATTTTGGGTTTACTTACCATTTTTATCTCACTTTAAACATGAATACATAATATTGCTCTTCTAAAACGGAAAGCGCATGGAAAATTCTTGGAGTTTCCTAGATTTGTAGAGAGAAGACAATGGAGTTTGTTGGACATATTGCTGATCTCACGGACATGAATGTCCCTTTTCAAGACATCTTCGTAGGTGTTAACATGATGGCAAGTTTTGGCTGGGACCCAAACACCTGCGTGTGCCCGCACACGTATAGAGAGAGTTATCAATTACTGCTCGTATATGCATGTGGAAATGTATTCAATGAGCACATGATCCTGGCTGTCAAATGTCAACAAGGAGCACAGCTCAGTTGTGCCGTTTGCTGCTTAAGATCTCAATTTTTTTGACAAACTTTTGTGTGGAGGAAGTACACACTACAGCTGCCACCTATTGATATTTGATGGCTCGGATGGCACGGAGTATCGTAAGAACCTTCACATGCAGTCATTGTATATGAACCTTATATATGTACGATTGTGTTGCTGCTCAAACCTCTGGTCCAAAATTGAAAGGTTTTAAGGCAATGAAAAAAATCTTGAAAAATTTTTAATACCAAGTGCTTCGTGGCTATATGAGGCAGGTGCATCAGATATTTGAATGGCAGAAACTCGTTCTTTTCTTTCTTGTGAGCGGCAGATCTGTCATCATAAATCTCTGTGTTTGAAGCAATGGACAAGGTAGGGCAAAGTAATAAATATTTTGCAAAAGAATACAGTACCACCGGCTTATACTTCGATTCTTATAAACAGGGACCCTGAATCGTTTGATGTTAACAAGGGACGGTTGGTGAGTGTCTGCTCAAAGTCCATAGCAATGTTTGAAAATTCGGCCGCCCGACCACCTAGGCGAAAGAATTTTAAAAACGCCTAGGCGCAATTTTGGCGGGGTCATTATGCACCATACTTCTGGGCACCTGCCTAGGCGGTCAAGGCGCCGCCTAGGTACTATTGTCTTGGTGCCCGCCTAGGTGCCACCCTGTGACAACTTGCGAGCGGGCGGAAAAAAAAAAACCCCTCGGTGAGGATAAAAAATTTAATTTTTTACCTCTAAAAAGGGGAAAAAAGGGTTTTAGGGGATATTCTAAACCCCTAATAGCAAATCCGTGGCCTTTAGGATGAGAAATCCCCTCCTCCTTTTCCCAAAAAAAAAGCCACTCTTTTGTGATTTATCGAAAGATCAATAAATTTTTTATTTTTTTAATTTCTTTCCAAAATGAAGGCAATAGTTTGTGGGTGGATTTGGAACTTCTAGTAGTTGATTTTGAGAACTTTTGGCGATCCAATAGACAAAGTTTACAACGACATCGATTTGATTTTGATATTTTTAAAATATTATCATATTTGAAAGAGGGTTTCGATTTTATTTTGCTACAACATATTATGTTATGAATCATGTTTTTCTTTTTACTTTTTTTTTTTTTTTCCTTTTACAATATATTTTTTTGCATGTTTGTAGTTAAAAGATTGATTTTTTTGGTGATTAATTGAAATTTTTTCTCACTTGGACAAAGTTTTTTTCTGGGGCGGGGGGTTGATTTTGGTGAAAGCACCCTGTCTTTGGGCATCTATCTGCCGGACTGCCTAGGCGGCCATGCACCCAAACCGCCTAGGCGCCCATGCACCCAAACCGCCTAGGCGCCCGAATCTGTATAGATAAGTTTACGACCAAAGCGAGTGGATGAACAATGTCCCCCAACCTTATTTTGTTGAGATTGAAGGTTCAATAACCCTGTATATTCATATCAGATATAAATTACAGAGTTTACTGCCCCTTAAATTTTTTTGTAGAGAGCATGTCATGAAGCGAGAAGAGTCACGACAAAAAGTGGGTTTTAGGTGCTACTTAGACATTTTTTTATAGAGCTTGCAATTATTATTTTAATTTTTAATGAAATAAAGTTTGTAATTCCTTATGCACCTGCTACAAATAGGGAGGTGGTCCAAGCATTCCTTATATAAAAAGGGATTGTATTTTTTTGTACAAAAAAGGTAACAATCACTTTTAACAATCAGAAAAATCTAATAAAAATCTAATAAAGGGAAGTGTTTCATAACATATTCGAAAAATTCTATTTTGGACTTTATGCTTACACAATGACTTACCGATTTAAAATTTAGCGATCAGCAATGATTGCGACCTCTTTATATCAGTAGTAACGGTCTCATTATATACATATCTTTATATAAATTTCCCTTCTAAAATTAGGAAAGGACAAGCACTCTATAGACTCTGCACAAGGGGTTAGGGAGCATTCTAGAGAATTTTTTTATTCTCTATTTTTTAATGTGAGCACACACTGTATCATCCATAAACAAATCACACAAGAAAACTGACAAGGAGAAGAATAAGGGGAATATTTTTCTTATTGTAATTATCGATCAAATATAACGTCCTCTCCGTACGTCAAAAAGGTGACCGGCTAGGAATCCATTTCACTGTGAATAAATAAAACATGTGTCCCTCTCATATAAGAAACAAGGTTAGGATATTTTGAAGGAAATAGTTAGTATAAGATTGACACCTTAAAATATATAATTAGTATAGAATTAAGGTGTATCTCCAAAATCCTTCGAAAAAGGTTGTTTTGATGTAGAAAAAAAATCAAATTAATCATTTCGCCATCGAGATGTATAGATGAGGAGGAAAAAAAAGATTTTTCAAGTTCTAAAAATAGTACGTCTTACAATACATTATTTAAACCGTCCATTTTCAAAATTTTAATGTACTTTTAGATATGTTTGATTTGAACTATTTTTGAAATTTCAAATTGAATAATTAAAGATAAAAATAGATCCTTGCACCATCCTAAGAATTTTCGACCTCAAAATTGTATGTTATGACAAAATTTGGAGCTGCACTCGATTGTTTAAGGTTGCAACTTTATGCAAACCACACCATTTGTAAAAATTTTCTACAAAAATTATTTTTTTCTACAATATAGGGTTGCAACCTTATATAAACTTTTTCTTTTTTAAATCCTTATATTTATATGGTGATAAAAATCGAAATGGTGTTATTATTTTGTAAGGAAAATTTCCACATTTATCTCTTTATAAAGCTGAGGTGGCAATGTATTAACCCGTTACCGTTACATTGCTCTAGGAAAAGAAAAGAAAAGGATAAAAATAAGGGGTACATTTGTCATCCAACATTTACCAATAGTTTCCTATGGGGCCGTTTGCTACCAGAAAATACAAGTACTGGCTGGCTGGGGATATGACACTGTGCACTCAAATATAATGTTTCAACCCAAGGGATTTCATGCTCCCAAGGAAGCATACTGTTCATTTACTCCTTCAGGAAAACCCAAATTTAGTAGGATTTTTATGACCCCAAGTTTTGGGGATATAACCCCTTCGACCCTTATGCTTATATATATAAAAAAAATTCCAAATTGCCTAATATGTAGGTTTGGAAAAATAATACTTCAAGATTGAATAAAAATTGTCCAATTTTCTTGAGGTACATGTCAGAAAATCCAAAATCATTCTTTTTAGATATAATCATCTAGTGATTTTAAGGTGGTTCCCAAAATTTTGGATTAAAAAACTCTTCCTAAATTAGTTTCTACCTAATGAAGTACGTGTATAGTGTGAAAACCTATATTTCCGTATATTTGGGTCTGAAGCCCCCAATGGAATATGTATTTCAGCGCTTATAGAAGATGTAAGCAAGAGCTTCAATTTATAGGGTTACAAACTGTATACTACTAAATAAAATAACATTTACAATGAATCACCTTCATAATATGGATACACACAAAAGAAAGAAAATTATTGTACCAAAAAATAAATTCACATTTCTATAATTTCCACATATAATATGCTCCGGCAGAAACATAACATATGTGCCTATTTTTTAGTTAAGGGGATTGGGTGATGTAGAATAGGAAAAGCATTGTCCGCACGTCATGTGCACAAGCACCCTTTCAATGGTTGAGATTTCACAAGGCCATATCCGTTGACGAAAAATTTATGTCACATTTTATTTTTTATTTTTATTTAAATAATATACTTATATGAATATTAGGTATGGGTTTATTTTTTACAAAGAATTAATATTAAAAAATATTTCAAATAGAAAAATGACAAAAATACTCGTAAGTTTATTTTGATTAATATTTGTATTCATAATATTTTTTATTATTATTTTTATTCAATAAAAATGAAGCTAAAGCCCAAATTTTATATCAATTTTAAACAAAATAAAAATAAAAATAATATTTATTTTTAGCCCTTAAATGAGGCTGATTTAGTTTGAACTAGTAAAATATGCTTGTGCATCTTCTATCCCCCTTTTGATTGAAATTACCGAAATCCTTGAGAGCGAGATCTTGTGGGGAACATATTATTCCTTATAAACACATTAATTGTAGTCAGCATGGAAAAGGTGTCTTGATTTATATCTCAAAAATTACACAGCTATCTTGTTTGGTAATCGATAGGTTTTGTCGGTGAACCGAGCAATTCTTTCAATGGAATTGATGATTAAATTTTATGTTTTCTTAGTTTTGTTTATTTGATTTGATTTGATTTTTTATCCCGGAGAATAAATCAATACAGTAGAGGGCCGATCCAAATGCCCAAGCTGGGTTTGAAATCCTGCTTATAATTATGGCACGTATCCATGTAAGGAGCAAACTGGAACATCATACTAATATGGACACGCATATAAGGAGACCATTCACATTTAGTATAAGTAGGTCGCAAATACTCTTGTCCATTTGATTTCAAATCGGGTGGTTATAAGTGCGTTGTTGAGGGTGACTCCCTTAATATCAATAATTGGTGTAAGAAGATTTAGAAACCCCAATGGCATTTAAGGTCTATGTGGTTACATGTAATGGATGAATCTTATGGATTAGAATTAAATTTTGACATGTCTATAGGGAGGTGAATGATATGGCTGATTCTTTGCCATAGGTGTTAGCGCTTCTGAGTTCGTAATTAACAATTTGTTGCCCATATGATTGTATTTCGAAGTTACCTTATTCATGAAAGCTTATAACCTTGTCAAAAGAAGAAGAAGAAGAGTGTGTTATTGACTAGACTCATAGTTAAAAAAAAAAAATTGCAAACTTCATAACACACCAACCAATTTAGCATCCAATGGCTAAGAATATTTGTAACTTCTTTGCAACAAAAATAAATTATCTTATAGTATATAATCCCTACTAATATATCATTTGTGAGAGAAAGAGTTTGTACACATTTATCAGCCAAAAATCGATATAAAATGGCAAATTGGTAATCATTACGATCTTCCCATTTCTTGAATTTGAGCCTACCTCAAAAATTTAACTAGAAGGTGTTGTTTTGATGCCCAAATATTCTTAAATTGATCATCTCGACATTAAGATGTATGGACATGATAAAAAAAATGGATTTCAGGTTTTGAAAATAGTATATTTTGTAATGTATTTTTAAACCGTTAATTTTTAAGATTTTTAAGTTTTTATAGATCTATCGATCTACAGTATTTTTAAAAATTTAAAATTTATAAATAAAAATAAAAATATATTTTAAAGTTATCACAAATATTTTCATCTTTAAAATCATATTTCTCTATACTATTTGAAGGTAGTCTCTAATTGGTTTGCTTAGAGCGTACGCTCTATACAAAACCGCACCGGACTTAATAAGGGGAGAGAGAATGTTAAGAGAGAATATCTAAGAATCTTCAGAATATTGTTGAAGATCTAACATAAATGGGGTCCATTAATTATATAATAGTTAAAGAGTGTAAAACTTTTAGCTCTCCCTGAGCTCATCAGTTATTTTCTTAATTCTATAGAGAGAGAGAGTTGGGTCGGTAAAATTAAAGAAAAAAAAAAAAGGGTGAGCTCATTAATTATTTTATTAATTGAAGGCAGCGCATATGGAGGAAGTGCCACACTTTTGAGTGGAGATTCTTGGTATAAAAAATAAATGGGATTCTAAAGTTGACTTTGAATATTCATTACATCCATCCCCCCTTTTCAAACTAATGGATGTGTCTTTGGTTGGAGCGCCTACTTTCAAACTCATTTATTTGACAAGAGAAAACCACTCCTACATCTTATATAACTATTAAAATTATTAATTGTTTAATTTTTAAAATATTATATACATGTAATTTTTTTAGATTTTTATTTTTTAAAAAAAGTTTTTGTCTTTGTTTTGAATGTTGAAAATCTAAAATTACTACTTTTAGATTTTTCAATATCCAAAATCACAAGGTTATATAATTTTGGATTCCTAAATTCAGAAATCACGAGGCCTCCTCGATACCTTGCGACTTCGAACAGGTCCGAAGGCGGAAGAAATACAGAGTCATAAAGTAACTTTATAGCTTTAAATTTTCAATATCCAAAATAAAAAAAAATAGGAATAAAAAAAATTAAGACTAAAGAAGAGATGCACATGTAATATTTAAAAATTAATTTTTTTACTAAATACAATAATTCTATAAGATATACAGGTCATTATCTCTTTTCACAATTCAAATATCGAAAACAAAATTATTAAATTCTTTAACTAGTACCACACACGCAACCCAAACCCTAATAATTGCATCGATCCGAAAAGGTCAATGAAGCGTTTCCCCTTCCTTTGGAAATGTGCAATGACAACGAAAACTGAAGAATCCAAACACCCAACTTGCTACCCCTCTCTTTCTTGAAGTCAAGCCTTTCATTTTCCTTCGGTACCAAACAAGGTAAAACAAAATTAAAAAAATTCTTGTCAAAAAAACAAGGTTAAAAAATCCGTTATAACACCATGCTAGGTATTGTCTTTGGCCGTTATAAAAAACCTCTTCCATAGAAACAAGAAAAACAGACCGATAGTTTGTTTAATGTAACATTTTAGATGGGATATATTTCTAAAACATTTGATATAACGACATCAGATGGCTGCAGTAGGTGTTATCTCTTCTACTTCTCAAGCACTGATTCAACTCTGAGAAAATAATGGCATGTGGTATATGACAAACTATTTATTTAAAAAATAGTAATTTACAGACATATCCTCCTAAAGTTCCTTTATTCAAGAAATCATCAATTTTTAGGTTATTACATTCATGCCCATTTTTTATCCCTACTACGAATTTGAATATCCCAAGTTTAACGTTTGTAAATAAAACATTTGAACATCTTCTTAGGTGGTTAAAAGCATTAAAAATACTTTGATCTTGAAAATCTAAAGTTATTAAAACTTCGGATCATAAAATTCCAAAGTTTTATATGCTTACAACAAGTCTTCAAGCTTGTCGACGGCCATAGAGAACTTCCATAAAGAATTTTGAATTTTGAGAATACAAAGTAAAGCTATTAAAGGAAAAAAAAAAAACATAAACATGTGTATGAACGTAATATTCAAGTTTTTGGGAAGGTTTTTTTAACGAGTAATGATCTTATGAGACCCTCCCATATCCATATGAGTAGGACCTCAAATGCTCACTATCAAATTTAGCACAGATCTCTAAAAAAGTCAAGTCCCCCACTCATGTAATAATTTTTCTAAAGATCTGTTTCAAATTTGATGGTAATCTTTTGAGGTCCTACTCACATGGGTGTGGTAGAGTCTCATAATGTCATTTATCTTTTTCAACAAAAATAATTTAAAGCGATATAAGCGTTAAATATTTTTTCCTTAATTACTCTAAAAATGGTAAACATAACGGGCATTCTTAGAGATAACGGCGTTTTGTTTCGACTTTGATCCATTTTTCTGATGGCCATTACATTGTTATATATTAGCAATTATATTTAAAGGAACGCTGATGATTTATTCATAACACATGAGTTGCAAGATGTGCCCCTTAAATTACGTAGCAGGCAGATCGTGCTCCGTTATAACGGCCGTTATAAAACATGGAAATATTTTGAAGTACCCGATCCAACTTGTTTCCTCGCCCTAATAAGTTCTCTTTAACTGCCCAAAAAACGTAGAACACACCATACACTTACTCCTTTGAGTTTCTGGAAAGGAATTTTTTATTTATTTTAAATTTATGATCCACCTAAAAATCACCATATGTATTTTTTTTAAAAAAATTGAGTTAGTAAACACTAAGCTTTTACTATCAAAAAATTCTCCTTATTCCATCTTGAGACATCATATTTTTAGGGACATAGATACTTCGTTTTTGGGAAATTTATAAAACGTCTTGTTTTATTTCAAATTTAAAAATAATCTCATATTTTATGCTCAAACCCTACTTTTTGAGAGCATGAAGTGTATGTTAGTTTTGTTTTCTTTTTTATATATCAGATTAAGCTCACATTTGTTATACTTTCACCAACACATACCTATGAAAAATAATTAAATGACATTCAGAGACATTTTGATAATTTTATTTATTTTAATTATTTTTAAATTTTTATATAGGTATATGATAGTGATAAATTTGAACAGATCAAAATTTTTAATTTAATTTAATATATAGCATAAGATAAAATTAAAATACTTTATATACTTTAAAAAAATGGGACTTAAGTGTAAAATATGAAATATATGAAATTATTTTTAAATTTTGAAAATAAAATAGATTTTTTTTTTAGAGGTCGGTTTCTAGGTCAAAAACTAGGGTCCTAAAAACTTTTACCTGAGGGAGAATATGATGGTATGCTCCTACAGGAGCATGAAATCATTTCACAACTTCAAAAGGACCTCCAACTTTTTTTTTTTTCCCTTAATTTTAAATTTCAAAATAGCCCCCAACTTCCATTAAATTTTTTGAATATTAAATTTTTTTAATCCCTTATCCATTTCCCAAAAGTCCAAACAATAATGACCCCCAAAAACCCTAACATTTTATATCATATTTTACCAGCTAAAACCTACACACCCGAAGTGTAACTCTGACCCCTCCACTTGGTCAAGTGGAAAATGTGAAATAAGCTCATTTTTCGACTAAAACAACAGTTTTCTGTGGACGTAAATGCTAAAATAATAGTTTTATTTAATGATATTTACTTACGGACTTGTGTGAAAGCATAAGGTGACAAAACCACCCCAGTTCCAACAGGCCTTTTTAAGCCCCACTTTGTTTGATTCTTCCATGGTGGATTTTCCAAAGCTTTCTCTACTTCCTCGTTACAGTCTTTTGCTTCTTGTTCTTTTTTCCTTTTTCTCCACTTTCCATAAAACTTATGAAAGTTATTTCATATATATTCCTTGTCATTTATACTTGACCGTTCTTTAACTCCTCTTGCTGGTGCATGCTCAACAGTTACACATAAAGCTGACAGGAGAGCAATTGCTTAGATTTACTCTTCTCTCTCTCTCTATATATATAGATATATATAATGTTTGCTCATTCTGATCAGGCTGCTGATGCCTAGGCATTCAAGCTGATAACAGAGTCTCAAAACAGAGTGCACCATTACCATGTTTGTTTATAGCATTTTGTGGGAGTTCTTCATGGTTGCTCCCTGATTAGTGATGCTCATGGTTTCCTCTCGCAGCTAATTGAGTATTGTACTAACCAAAACAATTGGTAGCTGTTTCTTTCCACACCTTCCCTTCAAATAGTTGAGACCTTTCTCTTTCTTCTCTGATTTAGGACACAAACTAGTAGACCAGAATCCATTGAGCAGTTGAAGATCAAATACCAAAACTAAGCCAACTTCTAATTTATAGGAGGAAACAAAAACTTGCTCTTTCTTATATACACCTAACAATTGAGCTCTTCTCTTTGTTATCTAGGAACCCAGTAGCCAAGAGAAAACCAAGAGCCAATTTAGAAAATCATCTCTCCTCATTAGAAAAAATACTGACTCATCAAATTTTCATGGTTCATGGACAAGTAACCAAGATCTTTCCTTCTTTGTAGGTGAAGCACAAATCGGTTTGGTTCAAGGCCATAGCTCAACTGGAACGCAGGTCACTGCAACCTTGTCACTGTGGGTTTGAAACCAACTTAGGAATTAAAGGAGTAAGTCCATTCAGGAGAATTTCCTTTCTGGCACTTGTAAAAGGAGCCTCAAAACCTCCATTACAAGGACATGGAAAACGAAACAGTCGGACAGCTCGGCACATCTGTGCATGGCCTCACAGGAAAAGAGCCGGTCTATGCCATGTCGTCACCAAACCAGAGCTCCCCTCCTTCACCTTTCTCTCTCCCTGTTGACTCCGAACACAAGGCCAAGGTCTTCAAACTCTTCTCTGTCTCTCAACCCCATATGCGCTCCTTCCACCTCTCCTGGTTCTCCTTCTTCTCTTGTTTTATCTCCACCTTTGCCGCCCCTCCTCTGATCCCTATAATTCGCGACAATCTGGGGCTAACCAAACATGACATAGGCAATGCAAGTATTGCCTCAGTGTCAGGTGCCATCTTCTCTAGGATAGCAATGGGAGCCATCTGTGACCTGGTTGGCCCGCGCTACGGGTGCGCTTGCCTAACCATGTTAACTGCTCCTGCTGTTTTTTTCATGTCAATTGTGACAAGCGCCCATGGCTTCATTATCGTTCGCTTCTTCATCGGCTTCTCTCTTGCCACCTTTGTATCCTGTCAGTTTTGGATGAGCTCAATGTTTACAACTAGAATTGTGGGCCTTGCTAATGGCTTAGCAGGTGGTTGGGGTAACCTTGGTGGTGGAGCTACTCAATTAATCATGCCTTTGGTCTATGATCTTATTCACAAAGGCATCGGAGCCACCCCGTTCACCGCCTGGCGCTTGGCCTTCTTTGTGCCTGGAACAATTCAAACCTTGATGGGCCTAAGTGTCCTGCTACTTGGCCAAGATCTCCCTGATGGGAACTATGCTGCCTTAAAGAAGAAGGGTGACAAAGTCAAGGATGACTTCTCTAAGGTGTTCTATCATGCAGTTACAAACTATAGGGCCTGGATCTTGGCATTGACCTATGGCTATTGCTTTGGGGTGGAGCTCACAGTAGACAACATAGTTGCAGAGTATTTCTATGACAGGTTTGATTTGCAGCTTCACACTGCGGGGATCATTGCAGCCACGTTTGGGCTCGCGAATATCGTGTCGAGGCCATTTGGTGGGGTTCTATCAGATATGTTAGCAAAGAGGTATGGGATGAGAGGGAGGCTTTGGGGTCTGTGGGCGGTTCAGACTATTGGAGGGCTGCTATGTGTTTTGTTGGGGAGGGTGAGTTCTTTGGGTTCATCTATCACGGTCATGGTTGTATTCTCTTTTTTTGTTCAAGCCGCCTGTGGATTGACTTTCGGAATTGTTCCTTTCATATCAAGAAGGTATGTTGTTCTGATTCTGTTCCTAAGTTATTCTCTGTTTATCACTGTCCTGATTGGTTCTTCACTGGCTTTTGTTCATATGGAGGTGTTGTGTTCATCTCGATCTATTGTTTAATTATTATTGTTGGGGTTATTGGTTTCTTGCCATTACAATTATGCAGAAAATGGGTTCTTCAGATTTTGTGTTCTTTTCACTTGTTCTTAAAAAAAAAAAAAGGAAATTTTTATTTGTGAGTTATTTTCTTGCTCAACCCAAAAAGGAAAAGCAGTTGTCTGTTTTAGTGATTTAAAGCCTGGGTATTTCTGATCCGGATCGCCGAATTGCCGATCAGGATGGGAATTGGTTTTACCAAGCTGGTTTCAGGGGAGTATGGGTCTGGCCTGGGTGTCCCCTAAAATCTATATATTTCTCTGTCTAAGCTTTGTCTAATGTTTTCTTATGTCCTCTTAAATCGCCACCACATAAAACCCTATTTTTTATTTATTTTAATAATTTTTGTGGGTGAACAACCCGATGCCCTGATCGGGGTTTAAAAGCCAGGTATGTTTTCTTTTTTCTTAATTTTATTTCTTCTTCTTTTCTTTCCCTTTGTTTTTTTTGTGGCAGTTACTGTCTCCCTGTCTTCATAGGGATGTCGAAATAAACCAAGTAAATAAATTCTTTCATTTTCTCAACTGTTTCTGAATTTACTGTTTTATTTTCTGGTTATGGTCCTTTTCCTGGTATCCCTCATATGAGTACATGGCCCTTCACATTTTGAAATGAATTTTAATCAACCCAAAAAAGAAAATACCACTGCCTTCATTTTCAAGGGGATCTCCAACTCAATTCTCTGGTTTTAGTTCAAGCGAGAAGGTCCTACCTGATTGTAGAATGACTGGAAAGAATTTTACTTAATGGATGTCTATGTACTTCATAAAATGGGGAAATTGTCTGTTTGTTTCAACTTTCAAGGGAAGATGAGGTAGGTTTCTGTGAAATGAAGCGCTTTCACAAAGAAATCAACCACAAGGAACGGATTACAAAATCGCATTTATTCAACACTAATCATACCATAAGTAGAATAAGTTCTTAACATCTCATAAGCTACAAAGCATACAAACATGAGTGCAATACCCCTTACAACAGAGTCAATAAGATACATCATACAAAAAAAACGTCTGTAAGAAGATACTTAGATTTTATGATTTTGCAGGTCATTAGGAATAATCTCCGGGATGACAGGAGGAGGTGGTAATGTTGGGGCAGTTCTAACAACCCTAATATTCTTCACAAATTCATCCTACTCGAAAGAGAGAGGGATTACTCTGATGGGGGTGATGATTCTTGCATGTACACTGCCAATCTGGTTGATTTACTTCCCACAGTGGGGAGGCATGGCACGCAGCCCATCCCCGAAAGAAGGTGCCACAGAGGAAGGTTACTACATGGGTGAGTGGAATAGCAAAGAGAAAGAGAAGGGGTATCATGAAGCAAGTTTGAAGTTTGCAGATAACAGCAAGAGTGAAAGAGGTAAGAGAGTGGACTCGGCCCCCACGCCTCCAACGGATAGAACGCCTGTTCATGTTTAGGCTTTGAGACAATTCTACAAATGTTGTCTTGCTTCTTTTTTTTTCTTGGATTTTTACAAATGTTGTCTTAGTTCTTGATTTACGTTATATGGATTTTCTATTCTTGAATCTTTGCTTGCTGAAATTTGTGTAAACTGAAAATAAAGCGTACAGATTATGTGCAGAAAAGGCTCAAAGCTGAATTCTAAAGCTCAAATAAGTCGTACTTTCCATAGTGTTGAGGGTATATCAATGGGCCTCTTCTTTGTGAAATAAATGCTTGTTTTTGTGGATATCGTGGATCAATTTAATTCTTAGGCAATATTTTTTTTAACTTCATGAAACATATTGTCTCCATATTTTGGATGGATTGGGAGAAATCAACTCAGGAGCGGTGTCTTCTGTGTATGAAAGGAAGCAATCTCACCTCTCTCTCTCACTCGCTTTTTCTCTCTCTCTCACACACACCTACCCGCCACATCCCACATATACACCTCACACACATACACAACCCACATGTTGATGAGGACCAAGCGTTTTTTGGATCATCTTTTTTTTTTTTGAAATCAATTACTATGAATTTTATTCACCCATGAAGAATTACAATGAGGGTCAAAAAGAAAAGGATGTGACTACCAATAAATGTTTGTACACACCACCCGTTACTAAAGCATCAGCTTTTATATTAGCCTCCCTAAAACAATGAGAGCGCTTTTTGGAGCTTTTTGGATCATTTCATGCTTGGGATTGATCTTTATCTCTACAATATCTCGAATCTTCTTATATATGAAAGATTTACTCGTCACTAATACAGTCTCACCTGTCTTCTTTCTTAAATATCTTGTTTCACTTCGATAGTATTATAAATTGAGGATAAATATAGGGGAAGTGAAAGTATTTCCGCACTATAGGAAGTGGCTTGAACCATAAGGTCTAGGACTTGTAAATCGTAAGTTTTTGAGATCTACAGTTGTCGGATAGCTTTCCGGTCCTCGGTGACAAATATGCATGCAATGGGTAATAAATTACAATATTAACTATGAAATTACTTAAGCTTTGGGTCTAGATTTTGAACAAAGTATTGAATCCCCTACTTGCACTAGTTTACTACCCGAAACCAAAAGATAACAATACAAAAATATGGGATAAAGGAGGTCCAGATTAAACTTAAAATGTTGGGATTGTATACAATGAGACCATTTATCTTTGTTATAAATAATAATTAGTACTAGTTACTAGATGTCAAATTTGATAGCTTGAGGTATGTCACAAAGTTCGAGAATTTTTTTTTTTGAACTTTAAATCTAATAAATGATACACTCACAACTATTTGATTTGAAATCTGAAGGACAATAGTGATTGCGACCTTCTTGTATTAAACATTAAAAAATTTATACAATGAGACCATTTATTTTTTATTAAAAGAGGTTGCAATCATTATTGACTTTTGGATATGAAATTGAGTGATCGATGTGTCATTGATTAGGTACACAATCCAAAAGAAAATTTCTTGAAGGTTGTGACACACTTCAATCTATTGGATTTTATATGAAATGACCAAAAATAATTGTGACTTCCATATACAAAAAATAAATTATCTCATAGTATACAATCCCTAAAAGTATATGGCTGATTTATACAATTTTCATTAAATAATTTAGATCACATTCTAATGAAAACCTCATCCTTTTGGAATGGGCACGTATACTATTCTCCCAAAGGAGCATAGTATATTTCTACTTCCTTGGTCAAAAGGCTTGATTGGGATCTCACCATCTAAATATTGATGGCCTCTACTCAATCTCGAGACATTATTTTTTCAAATGCATAGATGGTACAATTTGATTTTTTTTTTTTAAATTGTTGAGATCAATTGAAGAGGTTATATCCCCAAATATTGGATTCCTAAAATTAATTATTGGTGAAGTTTTACCCTAGGGAGTAAATGCACATTCCACTCCTGAGGGAGTAGAATACCTTTTGGCTTTTGAAATTGCAGTAGACAAAGACCATTTAGTACAAACACTAAAAACAAATCAAACCACAAAGCAAAAACATAAAAGTTTTTCAGTGTAGTATTCACTATTCAGAGTTTCAGCATTACACAGTTTACTGGACGAGTAACTTCTCTTCCCTCAAAACTAAATGGATCATGTAGTAAATGAATATAATTCTAGAGTCATTTTGATCAGTTTTGTTCAATCATGTTATTTCCCAATTAAAATCTCAGATACAAGACTTTAGTTCTAGCTTTGTTCGGTATCGACAAACACAATCTAGCAATCACTTGTCCAAACCATAACATTAATAATAGTGATAGCAATATTCGTAATAATAAAGAAATGAATATTTATTTACCAGAGTCCCATGAATCCAGAGAAAGATACAACAGCATTGTGACAAACATACCAAGGGCTCAAAGGAGAGAGACAGAAATAGCAATAATTGAAAATTGAAAGAGAATAGAAAAATAGCAATAATTTAAAGCTGGGCCACCTTTGAAAAAATGTATAGAAGCCTCTTTTTCCCAATAAATCACCAAAAAAAAATATATATATAGAAAAAACCCAGTTTCTTCCCAGCCCAGCTAGAAGGGTAGGGGCATGTCTTCCCCACTGTATTGTTTCTCCTTGCCCAGCTAGAAACGGGTAGGGGCAGGTCTTCCCCACTGAATTACCTAAAAATAATAATTAAAGAAAAACCCATGGTTTCTTCACAACCCAGCTAGGCTTTCAAAAGCCAGGGGCTTTTCCTTCGTTTTTTCTAAAAGAGTCACATGTACGAGCCTACAGCTCACCTGCCCCCCCCCCCCCTCATGCACCACTTTTTTATATCATTTTTAATATTCAAAAGATAATAATTACCATACAGTAATAAATTGACCCATGTTAAAATAAACGACATTAAATAGAAATAAAATGACTAAAAAGTCCCAATTGGTCTATCAATTGAAAATATAACCCTATAATAACTGGAAAATCATCCCAAAAAATGTTTGCACTTCTTGATTTTACATCCTCTTAATATATGCAAGAATTAAGAGGAATCTGCTGCTGTTACATAAGATACTCGTCACGTTGTCCATTTGATGCATATTGTACGTCATCATTCTCCAAGGGTTGAGAAGAACTTGCCCTCGAGTTATAACCTTTATCTTCATCCATCTTTGGCTCATGATACTTCGACAAATCAACAACATTGAAGATATCGGAAGTCTCCATAAGCAAAAGGCAAAACGACATTGTAAGCATTGGCAAGATCACGTCTTATCTTGCCATCATTCAACTTATTGAATTTACCTGCTGGATGCCTTTCCTTGTACACCATCACCCAATCTCCATACTAACAAGACTTGAGATCAAGTTGTGCCATGTTACTGCACCCCCCATAGACATTAAATCAACCGCATTTGGGCTACATTGGGATATACCATACTTGTATTACATAAGCACAACATACTTGATCCTAAACACATCGGAGAATACTTTAACCCGAATTTTGAAGCGACTCAAGTTTAGTGATGTGCTACACCCGTGATTTCCTTCCGCTTGCACATAGTGATTAGATATAAGTTTTCCACTCAAAACAAAACAATAGCTGCAATTGAACTCCAACATCATGAATCATATAATCAAGCATTAGATGGGCACCTTCTACATTAAACTCACTGACTAAAAGCTCATAGGAAAATATCTCGAAACCCTTGGGGCACACATCACATGGTACCCCATGTACGAGACGTCAAGAGAACCAATGTCCTTATTTCCATCTTCCTCTCCTTGATCCTCAATGCCTTCACCTTGATGTTCTCTATAGATTATATCACCCCAAAATATCATCATCAAATATAGGAACCTCATCAAAGACGGAGCAAGATAACCATCGCCATCAATTGTTTCCTCGTCAACGATTGACCACCCATAAATCACACTGGCCATCAAGGATTTGGGGAAGAAAGTCCCTTCGCAACTCCTCGTCTTCTACTTAGGGTATAATCATGATGCGCCAGATCACCAAAGCTTCCCCGTGGTTATTAAATGTCACTTCAAGATCATCTCCTTCAGGTACCTCATTGTAAATAAGGTCTCCATCAAAATGATTGCTTGCTGTCCTCTTCGAAAATTTCCATAGAAAGGCTTACAAATTTTCTATTTGGGTGTAGAGAAAAGACGTGTCCGATTTTTAAACACTTAAAGCACTTAATAACATTGCTATTTGAGCGATTCAGGTGATTAGAACTGCCCCCAATACTCATAATATCTTGCTGTTTGAGGGAACCAGCCGGTTGTAAGGACTGTCTAGCCACCAAATTCCACTTTTTCTTCTAAAATCACTTCTATGGCCACTTGTATCACCCTAAGACTGCACCCCACCGCGATGATGGACGCTTTTACTGAGCTTCAACCTCAGCTACTAGGTTGTAAGCTTCTTCCAAGGTCCAATAATGTTGTAAACAAATGTACCTTGTAAACAAATGTACCTTATATAATTGTTCTTAGCCCACCCACAAGACGAGCTAGTGACTTTTTTTCTCTTTCAACCACATTCTTTGTGCCATCAGCTGATGAAATTCATCAATGTACTCATCCACACTTTTCACTTTTTTCTCTTTTATCAAGATTATTCATCTTATGATAACGGGACTGTAGATAATTTTCAATTAGGTATTTTTCCTTTAATTTCTTTTTCAATCTTTCAGGTATTAATTTTGGACTTTTTCATTATCTCCCTTCTAAGCCTAGATGTTTCCATCATGAGGCAATACATTTTAATTTTTATTTTTGGGAACTCCCTTATAATAAGAACTCATTTTTGTAGTATTCAACCAATTTGAACTCCTCGGTTGAAGCATACCATCAAAGTCAGAAATATCCACCTTCATGCTGAAAACCCTAGAATGATACCTTTCGTTAAAGGCTTTTATTGATATCCTCATCATGCAACTCCACATGCGAATTGCGACAATGAAAATGATTGTATTTGAAATTTTCTTGAACCGAAAGATCACCGTCTTCCCCATGATAAATACTCACAAACTGCCACATTAACTATTGAACTTGCCTTTGGGATCACAAAGTGGGTATGTGAAAACCTCCTTCCAGGGCCCCTCCTCGCTACCATAAATTTGCTGAAATCACATGCCCTAAGGCAGAAAATGAACAAAAACTCACTAAAATCAACAAAATATAAGTTGAATTTGGCAAAACTTAACCCAAAATCAGCAAACTCTACATATAGTTGTAGTTTCCGAGCCTTGCTGTTGAAGAAAACATAAACTCTGATATCAAATAGACGTAGGGAATTGAAAGAGTACAAAAAAACATTAATAATTCAAGCCAAACACAAGTAATAATTAAAAGAAAGGGTTTCTTTTGTAACCCAGCTAAGGTTTCAAAAGCCTGAGGCTTTTTCCTTGCCTTCTTCTAAAAGAAGCCCCCCCGCCCCCCCCCCCCTCGCCCTCCCCTCCTCCCCAACACACTTTTATATATTTTTTTAATGTTCAAAAGACAATAATTGTCCATATAATAAATTGCCCTAACTTAAATGATTTTTAAAATAAATAACACTAACCATACATAAAATAACTAAAAATTAAAAAATGATTGGCAGCTACCCTGAAATAACTACAAATTATCCCAAACAATGCTCACTATTTTTCTTTTTTTTGGTAGCCCTCCTAGGGTTCACATCCTCCAAATATACACAAGAATTACACTCGTCAGTCTGTCCACTTTGCACGTCACAACACAGAGACAACAATAGCGGCCAGGATACCAAAGTAAGACGAGCACCACATCCAATTCAGTACTTCCATATATAAACCGCAAAAAATTCCAAAACTTATGTGTACCGATTATAGCTGTCAATGATCATAAAGAACTATAATCAACATGCCAAACAAAATCAATTGTTGCATGCTAAATTATATTTCTCTAAACTAAAATTAATAGTTAGAAACAAATCAAATTATTCTCAATTTATTCGTTTCATGAACTTTACAGATACCAGACGCCATGGTGGCAATGTTCTACAAATACAGCATATACAGCAGATAGTTACCGAAATTTCATACACTGAGAAATCTGTCTTCTAGGCCAGAGTAGAGTACAATTTCATATACCATTTACAAACACAAAGCAAACATAAGAACTTAATGGGTGGATTTTCATAGGGTGATTGACCAGAAAATGACATTGGGCAAGCTATTCTGAAGTGCTAAATTGACTTTTCGGTTTCAGGTTCTAAATGTTTCACAACAGTCACAGGGCAAGATGCATTGTTGACGACATAATTGCTGACACTTCCCAGAAGAGCCCTGCAACAAAACACCGACTTTAACACAAGGATCTATGAAACACAAGCTCTTTTTCTTCTTCATTTTGATTACTTCCGCAATCTCAATTTTATTTGCTCTGAAACAGGGCAATCTAGCATAAATCTAAGGAATAGGGAAGAATACTGACCTTTTAAGTTTACCAAGTCCTCTGTTCCCTATAACAAGACTATGCAATGGGATATCCTCAACAGCCTCACAAATCTTTTCGCGAGCATCTCCCCAGTATATCTTTGATACAACTGTTATCTGCAATGGGTAATACTTTAATGTCAAAGGTGCCATAATCAGGATGCACATGGACATGCATACGAGGCCTTCACAGGCAAGCATGCATTGCAAGCTGCAAATACATATTAGCAAATCAATTAAATGTGCACAAAACACAAGCTGAACCTATATGTGTATATACAAACATGTACAATATGTGTATATACAAACATGTACATTCATGCATCACATGCAAAGATCTGAAATGCTGAAGACATTGATATTAGACGCATGCATTCATGCATATTAACACACATACAGGCATATTTACATTAAACACACAATGTGTGTGTGTGTGTGAGAGTGAGAGAGCGAGAGAGAGAGTACCCCCTTCTTTTGTCTAGCAATGCAATTAAGCAAATCCAAAGTTTCTATGTCAGGTTGCACACCATATTTCTTCATTATGTTTGGATCACTGAATTCACTCAGTGGAATAAAGGCTGCACAACAAAGAGAAAACTATTACCAAGAAACCATTCCCAAAAAGTTTAAAACTGAGAAAAATAAATATTTCAGTTAATTTCATTGGAATTAACATTTTTCTGTTTAAAAAGGGATCAAGGAACCTAATACATCAACAAAACATTCCATGACATGGTTATACCACAAAATTCTGTGCTTGAGAAATTTATGCCTTCATCAGAGGTTCGATACTATTAACCAGGAGTGCTACCCATAATTTCGTGGTAAATTATGTGAAACTTATGGATCTCTTTGGACTTTTTTTTCAATGCTTACATATAAGCTATCCATATGTTACATTGTATTTGAGGAAAGATATTCGTATAACCTAAGAATAAAAGAGCTGCACATTGCCAAAGCCATATTGTGTTTCCCTGCCACAAGACTACTTCTATTTATTTATTTCTTTCTGAATATTTCAAGACAATACAAGCAGAACTTCTAGACCTTTTGAGCTAAGAAGAAAATCTGGCCTCCACTTACAACGACTAAATGCATGATTTTTCTTTTCCAAGAATTGACTTTCATTAACACGTACATTGAATTGCACCAAAAAATTGCAACCGACAAAACATATTGAAGAAGTTGGCAAGGAAGTGAGATATTCATGATCTCCAATGAGAAAGACTCTCCAACCACTCTCGTTTTGGCAATCGATTCAGACTCCTCATTGCCCCTAGTGCCAGTATCTCACTGACGAGGAGCTTATTCCCCAAAATCTAAGCGGCTTAGCCAATTGGAGAAAACTTTCCGACCAAAAGGCCTATTTGAAGGAAAGTAGCAGATACAGCGAACCATATGAACTGCCATGCCCCTTTACATGCCTAGAAGGCAAATGGACTGTCAAAGTTTCCTTTTAAGAGCAATGAAACAGAAGATTATCCAATGGCTAACAGCTAACTTGTCTCTAGGTACATGAAGAACAATTAAAGAGGAATTTACAGTTTTGGATATGACCCTCCTGAAGGGATCTCATCCATAGCGGGCAATTAACCAAAAGAAACCGAAGGATGAAATGGTAGGTTACCCCAAATGAGGTGGCCTTGTGATTTCTCTACATCCCACTCAAGAGGAAAGTAAAGAAGCAACTAGCCAAGAACCAACCTAGACTATTCCAAATTCGTACTTTCCTTATTGACATCCACAGGTGGAATATATACAAGGAAAATGACTTGGCGCGTCCCCTGACACACCACAATAGTAGCGGGCTCTATGAACTGCATCATCCATTAGAATGGATGGTGCAAATTAAGGCACATTTTTTGAGGAGTGGACTACCGGGAGAACCGGTTTCCATTTTCTTCAATATCCACCCTATAGTTACCCGAATCGCCTATGAGGGTAGCGATTTCGTTTCGAAATCTCAATTCGGCATTTCCCCAGGCGAAAGTCGATTCAAAAAGAAAGGAATCACGTTTCCATTTTTTGCGGAACGTGATTCCACCTAGTTTAGGAATCTCGATTCTTGGATTGCAGGAATCAAGATTCCATATCGACGACTTTGTGATTCTTAACTACACAAGAATGCGATTCTACTTGTGAGAAACGTTGATTCCAAATTTTTTGGAAATGCGAATCTATGTTGTTTGGAATCAATTTTCTATATCGCAAATATCGTGATTTCTTACTACACAACAATGTGATTCTATTAATGCTAAACGTTGATTCAAAGTACTAAGGAATTGCGAATCCATGTTCTCAAGAAGCAATGTGAGCATAGGGAGAGCAAAAACCCTTCGATGTGTGCTCAATCATGAGTGAGCGTGACATGTATGAGAGCGTGAGAGAATTTGAAGTTGTTCCACACGATAATAAAATCAAAATTTAAAATATGAGTAATATGTGAGCATAGAGAGAGCAGAAACCCTTCGATGTGTGCTCAATCATGAGTGAGCACGACATGTCTGAGAGTGTGAGAGAATTTGAAGTTGTTGCATGCGGTAATAAAATCAAAATTTCAAATATAAGTAATACGTTAAATTTTTTATTTTCTTATTTACTAATTTTCATCCTTTATTCCATGTTACTTTTTAAAACTCTTACCAAGAATAAATAATACTAAAAAAATATGCTAGTTCAAATTTAATAATGTTCGGTAAATGGTGTGGGTACTAAACTATTAATACAATAATATTTAATATATGATCGCACCGTCATTTCTTCAAGTTGAATAAGATGATAAAAATGTTTTTCTTTAAGTAAAATAAGAAGATAACAAGGATATGAGCGAAGTGCCCTGTGTGGTGTTTTAGGTTAAATTAATCATTAAATATCAGAGAAATTGACTAAAAATTGAATAACTCAATTTTTAAAAGTCAAAAGGCTCAAAACTACATTTAACAAAGAAGAATTACTATGCCATGTACTTATTTTATAATTCAAGGAAAGGAGATAAAGGAAGCTTGCCCTTGTTCTCACTCCTTGTATGTCGTAGACTAGCTCCAGACCTTGTAGGCATAATAAGGTTATCGGTAGACCGAGTCCATAATATAGGTATGAAATGCGATTCCAACATGAAGGGACATCGATTCTTGCAAACAGGAAGCACGATTCCAAATTTTTTGAATCGCGATTCCGAAATACTGAGAATCATTTTTCTCAAATCCGAATCGTACGGACAACGATTCCTAGATTCTGAAACTTCTGATACACACGATTTCGATTCCAGAAACGATTCGGAATCGTTTCCAACAACTATAATCCACCCATTAGTTGCCACATCAACCGTCTCTCTCAAGCACACCATTGTCTCTCTCTTCTGCCCTTCTCTCTCATCAAACCCAACACCTGTTCTCAAGTTTGGTTTACCTCTCTCTGTCTTCCCCTTGAGAGAGAAAGTGGTACATAAGAGGTATAGAAAGAGGAGACAAAATGGAGGAGGTTAAGATGTAAAAGCATCCAAGCAATGGCATTTATTCATGCCATTTCTCCAAATCAAGCATCTGAATCAAACAGCTACCAGCATCTCTACCCATACAGATGGAGAATGAACTCTCCACAATCTCAGCACATGTTCCAATTTTCTGGCCAAAACCAGTGGGCAATAGTTTTTCTACGTAAAATCCGATGATTAAGAGATTTACAGCTAGAATGAGATTTTGTATGTTTTGGGCATCATGCAAAAATAAGAGCAAGGAAAAGGTAAAATGCAGAAATAAATTTATTCAACTTAGATTTCCAAGATCCAAGTCTGTGGCTTCGACTACCCGGAGATTTCTCGTGACTTTTCCGGAGGAATGGGTAGTGTGTTTCCGGTAGGGGCTGCAAATCAGAGTTTGTATGTTTTTTGGTCCCCTTCTAGGGCTATCAGGGTTTTTTCGATTCATGAAAAACACGAATAGTTGGTCACTTGAGTAGGGTTTGATGGCAAAACATTATCATGCTCTATGATTCTTTTAAAATATCATACGTGATTATTCACCTTTTCTTTGGAGATTGTTGCTTCTCAATGAATGGATAGAAGAATTTCTTTCCATGAGAAATGCTCTTTGCTGCATTTTCCTTTTTTTAACTTATTTAATCCCATTTCGCGATTTGTTTTTTTTTCCCTTTGATTTCTTTAAAGGCTTTTTGGTTCTTGCAAAGTTGCTCCATATTATATTCTGAATGTCTATATGAAATAAAATGCATTTCTCTAGATTCCACACTGAGTTTCTCACATTGGATTCCTGACCCCCTCTGTCTCTCTTTTCCTTGGATTTCTTTTGTTTTTTTTTTACTTCTTTGTTTCTGGTGAAAAAATTAAAGAAACCATACCCTCAATCTAAAAAGAAGTCTGAGGATCACTGGAAGGAAGGAAGGCCTATATTGGTAGAGGTGGCAATGGGCCGGGTGGCTCGGTGCCACCCGGTCAGCCGGGGCCTAAAACATAGGGCCTGGGCCACTAAGTGTGGCCTGAGTGCGGGGCTTGGGCTAGGCCAAGGCAGGAGCGGCCCAGCCAAGCCCTTATTTCTTTATCATTTTTACGTTGTTTTTGTCCAGTTTTACCCGACCAGGGCCAGCCGGGCTTGGGCTGGCCCTCGGGGGAATAGGGCCAGGGCAGGCCCAGCCCAAGCCCGCCCCATTTCCAACCTATTGGCAATACATTTGAAAACTCATCCTATGAATGTTTTTGACTGCAAGAGGGAAAGAGTGCCTTGTGTCGGTCTTCAGTTTCGAAGGGGAAAAGAAGGTTAGGGGTTCAAAGAAAGAAAGAGGGGGTCCGGTAAAAAAAGGGCTTCTAAAAGGCAAGTACCACTGTGGCAGGGAATTCCCAAAAATGGGCACAATTGGGATTTTGTGTTTCCAGTTGTCCCCGTCTCAATCTGTGGGTGCAATCTGTACCATCTATTTAATGGATGGGCTAAAATCCAGGGGACACACAACTGTAGGTGCGTCCCCTAGTACACCATAACCGGACCCTATATACAAACTTTAATTTGCCCCATAACCTACCCAAATCCTCAATCTTCACATGGTCCAAGCACCCCACAAGGCTAAGATGAACTCCTCTTCAAATAGTCCCTAACAGTAACTCCAAAAGGGGCAAAAAAAAAAAAAAAACAGAAAAAGAAAAGAGTAATATTAGGAAAAGAAAACTCTTACACTCTTTTTTAACATTCTAAAAAATATTAGGAATAGAAAAATCATAAAAATGTTGTGACTATAATTAGTTTTAACAGTGAAAAAAAATTCAACTTTGAGAAACAAGAAAACAAACAGTCAAAAAGCAATTGCATGCTGTAGATCGACCATAAGATCCCCAAAATCAAAGACCCAAAGATTTCTTGGGGCTAAGCTTCCAATCGATCAGATACAAGGCTCACCAAAGCTCTGTCAAACACACATTTTGAAAATTGAATTCTTTCAAATCCACAAATATATCAGCAGTATCTTTTGCAATAAGTGTTTATGGATCTGACTGATCACCAAGAAACAATCCTAGGGCTGAAATTTGGGGGAAATACTCCCTGTTGGAAAAAATCGAACTTAAACTGTTTTTTTTCTATCAAATAAAAACAAAATGAAAAACAGTTGGACTCACTGAAACCTGACGACTCAAACAGGACCTGGAAACTCAGCAGAGTCCAACTATAAAATCATCCAATTAGCTACAATGTACCAGCCTCTAGGGTCCCAATTTGACAGAGTTGGAGTTGGGACCGTCCGAAGCCAGCCAGTTTTGAGTGAATCGGGCATTTGCATGCCCAACTCACTGGGTTTTTCATCACTGTGCTTTGTTGTTGGATCGAGTGAAGAAAGCACCTCCCAACAAGAGATCTATCAATGAATGCATTGCCACAAAGTGTGAAAATCTCTCCACACATTCGTAATGTGTCTGCTGTCCCCTTTCTTTTCATAAGAAAAACTGATCACATTGAAGTCTCCCCCAATGCACCGAGTGTCTAGCCTCAATCATCTAATTGAGTCCAATTATGCACAAAATTCCTCCCTTCTAAGTCCAGCATTTGGCCATACAAGTAAGGAGCACATTTAAAATTAAGGAGCACATGTAAAATTATCATTATTGGAATGCAATCTTAGAGACACTTCCCCAATGATGGCTACTCCCTCCTCAAGAGAAGGTTCGACCATTAACAACGATGCCTCCTGATGCTCCCATGAATGGCAAAAAGGCCCACCAACTCCTGCCCCAAGTCCTCCAAATCACAAGACAGTCCACCATCTTGAGCTTCCACTCTTCTATCATTAGTATACTGACTCTATTTTTAACAACAAAGCTTTTGAGTACCTGATGCCTCTTTTCCATGCCCAACTCCCTTACTTTCAAGGACATAATCTTCATAAAAAACCATGCATCGTTTCCATAATCTCCCCACCTCTTTGAGGAACCTACGCACCTGAGGACTTGCCATAATCTACTGAATTTAACCCCCTTCACACATATTTCAAGCCTATGTGTATTTTCATACCTAATTGACATGTCTTGGTGAGTCCACGCTTACAAGGGAAAGGTACACCTTTTCCAGATTAGAGATAGATAAGTTATTATGTTGTACTTATTCTCAATAGTTTTACCAGGTCAAAATGACAATTTACCTCCTGTGAACAACCAAATTTTGATTGGCTCAGTAGTGATTCTAGTGAACGATCGATAGTGCTTCCCTCAATAAATTTGGAGGCAACCCCAAACATATAAATAATGCATTCACCATTTCCACTAGAGTGTAATTTCACCTTTCAGACAACCTGTTTTGCTATAGGGTGTGTAAGTTGTAGTGACTTGGAGTATGATACCATTATTTCCACAACACTTGAAAATTAATTTTGTACATGCAGCTCCTCTATCACTTCTCAAAACTTTGATTTTAAAATCCAATTGATTTTCTGCTTCATTTTCTTTAACTCAGAACATTTTCAAATGCTTCATCTTTACTTGTAAGTAAACATAAGAAAATAAAGTAAAATATCAACAAATGTGACAATCTCTCTCACCCATACGTACACGGAGTTCTTTTCAACTAAAGGGAAGGGTCTCTACTTCACCTTAAATTCGGTAAATACTTCACTTTTATCACAATCATGAGAAATATCACATTTAGGAAGTAACTCCAAACTAATCACACTTTTAAAGCATTTCAAATTAACATGACCTGATCTAGCATGCGAAAAAATTCAAACAATATATCATATACGCAGAAGAAGCAACATTTCAGTCATAAGGCTGAACTTGAATGTATCACATGAGGCATGCCCTTTGCCTATAAATACAGCCTTTTCTTTAACAAAAGTACCTTGTTGGATTCAATTTAAATTTTGATGTACGCTTAATATTAAGAAGGTAGGCCAACACAAGATTTTTACACATATTGGGTGCATGAAGTACAACTATGAAGGCAGGGACTTTCCTGGAGGTGATAGACGTTCAACACTTAACCACGCCTAGAACTTTGGCTGTACATGAATTTCCGTGGAAATCTCATGGTTCTCCCCTCCTAGTTCATAAGTCTTAAACATGTCCCTATTATCAAAGACAAGTTGAGTGGCACCGGAATCAAGCCACCATTCAGTGTTGCTCCCAATAAAATTTAACTCAGATATTGTTACCACAATCTTCTTGAGAACATTAGCCACCTTTGCTTGAGATTGCTACTTTTTTTTCCTAAGGTCTCTTGCATAGTGGCCTGGTTTCATTCAAAAGCAGCAACACCTATTTCTTCATTGGGATTCTTCTAGAAATTTGGGTTATGATGAAGGGTACATTTAGCTTCAGCTTTTCTTCTCCATGTTTCAAGTCCAAGTGAGCCTTTTGCTCTCTACCAAGCGAGCCTTAGAGAGAAATTACATATTTTTTCTATCATGTCCCATATATAGATTTCCTCTTCTATGTGAATAGGCTTCAAGAGATTTTTAAGGTCCATCTCCTCATAAATATCCATCAACTTTCCACAATATTCCTTTCAATGTTTCAAAAAGCGCTATGCGAGTCCTAGGCGGCTTGGGGGGTCCAAGCCGCCCAGTGCCTAGGCGAGTCCTAGGCGGCATGGGGGGTCCAGGCTGCCCAGCGCCTAGGCGGGCGCCCAGAACCTGGGCGGCCCAGTTGAATCCAAATAAGGATTCTGCATTGCAGTTATGTCAGTATCAGTTATATGTATTGCAGTACATAATTCAAATTATACTACATATTAGCATTTAGCACACACTCCATAAACATAACCATCATCCATAAGTCGGTTCATACTCCATATCCAATTAAAACTTAAAATTTACAACCAACCAAATTATTAAACCAAGTTTATCAAATACCGGTACTGCAGTACACCACCATGAGGAAGAAAACAAAATTGAATTATGAAACTATGAAAGTAATACTTGAAGACTCAAAAGAATCTTCAATAGTTCAATACATAATACTTCAATCAAAGTTCAAACTTCAAAGTTTAATATTTATTCAACAATCAACATTCATCATTCATTCATCATCAGAAAATCTTGGGTCAGCTGCATTGGCATCATATTGGACGGAGTCGTCACCCTCCTCGACATATTGGTCGTCCCCATCCTCCTTCGTCTCTTCTGAATCAGCCTCTTCTTCCTCCTCTTCCTCCATCCTTGTTCTCTGTATAGAAGATCTAGTGGCCTTAGGAGGCTCAGCTGATGTCCTTGAAACATCCATGACCATGTCCCATATCAATCCTTCATGCCCATAGACCTCATCATCATCAACTAACCACTCCATAACATGGTCCATATTTTTTGATCTGGGGTCTCTCTTATCTCTCTTAGCAAACATGTCCTTCAAGAATCGATTGTACTTGACATAGACTAGGTCACGAGCCTCTTTGATTCAAGCCTATTCTTTTTCTTTGTATGAATCGAAGAAAATCAAATGAAACTTATTAAAATCTAATATCTATGGTTCATGTATTCTTTATAAAATTATACAAATTGCCCTTACGGCCTTACCCCTTCTAAAGTACTCCAAATGCACTCACAACCGGATGAAGAAGTGGTTAGGTCAAAGATCCGAATGGCCAACTATTGTCAATTTGGAGAACTAAACCCATGTTGGCTCCACCAATGGGCTACAAATATATAGAATAAAATCATAAATAAATAATAGAATTACTTGATTACTTGAACTTGATAAACTTAAGAATATTATTAATACCTGGATCAATTTTGGCCCTTTGCCTCATCGCCATTGACTTCCAAAAGACTTAAATGAGCACTTGTAATTA